>ML661337.1:3797895-4220366 GCA_007570785.1 Antilocapra americana | reverse complement strand
TGTTTTTATTTCCAATATTCTGGGAGGTGGGTCTGACTTTCACTTTCAATCAAGGTGTTATTTGATTTCTCTAGAGAGAAACAATGTATGTATTTCATATTGCAACTAATAAGCAACCAGTGGGGAGATCCTTTAAGATCATGCAAATACATCGCTCTTCATCAAACAGTCCCCCTACGTTTAGTGTCCTTTGATAATTTTTAGCCAAACCCATCTTAACCATGAAAACTGTAATTTTTCAATTCTACCACTCTCTGCACATCTACTGGTTGGCATCTTACTATAAGAAGACTTTCTTTTGCTTCTAAGTATTTATGTACTCATTTATAGCATTATGGACTCACAGATATTGTTTTAAATTTCATTCCTGTTCTAAATGACTACTTTTTACATTTTCTTCTTTTTAAAAATATTTATTTTTGGCTGTGGTGAGTCTCCACTGCTGTGCAAGGGCTTTCTCTAGTTGTGGCCTGAGGGCTTTTCATTGCAGGGCTTCTCTTGTGAATCCCAGGTTCTAGGTGCTCAGGCTTCAGTAGTTCTGGCTCACGGGCTCCAGAGCTTGGGCTCAGTTGCCCCTTGGCATGTGGCATTTTCCTGAGCAGGGATGGAACTGGTGTCCCTTGCATTGCAAGGCAGATTCTTAACCACTGGACCACCAGGGAAGCCCCATATTTTTTGCCTTTTCTTTTTAAGGTAAAAATCCACATAAAATTCACCATGTTTAAATGTGTAAGTCAGTGATTTTTAGTACACACATCACAATATTGTACAATTATCAACACTATATAATCCTAGAACAGTTCCATCACACCAAAAAGATATGGCACCTCTTAGCAGAAACACTCTTAAAAAGTGAGTCACAATTTTCACCACCCTGCAGCCCCTGGCAACCACTAATCTTTTTGTCTCCATGGATTTGCCTCTGCTGGACATTCCACACAAATGGAGTCATACTCTGTGACCTTTCGGGCCCGGCTCCTTTCGTTCAGCAGGATGTTTTTAAGGTTCATCCATGTTGCAGTGTGTGTCAGCACTTCGTTCCTTTTCATGGCTGAATTACATTTCATTACATGGATATACTATATTTTACCAGATTGTTTCTGTTTGGTTTGTTTCCACTTTCAGCTATCATGAATAATACTGCTTAACAGTATTACAAGTTTTTGTTTGAAGCCTTGGTTTCATTTCTTTTCAGTATCTACCTAGGAATGAGACTGATGGGTCATCTGGTAATTCAATGCTTACCTTTTTTCAGGAACTGTTAAATTTTTTCTGCAGTGGCTGTATCATTTTACAAGCCCACTGGCAATGTATGAGGGTTCCATTTTTTCCATATCCTTGCCAAAACTTCTTCCTTATTCCTTCCCTCTTTCCCTCCTTTCCTTCCTTCCTTTCTCTTAAAATTAAAGACATCCTAGTAGATGTGGAACAGTACTTGATTGTGGTTTTGATTTGCATTTCCTTGATAGCTAGTGATGTTGAGTATTTTTCATCTTATTGGCTGCCTGTATATCTTCTTAGAATTTTACATTGGGCTGTTTACCTTTGTGTTCTTGAGTTGTATATCCTCAATTAGCTGCAGCTCAAATTATTCCAGATTTGACCTGGGATTAGGGAGAGGCCTTTCAAGATGCCTCCTATGACTTCTTGACACTTGCTTATATAACAGGTGATCCAGGCCTGAGGATACTGCATTTCTCCAAAGAGCTCTGGTTCCTCTTGGAGGGAACAGTATTAGAAACCAGTATCTGGGTGCCAGGTGTGCTCATTGCTGTTGATTCTCTGCTTTTAGGCCCTTCTAGCAATCATAGGTAGGAAATACATATATCTATGTATATACATATATATGAAATTATGAGTTTATGCAAAGTCAGTCCCTCTCCCAAAGCGTTTATCTTCCCTCTTTCTGTATTTTTTATTTCCTTTCTTCTCTGATGAGAATTCTGGCTCCCTACAACATCAACATATGCATTCATTTACTAAATCTCATTCACAAACAGCTTTATAATTAGTGGCTCTATAAAACAACAAAAATAAAACCTCCTAAGAAGAGTTCAAAATTTGTTGGCTAGTCTCATCTTCCCCCTAGACCAAACATAATATAGTCAAAATACCATGTTCAAAGTTTGAATTAATTTTCTTTCTTTTATCCCTCATCAGTGTAATGTTATTCATTTGACTTAAAGTTGGGTTTATTTGTTTCTGTTTACATTCAGTTTTAGTTTTTTTTTTTCCTATGCTTGCTGATTTAATTTACTTTTTAAAATACATAGAACATGAGTATATTTCCCAAAGTCAAAACCACACCAAAAGACAAACATGGAGCAGTGTTACTGCCTCCTCATCTCTTCCACCCATTCTTGCTCTCCTACTCCTTACAAACAACAAACTTCACTGTTTTCTACCTTATCCACCCTATGCTTTTTTTTTTTTTTTGCAAAAGTAAGGGTGTATGTGTATACTTATTTCTTCATTTTTCCCTCACATGAAAGTAAATATTTGGTGTATGCATAGCATATACTTTTTCACTTATTTTCAAAGAATTAAAAAAAAAAAGTTTAAGACTCTAGAAAGGTATTCTCAAGGATTCCCCTGGGAAAGAAGTAGTAAATTATGAGTCCCCCATCTTTATTTGAAGTAGCCCCTGGTAATCACTTTTCAGCGTTAGCTTTGCAACACAGAGATTGCTAAAAGAAACACAAAGCAACTTTCTGACAATTGAAAACAAACAATATTGTCATTACCTACGATTATACTGGATATCTGGACTGCTAAATGTTTATTTTTGCTATGGAAGAGTAAAAAATGTATTTCAGAGAAGCAACTGGCATGCCTGTGTTGTAAACCTGAAGGGGCAATGGTGATAAGAAAAAGACTCAAGCTCCTCAAGAGAACATGAGAACTAGAAAAAGGCAATGAGTATGGGTGACTGTTGACTTTTAAAAGGACAACTTTTGCAGCCACTATGGAAAAGAGTACAGAGGTTCCTTTAAAAACTAAAAATAAAGCTACCATATGATCCAGTAAACCCACTTCTGGGCATATATCCAGAAAAGATAAAAATTTTAATTCGAAAAGATGTGTGCACTGCCATGTTCAGAGCAGCACTGTCCACGACAGCCAAGACATGGAAGCAACCTAAGCGCCCATTGACGGACGGCTGGACTGAGAGGATGTGGTCTATGTACACAACGGCTATCACTCGGCCATGAAAGAGGATGGAACACTGCTACCTGCAGCAGCATGGATGGACCAGAGGTTCTATTATACTGTAGTATAAATATTGTACTAAACGAAGTACATCAGATAGAAAAAGACAAAGATACGATATTACTTATATATGGAATCTAACATAAACACTAATGAATACAAAAATAAAAAAAAACAGACTCACAAACAGAAAACAAACTGATGGTTAACCAAAGGAAAAGGGAGGTGGGGAGGAATAAATTAGAAGTGTGGGATTAACAGGTTCAAATTACTACACATACATAAGCAACAAGGATTTACAGTATAGCACAAGGAACTACATTCAATCCTGTAATGGAAAATAATCTGGAAAGATATATATGTGTGTACATATACATACAAACGGAATCACATGCTGCATACCTGAAACTAATACAATATTACAAATAAATTATTCTTAAAGTTCTTAAAATGTTTGTCACTCAGTTGTGTCCAACCCTGAGACTCCATGGACTGGAGCCTGCCAGGCTCCTCTGTCCATGAGATTCTCCAGGCAAAAATGCTGCAGTGAGTTGCCATTCCCTTCTCCAAGGGATCTTCCCATCACAGGGATTGAACCTTGGTCTCCTGTATTGCAGGCAGATGCTTTACCATCTGAGCCACCAAGGAAGTCAATAAACTATAATTCTATTTAACAAACTATACTTCTATTAAAATAAGCTATACTTCTATTTTTTTAAAAGGACAATTTTCATACAGTTGTGAAGTTAAGAACCTAGATCCCAAGAAATAATTAGAAGCTGTAAAAAGAAGATTTTTAAGATTGCTCCTTTCCGAAGTAGATCAACAGTGGAAAGCAGAATTTGGAAGGAAATAAGAAACTTCTTCCACAGAAGAAACAAAGTTAAAACATCATCTTTAAGGTCAGGGGAGAAATGAGCAGATACGAGACAAAGGGAAAAAAGTCTGGGGACATGGAGAGACTTTTGCAACAGAACAAGGAATGAGAAGAGAAAGTTCCTGAAGATTGTGGGGCTGGACAGATAGGTGGTTAGCTTTAAAAAGAATTAAGGTCACCTTGTCATGAGTCAAGAGTCTGGAGAAACATGTGGGTAAACAAATCCTGTGGTGGAGAGGAGCGAAGCTGAGGAAGCTCGTATTAGATGGTCTTCTGAAAAGAGTAAAGATGAGGTAATCTGCGAAAAGTTGGGGCAGGGAGGCTGCGTTGACATTGTGATGTGAGAACTGTGGAAAACGCTTGGCAGAGAGAGAGGCTACATGGAGTACTCAGAACAGAACGAACAATATAAATATGACAGTCTCTGAACTGGAATTTATTCAGCTTTGAGTTTAATAATGTAAAGTACACTTACCTACATTAAAACCAGAGATGTCAATAACAAGTAAACTCTTTCAATTTTTCCCTATTTCAGTGGAACATTTGCCAGATACTAAATGATGTGACTGTTCTGAAATTGCTGCCATCTTTTTATTATTGGACTAAAAATTTTAAGCTATCCCATAAAATCACAAACAATATATCAACTCAACAAAGAGTTGAACTTTTAAAAATACTGCACTTGCTAAGTCTGAATTAGAAATATGCATATTTGTGATTATAGGCACACATTGTAAATACATGTTATTTTAAGCTGGTAGTAATAAATATCTAAAGAATCTGCTTCACCATTATAAGTACTTAAAAGAATAAACTGATTTAAAGGTTAATGTCCAATAAACATTGCTTTTACACAATGAAACACCATTCTTTCAGAACAGTTCTTAGGAATGTCTCGATTTTTAGAGCCAAAAAAAAAAAAAAAAGCTGACTGCTCATAAAGTAAAATGGTGGTGAATCTCAGTTCAGAGAGAGATTAAAAAGTGAGAAAGTTAAAGAAACTGAAAAAACATTCTGTGAGATAACTCTGTGAAGCAAGTAGCATAATATGCTTTTTTTTTACTTTGTTTGAAGTCTGCCATATAATCATTTCCTTTTCAACACTCCTCTTACAATACAGATATTTTATTTTATTTTTTGTGGATTGCCTTTTTGTGCTGACAACACAGATATTTTAAAAACAAACAATCAAACAAACTTTCTGGCAACTTAAAACTAGTAGGATTGTCACTGTTAGTCGCTCAGTAGTGTCTGACTTTTTGTGACCCCCATGGACTGTAGCCTGCCAGGTTCCTCTGTCATGGAATTCTCCATGCAATAATACTGGACTGGGTCATTACCTAGCATTATAAAGTGTATTTACTTCATTACTGCCTATCCCAACTCACCACTGCCTACCCCAACTCACGCCATGCCTAACTAGAATGTAAATCTCCTGAGAACAGATACTTATCATTTTGTTCTCTGTTTTCTCAAGAGCCTTGAATGTTTAGACTATAATAAGTACTCAATAAATATGGATTAATAGACAGAAAATCTGGGGAAGGAAATGGCAACCCACTCCAGTATTCTTGCCTAGAGAATGCTGTGGATAGAAGAGCCTGGTGGGCTGCTGTCCATAGGGTCTCACAGAGTTGGACACGACTGAAGCAACTTAGCATGTATGCATGCACTGGAGAGAAACGGCAACCCACTCCAGGATTCTTGCCTGGAGAATCCCAGGGAGAGAGGAGCCTGGTGGGCAGCCATCTATGGGGTTGCACAGTTGGACACAACTGAAGTGACTTAGCAGCAGACAGAAAATCAAATATAGAATCCTAGTGCATATAAAGGAAAATGCAATCCTAGGGAAAAAAGGTTTATATGACATAACATTAGCCCTGTGGATTACTAGGAACTGACTATGTATTTGGTTTATTAGATCGTTGCTAAATATCTAAGATACAGTCAGGAGTATAAATTTCTTATTAAAGATTAAAATATTCTCTTGCATAAAATAAATAGTTTAAAGCTTATGTATATTTAATGAAATTATGTTTAATTCGATAAAAGAAATATTTATCTTGAGCCTTCAGTAGACATGATATGGATTGATACAGAAGATTAATACGAGGCAGAATATGGTGAGTAACATAAGAAATTTACTGAAATATCCAGGGAAATGTATTGTCTGAGGTGTGGACCTAGAAATAGACAGGCGAACCAGCAACCAAATCTTTTGTGGGATTTTGTTTAGAGTCTAAGGGAGTTTGGGAAAGGTTTGTAGGTGGAAGAGTGTTTGAGATGGGGCATGAAGGACAATAATTCCAGAGATTAAAATGGTGGAAGAATGGTACAACAGAATTGTATACGCAGTAAGCAATTTGACACAGTAAAGAAAGGGTGGAGGGTAGTCAAGGATCCATGAGGGCAGCTGGGGGAGAAGATGGAATCTGTTTGGGGAAATAATGGAAGAAAGGACTCCAAATCTGTTTTACAGCGGATCCTGAGTGCATATAGTTTTCCAGAGATCAGGATGGGCATAGATTGAGAGTTTTTTTTGGCTTACCTTGCCTAACTTAATTCTCTAGACAATCATGTGAGACTGGTATTATTATAATTGTGGTGGGCAAACTGCTTCCTGCAGCCCTAAGTCCATGCGACTCTAGGGGAATTGATTCTATCTATGGTGTGAGAAATGGCATGCGCTTCAGGACTGCTCAGTTGGAGCCTCTAGTTCTACAACTACAGTAATCATTATAGTATCAGCAGCAATGAGGTGGTGCAAGATTTTTTCGTTTCGACCTCTGGGAAAAAGGCACTGGATTAGATTCAGGCAAGATATGAGGAGCTGATATGACTATTCAAACCCACGGCGGGGGGGGGGGACTTGAATGGCACAAATAAGGGTGTATACATGGGGACTGAGGTGGGGATGTGAAAGCAGAATGAAACAATGGAGACATAGGGAAATCAAGGTCCACTTGACATTATTTTAGCCTCTGATAAAGCTGTGCCTGAAATCAGTTCTATCTATAGCTCCAAAATACCAAGGGAATATTTCATGCAAAGATGGGCACAATAAAGGACAGAAACAGTACAGACCTAACAGAAGCAGAAGATATTAAGAAAAAGTGGCAAGAATACGTGGAAGATCTATATAAAAAGATTATAATGACTCAGATAACCATGATGGTATGATCATACTCACCTAGAGCTAGACATCCTGGAGTGTGAAGTCAAATGGGCCTTAGGAAGCATCACTACAAAGCTGGTGGAGGTGATGGAATTCTAGCTAAGCTATTTCAAATCCTGAAAGATGATGCTGTGAAAGTGCTGCACTCAATATGCCAGCAAATTTGGAAAACTCAGCAGTGGTCACAGGACTGGAAAACAGTCTGTTTTCATTTCAATCCCAAAGAAAGGCAATGCCAAAGAATGTTCAAACTACCGCACAATTGTGCTTATCTCACATGCTAGCAAAGTAATGCTCAAAGTTCTCCAAGCAAGGCTTCAACAGTATGTGAACTGAGAACTTCCAGGTGTTCAAGCTGGATTTAGAAAAGGTAGAGGAACCAGAGATCAAATTGCCAACATCCAGTGGATCATAGACAAAGCAAGAGTTCCAGAAAAACATCGACTTCTGCTTTATTGACTACACCAAAGCCTTTGACTCTGTGGATCACAACAAACTGTGGAAAATTCTTAAAGAGATGGGAATATGAGACCACCTGACCTGCCTCCTGAGAAATCTATGCAGGTCAGGAGGCAACAGTTAAAACCAGACATGGAACCATGGACTGGTTCCAAATTGGGAAAGGAATACATCAAGGCTGTATATTATTACCTTCCTTATTTACTTATATGCAGAATACATCTTGCGAAATTCCAGGCTGGATGAAGCACAAGCTGGAATCAAGATTGCGGGAGAAATATCAATAACCTCAGATATGCAGATGACACCACCCTTATGGCAGAAAGTGAAGAGGAACTGAGGAGCCTCTTGATGAAAATGAAAGAGACGAGTGAAAAAGTTGGCTTAAAACTCAACATTCAAAAAACTAAGATCATGGCATCCAGTTCCATCACTTCATGGGAACAATGGGGTGGGGAAACAATGGAAACAGTGACAGACAGCATATTCTTGGGCTCCAAAATCAATGCAGATGGTGACTGCAGCCATGAAAATAAGAGACGCTTGCTCCTTGGAAGAAAACCTATGACCAACCTAGCCAGCATATTGAAAAACAGAGACATCACTTTGCTGACAATGGTCCGTCTAGTCACAGCTATGGTTTTTCTAGTAGTCATTTATGGATGTGAGAGTTGGACCATAAAAAATGTAGAGTGTTGAAGAATTGATGGTTTTGAAGTGTGGTGTTGGAGAAGACTCTTGAGAGTCCCTTGGACAGCAAGGAGATCCAACCAGTCCATCCTAAAGGAAATCAGTCCTGAATATTCATTGGAAGGACTAATGCTGAAGTTGAAGCTCCAATACTTTGGCCACCTGATGCGAAGATTGGATTCATTGGAAAAGACCCTAATGCTGGGAAAGAGTAAAAGCAGGATTTTTTTTTTTTTAAATGCTGAGTAATATTCCATTGTGTATATGTACCACAGCTTTCTTATCCAAAGAAACGCAGATGTATAGAACAGTCTCGTGGACTCTGTGGAAGAGGGCAAGGGTGGGATGGTAAGGGAGAATGGCATTGAAACATGTTAATTATCATATGTGAAATCAATCGCCAGCCCAGGGTTGATGCTCGGGGCTAGTGCACCGAGATGACCCAGGGGGAGGGAATCGGGAGGGAGGAGGGAGGGGGGTTCTGGAGGGGGAACATATGTATACCCATGGCGGATTCATGTCAATGTATGGCAAAATCATCACAATAAAGTAAAGAAAATTTAAAAAAAAAGCAGGAGGAGAAGGGGACGACAGAGGATGAGATGTTTGGATGGCATCATTGATTGGATGGATGTGAGTTTGAGCAAGCTCCAGAGTTGGTGATGGACAGGGAAGCCTGGTGTGCTGCAGTCCATGGGGTTGCAAAGAGTTGGACACGACTGAGTGCCTGGACTGAACTGATAGCTCAAATATAAGCTTTTCAGAATGTCAATAAGCCTGATTAACTATTTGACACCATAAGATTCCCAACTGATAGAATGTCATTTCCGTTTTACAAAAGAAGAAATTGAAGGATATAGAAAGTAAATAATCAGTCCAAGGTCACATAGGGCTTAAATAATAGATTCGTAGCTCAAATTCATATTTGATGGCTTCCGGCCCATGTTGCTAACTATGAATTATTTTGTGTGTTTTCATATATAATATGTGTATATATGTCTAAAAAAGAGAGTGAGGAAACAGAAAATCAGGATTTAACTTTAGTTTATTTTGGTATATAAAAATAAAACCTACTATCATTGAACACACTATGCCTTCACATAAAATTTCTATAGGTGCCAATCATTACCAGCTTGTCCATATCTATGTCTAATGGGCTATCTCTGTCCACAACTGCTGCTCCTTCTATTAGCGTCAGGGGTAGCCTGTGATATATACATGCTCCCAAGGGACTGTGACTGTGTGGCTAGTCAAAATATGTGGTAGGCCAATCAGGTTCCTTTCTTGAAAATATGGTGAGACTGAGCCAGTTGGTGGTGGGCAAAAAGATGTGCATATTCAGTTAGGATTGTCATTATGATACCGCGTACAACACAGAATTCTATGGGAGATTAAAAAGAGAAGACTGTGTATAGAAAGAACAGTACAGGGCAGATGTTAAAAAAGAAAAGCAGAGACACAAAGAAGAAAGGAGACTAAGTATCTCTAGAAGGAGAACAACTTCAGTTTCTGGTCATATTCTGTTTGGTTTCCATCTCTGGGTATTCATGAGATTCCACTGTATGCTTATAAAAATTTCCTTTTTAATTTAGCTAGCTTGAATGGTTCTTGAAGCTTGAAACTGATAAAGTATAAACTAGAATAATAGGTCATCCAACTGAATTATCACAGTGAATTACCCATGAGGTAAGGTATTTTCTAAATAAAGAAACTGAGGTTCAGTGAGTATAAGTAAATTTCCTAAGAAAAACAACTTATATGAGATGAAGCTAGGATTAAACCTCAGGCTCTATGTCTTAACTCCACAAATAGAGGAGTAGTTGGAGTAAAGAAACATCAAGACAAGGACACCAAACAGGCACTAAAGACAACATTTTAGGAAGAGGTAGTGAGAGGCACACCAAGAGCAAGGAAGAGGTAACATAACTGAAAGGACAGGTAAAGATGTACAGGGTTGCCTGTGGGTCTAGGGATGGGGGGCGAATAAGAGATGAAGGATGAGTAAAGAAGTGGAAGAAGCCAAAGATGATACTAAGATTTTTTTAACTTGGCTGATGGAAAGAACAGTGGTGCTATTAGTAATACTAGTAGAGGAATTAGGTCAGGAGCTTATTTTTGTGGAGAAGAAAACACATTTAATTTTAGTCACTATTAGTTTTACATGGGTCTGAAGCTCAGAATTTTGGAATTATTTTAAATAACTGACTTCACTGAGGTCTTTGTAAAATTCAGTAAATCATCATTTATACAGAAAAAAATCAGTATTGTACAAGTACAAAGCTTTAAATTAAGAGATAAACACCATATTTAATCTTAAGAAGAGACTGCTTTAGATTTCTAGCCAGCTTTTACAGTGACAATTTTCTGTACCCAAATGACAAAATGAAGCAGCAGAATAAAAACCTAGTTATTCAGTTCTATATAGTCAACAGCATGTGCGGGCACACACCCTCAAACATTTATCTCTCTAAAGGATATAATAATGCTTTAAATTGTACAGCAAAAATGTATGGATATAATGAAAATGACTTGTTTTTATGCCTTCCACTTCTCCATGGAACTTAACAGACATTATCTCATTGTTTTAAGAACTGTTATGAAACAACATGACATTTACACAACACCATTCATTCTCAATAATCCCAAAGGGCTTTACAAACCCTGGAAGAATGACTTTGCTCATGTTCAGTACATAACCACTGAGGGATGGAGGTGGCGGGGTGGGAAGAAAAGTGGACAGGACTGTGGCAGGTATTCTGTGGCACAGAGCAGTAATAGTAAACAACCATTTAAGAAAAGAAGTGAAAGACATTATTAAACTTAAACCAAGAAGAAACAAGCAGAAAAGATTCAAGGTAAAATTGCATTACACTTGTTAAATTAATGAAAAATACTAATACCAACTAGTCTTATTTTCATTTTTTAATCTTATTAGCATGACATATAGATATCTTCAAGATTTATTTTTTAAAGACTTCTCTCCTCCTTCCCTCTTTGTTTTGGACTGAGACTAGGATGCTAAAAAACAAACACTCAGCTGGAAAAACAGAAAGGGTTTTTTTGTTTTTAATTTACCAGGTGTATTAGTCAGGGTTCTCTAGAAAAGCAAAGCCAGTAAGATTATATGCAGTAAGAGGTTTACTATAAGGAACTGGCTCACAAGATTATGGAGACTAAGAAGTCCCAAATCTGCGGCTGGCAAGCTGGAGATCCTGTCTGAGTCTGGAGGTCCAAGAACCAAGAGAGTTGACAGGTTAAGTTCTCATCTAAAAAAGTCACAGGTTTGAAACTGAAGAAGAGCTGATGCTTCAGTTTGATTCTGAAGGCAGGAAAAGACTAGTGTCTCAGCTCAAGGTGGTCGGGGCAGGAGTTTTCTCTTACTCTCAGGAAAACAGGCCTTTTTGTTCTATTCAAGTCTTGAACTGATGGATGACCGCCATCTACATACACTAGGGAGGGCAATCTCCTCTACTTCTCTGCCAACTCAACTGCTAACGTCATCCAAAAACACTCTTACAGACACACTCAGAATAATGTCTGACTGAGTATCTGGGCACTTTGTGGCCCTATAAAGTTGATACATAAAGTTAAACATCACATCAGATTAAGGGCCTTTGTCCTTTTTATGACAAAATTAACAGAATTCAGCTTTCATATTACACATGCAGTCCATGTAATAATGCATATACAGAAGATATTGCCAGATGCCCTACCTGGAACAAGGAAATATGTTTTCCTGAGGTATTAACACTGAAAGGCTATACAGTACCTCAGTGTGGTCTCCTCTAGTCATAATTACACCAAGGGGACTACAGAAGATGGGTGGTACCTTGGTTGGGCAACTGTGGAAGCAGAGGGGATTCAGAGGAAGAGCTGAATATCACAAAAAACTGCAGAACTAATCTCCCAGCACCAAGTCATATGCTTATGAGGGAACAGAGCCAATTTTCTGGAGGAATGAGAACATAAGCCTTATAGGAGACTTTGACTATCTGCTTAGTAAAAAGGGGAGAAGAGGAGGGAACTAAGATGGCGGAGGAATAGGACGGGGAGAACACTCTCTCCCCAATAAATATACCAAAAGAACTTTTAAAGGCCGAGCAAACTCCATAAAACAGGATCTGAATGCTGGCAGAGGACATCGGGCATTTGGAGGGGCGACCCATTGCCGACGTGAGGAGTAACAGTGAGGAAACCTAGACCCACCCACCAGAAAACCACACAAGCTTTCCCATCCAGGAAACTTCGAAAAACCACACATCCAACCCCTCTCACAGAGAGGAACCCCCACAATAAAGGGACAACACAGCAAGATAAACAAGATGAAAAGGCAGAGAAATACCCAGCAAGTAAAGGAACAGGATAAATACCCCCTAGACCAAACAAAAGACGAAGAGATAGGAAGTCTACCTGACAAAGAATTCCGAATAATGATAGTGAAAATGATCCAAAACCTGGAAAATAAGTTGGAGTTGCAGTTCAATAACCTGCAGGCAAGGATTGAGAAGATGCAGGTAAGCTTTAACAAGGACTTAGAAGAAATGAAAAAGAGTCAAAATACAATAAATAATGCAATAAATGAGATAAAAAACACCCTGGAGGGAACCAACAGTAGAATAACAGAGATAGAAGACAGGATAAGTGAGGGAGAAGACAGAATGGCAGAAATAAATGAAACAGAAAGGAAAAATGAAAAAAGAATTAAAAGAAATGAGGACAATCTTAGAGACCTCTGGGACAATATTAAACGCACCAATATTCGCATCATAGGAGTCCCAGAAGAAGAAGACAAAAAGAAAGACCATCAGAAAATTATTGAAGAGATAATTGTTGAAAACTTCCCTAAATTGGGAAAGCAAATAGCCATTCAGGTCCAAGAAACACAGAGAGTCCCAAATAGAATGAACCCCAAGCGGGACACCCCAAGACACATATTAATCAAATTAACAAATATCAAATATAAAGAGCAAATTTTAAAAGCAGCAAAGGAGAAACAAAAAATAACTCACAAGGGGAATCCCATAAGGATAACAGCTGATCTCTCAATAGAAACGCTTCAGGCCAGAAGGGAATGGCAAAATATACTTAAAGTCATGGAAGAAAACAATCTACAACCCCGATTACTGTACCCAGCAAGGATCTCATTCAAATTTGAAGGAGAATTCAAAATTTTCTCGGACAAGCAGAAACTGAGAGAATTCAGCAACACCAAACCAGCCCTCCAACTAATGCTAAAGGAACTTGCCTAGATAGGAAACACGGATGGGATAGATAATCTGGAACCCAAAACAATAAAATAAATGGCAGCGGGATCATACTTATCAATAATTACCTTAAATGTAAACGGGCTGAATGCCTCAACCAAAAGACAAAGATTGGCCGATTGGATACAGAAACAAGACCCCTATATATGTTGTCTACAAGAGACCCACCTCAAACCTAGGGACACATACAGACTGAAAGTTAAAGGCTGGAAAAAGATATTCCATGCGAATAAACAAAAGAAAGCAGGAGTGGCAATACTCATATCAGATAAAGTAGACTTTAAAATAAAGGCAGTGAAAAGAGATAAAGATGGACATTACATAGTGATCAAAGGATCAATCCAGGAAGAAGAAATAACAATTATAAATATTTATGCACCTAACATAGGAGCTCCACAATATGTAAGGCAAATGCTAACAAGTATGAAAGGGGAAATTAACAACAACACAATAATAGTGGGAGACTTTAATACACCACTCACACCAATGGATAGATCAACTAGACAGAAAAGTAACAAGGAAATTCAAACTTTAAATGATACAATAGACCAACTAGACCTAATTGATATCTATAGGTCATTCCACCTCAAAACAAGGAATTTCACCTTTTTCTCAAGCGCACACAGGACCTTCTCCAGGATAGACACATCCTGGGCCATAAATCTAACCTTGATAAATTCAAAAATATTGAAATCATCCCAAGCATCTTTTCTGACCACAATGCAGTGAGATTAGATATCAACTACAGGAGAAAACCTTTCAAAACTTCCAACATATGGAGGCTCAACAACACACTGCTGAATAACCAACAAATCACAGAAGAAATCAAAAATGAAATTCAGTTATGCATGGAAACGAATGAAAATGAAAAAACAACAGCCCAAAACCTATGGGACACTGTGAAAGCAATGCTAAGGGGAAAGTTCATAGCAATACAAGCTCACCTCAGGAAACAAGAAAAAAATCAAATAAATGACCTTACTTTACACCTAAAGCAACTAGAAAGGGAAGAGATGCAGAAGCCCAGGTCTAGTAGAAGGAAAGAAATCTTAAAGATCAGGGCAGAAATAAATGCAAAGGAAACAAAAGTGACCATAGCAAAAATCAACCAAGCCAAAAGCTGGTTCTTTGAGAAGATAAATAAAATTGACAAACCATTAGCCAGACTCATCAAGAAACAAAGGGAGAAGAACCAAATCAAAAGAAT
Organism: Antilocapra americana; assembly: GCA_007570785.1. Classification (NCBI taxonomy): domain Eukaryota; kingdom Metazoa; phylum Chordata; class Mammalia; order Artiodactyla; family Antilocapridae; genus Antilocapra; species Antilocapra americana. Next base: position 4,205,484 of record ML661337.1, on the reverse strand, counting down.
TAGAAATGAAAACGGAGAGATCACAACAGAAAACACAGAAATACAAAGGATCATAAGAGACTATTATCAGCAACTATATGCAAATAAACTGGACAATTTGGATGAAATGGACAAATTCCTAGAAAAGTACAACTTTCCAAGACTAAACCAGGAAGAGATAGATAATATTAATAGACCCATCACAAGCACGGAAATTGAAACCGTAATCAGAAATCTTCCAAAAAACAAAAGCCCAGGACCAGATGGCTTCACAGCTGAATTCTACCAAAAATTTAGAGAAGAGCTAACACCTATTCTACTCAAACTCTTCCAGAAAATTGCAGAGGAAGGTAAACTTCCAAACTCATTCTATGAGGCCACCATCACCCTAATTCCAAAACCTGACAACGATGCCACAAAAAAAGAAAACTACAGGCCAATATCACTGATGAACTTAGATGCAAAAATCCTCAACAAAATTCTAGCAAATAGAATCCAACAACACATCAAAAAGATCATACATCATGATCAAGTAGGCTTTATCCCAGGGATGCAAGGATTCTTCAATATTCGTAAATCGATCAATGTAATACACCACATTAACAAATTGAAAAATAAAAATCACATGATTATCTCAATAGATGCAGAGAAAGCCTTTGACAAAATTCAACATCCATTTATGATAAAAACCCTCCAAAAAGTAGGAATAGAAGGAACATACCTCAACATAATAAAAGCTATATATGACAAACCCACAGCAAACATTATCCTCAATGGTGAAAAGCTGGAAGCATTCCCCCTGAAATCAGGAACAAGACAAGGGTGCCCACTCTCACCACTACTTTTCAACATAGTTTTGGAAGTCTTGGCCACAGCAATCAGAGCAGATAAAGAAATCAAAGGAATCCAGATTGGAAAAGAAGAAGTAAAACTCTCTCTGTTTGCAGATGACATGATCCTCTATATTGAAAACCCTAAAGACTCTACGAGAAAATTACTAGAGCTAATCAGTGAATATAGCAAAGTTTCAGGATACAAAATCAACACACAGAAATCCCTGGCATTCCTATACACTAACAGTGAGAAATCAGAAAGAGAAATTAAGGAAACAATTCCATTCACCATCGAAACAAAAAGAATAAAATAGTTAGGAGTATTTCTACCTAAAGAATCAAAAGACTTGTATATAGAAAACTATAAAACACTGATGAAAGAAATCAAGGAGGACACAAACAGATGGAGAAATGTGCCGTGTTCGTGGATTGGAAGAATCAATATAGTGAAAATGAGTATACTACCCAAAGCAATCTATAGATTCAATGCAATTCCTATCAAGCTACCAGAGGTCTTTTTCAAAGAATTAGAACAAATAATTTCTCAATTTGTATGGAAATACAAAAAACCTCGTATAGCCAAAGCAACCTTGAGAAAGAAGAATGGAACTGGCGGAATCAACCTACCTGACTTTAGGCTATACTACAAATCCACAGTCATTAAGACAGTATGGTACTGGCACAAAGACAGAAATATAGATCAATGGAACAGAATAGAAAGCCCAGAGATAAATCCACGCATCTATGGACACCTTATCTTTGACAAAGGAGGCAAGAATATACAATGGAGAAAAGACAACCTCTTTAACAAGTGGTGCTGGGAAAACTGGACAGCCACTTGTAAAAGAATGAAACTAGATCACTTTCTAACACCATACACAAAGATAAACTCAAAATGGATCAAAGATCTAAGCATAAGACCAGAAACTATAAAACTCCTAGAGGATAACATAGGCAAAACACTCTCTGCTATAATCCAAAGCGGGATACTCCATGACCCACCTCCCAGAATATTGGAAATAAAAACACGAATAAACAAATGGGACCTAATTAAAATTAAAAGCTTTTGCACAACAAAGGAAACTATAAGCAAGGTGAAAAGACAGCCTTCAGAATGGGAGAAAATAATAGCCAATGAAGCAACAGACAAACAGTTAATCTCAAAAATTTACAAACAACTCCTGCAGCTCCATTCTAGAAAAATAAACAACCCAATTAAAAAGTGGGCCAAAGAACTTAACAGACATTTCTCCAAGGAAGATATAAAAATGGCTAACAAACACATGAAAAGATGCTCAACATCACTCATTATCAGAGAAATGCAAATCAAAACCACAATGAGGTACCACTTTACACCAGTCAGAATGGCTGCCATCCAAAAGTCTACAAGCAATAAATGCTGGAGAGGATGTGGAGAAATGGGAACCCTCTTACACTGTTGGTGGGAATGCAAACTAGTACAGCCACTATGGAAAACAGTGTGGAGGTTCCTTAAAAAGCTGCAAATAGACCTGCCAATGGATTTCTTAAAAGCAAAAGCCTCAGTGTTTGCCTACAAAGGTCTGCCTGATCTGTTCCCCCACCTCCTTTTTACCTGTCTCACTTCACCTACTTGTAGTTCCCTCATCTTCATTCTGTTCTAGGCACAATAGCCTCTTTGTTAATCTGAGTTCACGTTTGGTATTGTTTCCTGCCACAGGGCCATTGTATGCAGGTCTTGACTGCAGTTCCTCCAGGCTTCCACATAACTCGTCCCCTTACCTATCAGATCATACTCTCACTGGGACCTTCTTGACCACCTTTGCTTGGTACTCTCTAACTGCTCTTCCCTACTTCTTTCTTCTCTGTACTATTTTACCACTTTCTGATAGACTGTATGTTTTACTTATTTTTTGATTGCTATCTTCCCCAGCAGAATTTTTGTCTGTTTTCTTTACTATTTTCCTAACACTTAGAACAATGTTTGGCTTCTGGTAGGCCTTCAAAAAGCTATGACAAACCTAGATACTGTATTAAAAAGCAGAGACATCAGTTTGCCAACAAAGGTCCATATAGTCAAAGCTAAGATTTTTCCAGTAGTCATGTACAGATGTGAGAGTTGGGCCATAAAGGAGGCTGAGCACTGAAGAATTGATGCTTTTGAACTACGCTGCTGGAGAAGACTCTTGAGAGTCCCTTGGATAACAAGGAGATCAAACAAGTCAATCCTAAAGGAAATCAACCCTGAATATTCTTGGGAGGACTGATGCTGAAGCTAAAGCTCCAGTGCTTTCGTCACCTGATGTCAAGAGCCGGCTCCCTGGAAAAGACCTGGTGCTTGGAAAGATTGAAGGCAGGAGGAGAAGAGGGTAACACAGGATGAGATAGTTGGATGTTGTCATCAACTCAGTGGACATGAGTGTGATCAAACTCTGGGAGATAGTGAAGGACAGGGAAGCCTGGCCTGCTGCAGTCCATTGGATCACCAATAATTGAACACAGCTGAGCAACTGAACAACAGCAATGGATATTCAAAAAAAGATACTTGGAAAAAGAAATGAACTAACTGGCTTAAAACAGTCATGATTTGTCCTCTATTACTAAGCATTCTATTGCCCAAAACAGGTCTCGATTTTGTTAGCAAAAAAGAAAGTAGGATTATTGCTTAGGCAATCAACTGTGTCTAACACAAGCCTGTACTTGTGAATAATTTAGTGCCTTTTTCCTTTTCTCTTCTACCTTTATCTCTTACAAGAACCCAAGAGGAAGGCGGGACAGGTTTGCACAAGGAAATTATGGCACAGATAAGTTAACCTGTTTTTTCCTGAGAGCACCGATACACTGGTAGGACCTAAGCTACCTGGCAGCAACTGCAGTCCTCTTTCCGAGGTTCAGTTCAGTTGCTCAGTGGTGTCCGATTCTTTGTGACCCCATGCACTGCAGAACGCAGGCCTCCCTCTCCACTCCCTCTCCAACTCTCAGAGTTTACTCAAACTCATGTCCATTGATTCGGTGATGCCATCCAACCATCTCATCCTCTGTCAACCCCTTCTCCTCCTGCCTTCAATCTTTCCCCCAGTGAGTCAGTTCTTCACATCAGGTGGCCAGAGAATTGGAGTTTCAGCTTCAGCATCAGTCCTTCCAATGAATATTCAGGACTGATTTCCTTTAAGATGGACTGGTTGGATCTCCTTGCTGTCCAAGGGACTCCCAAGAGTCTTCTCCAACACCACAGTTCAAAAGCATTGTTCAGTGCTCAGCTTTCTTTCTAGTCCAACTCTCACATCCATATGTGACTACAAAAAAACTATAGCTTTGACTAGATGGACCTTTGCTGGCAAAGTAACATCTCTGCTCTTTAATATGCTGTCTAGGTTGGTCATAACTTTTCTCCCAAGGATCAAGTGTCTTTAAATTTCATGGCTTCAGTCACCATCTGCAGTGATTTTGGAGCCCAGAAAAATAAAGTCTGACACTGTTTCTACTGTTTCCCCATCTATTTGCCATGAAGTGATGGAACCTGATGCCATGATTTTAGTTTTTTGAATGTTGAGTTTTAAGCCAACTTTTTCACTCTTTTCTTTCACTTTCATCAAGAGGCTCTTTAGTTCTTCTTTGTTTTCTGCCATAAGGGTGGTGTCATCTGCATACCTGAGGTTATTGATATTTCTCCTGCCAATCTTGATTCCAGCTGTACTTCATCCAGTCCAGTATTTCTCATGATGTACTACTCTTCATATAAGTTAAATAAGCAAGAGGACAATATACAGCTTTGACATACTCCTTTCGCAATTTGGAACCAAACTATTGTTCCATTTCCAGTTCTAGCTGTTGCTTCCTGACCTGCATACAGATTTCTCAGGAGGCAGGTCAGGTGGTCTGGTATTCCCATTTTTTTAAGAATTTTCCACAGTTTATTGTGATCTACACAGTCAAAGGCTTTGGTATAGCCAATAAAGCAGAAGTAGGTGTTTTTTCTGGAACTCTCTTGCTTTTTTGATGATCCAGTGGATGTTGGCAATTTGATCTCTGGTCCATCCGCCTTTTCTAAATCCATCTTGAACATCTGGAAGTTCATGGTTCACATATTGCTAAAGCCTGTCTTGGAGAATTTTGAGCATTACTTTGCTAGTGTATGAGATGAATGCAATTGTGCGGTAGTTTGATCATTCTTTGGCATTGCCTTTCTTTAGGATTGAAATGAAAACTGACCATTTCCAGTTCTGTGGCCATTGCTGAGTTTTCCAAATTTGCTGGCATATTGAGTACATCACAGCATCATCTTTCAGGATTTGAAATAGCTCAACTGGAATTCCATCACCTCCACTAGCTTTGTTTGTAGTGATGCTTCCTAAAGCCCACTTGACTTCGCATTCCAGGATGTCTGGCTCTAGGTGTGTGATCACACCATCAGAATTATCTGGGTCATGAAGATATTTTTTGTATAGTTCTTCTGTGTATTCTTGCAACCTCTTCTTAATATCTTCTGCTCTGTTAGATCCATACCATTTCTGTCCTTTATTGTGTCCATCTTTGCAGAAAATATCCCTTGGTATCTCTAATTTTCTTGAAGAGATCTCTAGTCTTTCCCATTCTATTGTTTTCCTCTATTTCTTTGCATTAATTACTTAGGAAGGCTTTCTTATCTCTCCTTGCTATTCTTTGGAACTCTGCATTCAAATAAGTATATCTTTCCTTTTCTCCTTTGCCTTTTGCTTCTCTTTTCTCAGCTATTTGTAAGGCCTCCTCAGACAGCCATTTTGCCTTATTGCATTTCTTTTTATTGGGGATGGTCTTGGTCTCTGCCTCCTGTACAATGTCATGAACCTCCATCCATAGTTCTTCAGGTACTTTGTCTATCATATCTAATCCCTTGAATCTATTCCTCACTTCCACTGATTAATCATAGTCAGAATCAATATCTAGTATGGTATTTTGGGGAATAATGTGTCATCCTTCATGCGAGCCATGAGAGCCCTGACGTTCAGAAAAGTGGTTATGAGTCTACCTTTTTCTTTGCCTGTTATCTCAAAACAGAAGAAACAATGCTGAATATTTAAAATGAGCCTATTCTTTTCTATATTTCAAGTTAAAGTACTTTTGTAGTAATTTTTACATTGGTTACTGATTATCTGATTTACTGTCAGTATGTACTTTTTACATAACAGTATGCAGAATATGCTTTGCTCTCAGATTCCTCCATATTTTGCCCACCTCCTTCCCTTCACTTCCCCACCAGAAATCATATGTTTCAGCAAAAATTTTTATTTTTTAATCACTCAAGTAAGGTGAACAGGTGTAATTGTCACCATTTTTTGTTAGATAGTAGAGGAAAAGGTATTTGTAAACTTTTTCACCTAGAAGGAAATATTTACAGTATTTAAATATGCCATGATACTAGTAGACTAGCTATGTGTATGTACATACATATATACCATAAATGTGTATGTTACATAATGTATAACATAGAATAAGTGCATATAATAAAATATCTAACACTAAAACTATCCTGAATGTGATTTATTCCCTCTTTGACATTTCAAAATGTATTTCTGAATTTTGTAACTCCTTTTGGTGGACAGCAGGGCCATTGTTTATCATTGCATTGTGATTAAGCATGTTCAGTTTTACAAAACTTGTAGAGAATACAGTGATGGACATTTAGGCTTACTATTCAGTGGAGAAGACACAGTGAATGCCCTTAAGTTCTAACATGAGATTACAGGATGGAGCAGATGAATGCATTCTCTTGGTCTGGAATTTGAGAATGTTCTGGGTTTAAGAAAGATGCTTATTGTGAATTCCCTGTCGGTTCATTAGTTAGAACTTTGCACTTTCACTCCCAAGGGTCCAGGTTCGATACCTCAGCAGGGAACTAAGATCCCGCAAGCTATGCAGTGCAGCCAAAAATAAATGATTATTAAAATTACTATTTCTATTTGCTCTTATTAGCATTTACAGTTATAAAACTTACTTGTTTCAGGTTTTGCTTCCTTCCTAAAATTAGACAGAAAAATTCTTTTCCCTCTGATTTTTATATTGGCATCATAGGTCTGTAGTTTTTGACTGGCATGATGAGTAGTCAGGCCTCTCAACTGACTAGGACTTGGCATTCTTATCTTTACTATTCTCGTGCTTTATCTGCTGAGATAAAAGGTAAGAGGACCAAACATAATCTTGCATGAGCTAGAACTCAGTTCAGTTCTAGTATGCTTATCTATGTGGCCAGGTGTTATTTCCTTTAGACTTATATTTTTCATCTCAGTGTTTTACTGCCTTGTTGTATACACTGACCATTTATTTGACTTTCTTTCATTCTTTGTTTTCTAAAAACTAAAAACATCTTTTTATATCAGAAAACTGTGATAATCTATTTCAACTATGTTTTCATATATCATCTTACTGCTACTTCCAAAAAAGGAAACATTCCCTCCAGCCAGCAACTGTTCCACCTTTTCTCATCAGTAGGGCTGGCACCAGTTCAAGTTCTGTCAACACTGTTCCATCAGATAAAGCTGCTGGTAACATAAAGGATGAGAGGGGGTGGTATGAATGCACATGATTCAAGCAGCAAAGGGCAGGTTAATGCATTCTCATTGCTCCCGTGTCAGCCTGAGTGCTTGTGCTCTTGCTTGAAGCCTTAGAGCTGAGAGTGACACTTGCCCGTGCACATATCAGCATCTGTCTGATAATAGTTGAGTCATTTGGATAAGAACTCATGTTTTTGGGTTTTCATTGACAAAATGGTTAATAATTAAGCTTTTGTACAAGATCTTTGTATAAACATCATTTTTAATAAGCTAAAAGCCTAATCAGAATATAAGCAGTATGTCTGCAATCTGTTATCATCTGTACTGTTTCACTCATTATTAACAGAACTGGATAAGTTTCACTTTTAGAACATGTTATGCAGCATGGAAAGTTTCATTTCATCCAACAAAATGATGATCTTCTAAAAAGCAAGGAATGAAGTGTCAGAGCTATTCCCTATGGGCCTCTTCTCCTTGTGGAAGAAAATCTGGCATTACACGTTAAAGTTTTTTTTGGATTGAGCAAAGGGCTTTGGAGAGAGCCTTATAAAGCTATCACTGTGTGCCAAGGGATAGCCCTCCTTCTGAACATTACCAGTCAACCATGCTGAATCACAGACTAGTTATGTGATCAGTTTAGTTGTGTCGAGTCAGAAAGGATTTAGTCAAGCTCTCCAATCTCTGTATTCTGTCCGTTTTGTATGGTCCTTGCCAGTTCTGCTAAGTACTCAGGGATGCACAGAGAGCTTCCAGGCAATTGCACCCCCCTTTATGACTTGCTTCATCTTTGCTCTGCTGCCCTAGGCCACTCATGAGTCTCTCAAGATCTTTTTATCCTGTAAGCGTAAATCTTGTGCTAGCGGCAGGCCTGAACAGTAGGTTAGAGGCTAGAGGAGGGGCTTTCAAACTGTAGGTGATAATTCACTGGGGTTCATGAAATCAATAGTGTGTCTTAATCAACATTTTGATTTAATGGAATGGCATGAACCAGAAAACATCAGAGTGCATCACATGTAGTAAGGGTAAATAGTGTTTTATGAAATTTTTATTTTTTTCATTATATTTTAGTAGCAATATGAAATTGCCTTTTTTGTGGGTAAAACAATAGAATACCAGTAATTTCATATGGTTCAACCTTATATATACAGTTTTATATGTTAGTTATGTATACCAAACATGTATGTGTGTAGAATTAAGGTGAAAAGCTTATTTCCTGTGCTAAGTCACAGTCTAAAAAGTTCATCATCAGTGCATTAGAATAAATGTCTAATAGTGCTGTGCTAAACCAGGAAAAAGAAAACCCCACAAAATTCTTTCCCCCAGTTCTAAAATAGCTAACCTCTGCTGGGTAGAACAAGACTATTCATGAGAAACAGATTATTTTCTAATTAATAGACAATTTAATAATTAATAGTCATAATTAAACAGTATTCACAATTAATAGACATTTCAAGGGCTAAATTTGGTGTGCAGATTAACTATAAGATTTAGAGGCATTCAGAATAGTGAGAAATACTAAAATCAAAAGAAGGTTCCTCATTGAAGGGGAAAGGAAGAAATGGGTCTAACTGGACAAAAGGGCACATTCTTATAACATGTTTAATCTCCGTAACATGAGTTAAGTAGTTTAGTTTGATAATTTATAGAACCTTAAAGAAACATAAAAGAAGTAACCTGTATGAGAGAGAAATCATGACTAATACATAATTTTGATGAAATAAGATCAAAAAACAGTGTCACTTTGAAAACCCCTAACTTTAATGTGATCAACAACCTACTGTTTGGGAAGACTTTTGAAATCTCACTTTAAGCTGATGGTACCTTACAAAATTGCTTTAATTTTACCTAATGGGTATTTTTGTTTCTTTTTAAGATTTGATTTTTCTTTAAGAAATTTTGGAAATTCATTATTTTACTTAGCAAATAAACAAATTAAGATTTCTGAAAATGAATGTGAAATCCATGACCTCAAGGATAATTATTTTAGAAACTGTTTTATTGTCTAGATACCTAGAGGTATTTTTAGAAAAACATCATATATCATGTGTCAATGAGGGATTAGAGTTTGCATTTTTTTTTCTAAATGAAAAGAATTAGATTTAGATCTCAAAATCTCAGTATCCTAAAAAAAAAATCAGTATCCTCAAAACAAATCTGTTCTTTGTACATTTCTCTTGCAAATTCCACCTCTTTTACTGCAGGTTTTAGGTCCACACCTTATGTCCTACCGTGACCATTTTAGCCATGATTTTTTTCTGTTGGGCTATTTTAACAACCTGCTAACAGGCTGCCAACAGATCGCTGTTGCTAATCTCAGATCCTGCCAATACATTCTGTGTGTGGCTTCCTTAAACACAAACTTGATCATGTGTCAATCCCCTTCATAAAATTCTTTAATGGCGTCTCATTTCCTACAGGATGAAATCTTTTGCATTCCATACGAGGCCCCACATGGACTAAACTTTGCCTGCCACACTAGTCTCATCTCTCACTGTGGATTCTGTGCTCCACATAGCTTAATGTTTCTGCAGGGCAACCTATTTCCCTTCCAGCCTTCGTATCACAATTTCCTCTTCCTGAAGTGATTTCTATATGTAGTGGATATTGCCTCCATACCCAAGTTGTTATTTCAGACCATTTCTCTAAGATGCCTTTCCCGATCTCTCCTTCATCACTTCCAATGATCCTCTAACTTTTCTGCACATTAGAATCACCTGGAAATTACAGAGCTCAAGAAGCGAGACCCAGTTTCAGTTGTTGTTTTTTTTAACTCCCCAGGTGTCTGATCAAGATGGTTTAAATATTCCTCCATATCTTCTTATATTTTATTCTATTATTTTATTTATACTTTTAATTCCTTAAGCCACCTTAAAATTATTTTAATCTGTGATGTACAGTGAGGATATATGGGTTTGTAGTTTTAACAGATGAAAGAGACATACTACCAGTTACCTGTACAGCATTTTTTCATAAATCTCTTCAATTTTAGAACAGTTTCATCATGTCAAAAAAGAAGATGTATTCTTTACTGTCGGCTGCAACAACCTCAGCCTCCCCTTCCCCAATCCTAGACAACCACTAATCTACTTTCTGTCTTTATAGACTTCTCTGTTAAAGATATTTCATATGAATGGAATCATATAATATGTGGCTTTTTGTGACTGGTTTCTTTCACTTATCATATTTTCAAGGCTCATCTATATTGTGGGACATATCAAGCAACTCATTCCTCTTTATAGTTTCAATTTTATGGCTAATCCACATTTGGTTAATTTGACAACTGAATGGACATTTTGGCCACTTATAACGTATGAACACTTCCAATATATATGTTTTTAAAGTGTGTTTATGACTCATGTAGGTGCTAACTGAATATTAATTCAGTAGGTGCCGTATTTAACATATACCAAAAAGTTAAAAAGATACAATGAAATATTAACAGCATTCTTACATTATTTTTTCACCTCTCAGTGGGTCATTTGTATTCTGGAAGCCTCTCACTTTTACAGATTTTTGAGGCTACTAGTTCAAGTGAGTAAGTTAGCTGAATAACGGTATTTTAGATAGAAGATACAGTGCATGCAAATAGATGGAAATAAAGAAAATATGGCACCTTTTCTTGCCTTGGAAGTTATGTGTCTGAAATATAAAGTGGAAAGGAATTTTCAGGCAGTCATTTTTATTTTGTCCCTCACTATGATAGTTTACGGCTTAGTGAGACTAGAATATCTATACTCTTCTTCTTTCTCTCTCTCTCTACACACAAACACATATATATGTGTATATATATATGACACATATGTACATGTATATGTATATATGTGACATGTGTATCATGTGTGTGTGTGTGTATGTATATATGAGGGCTTCCCAGGTGACTCAGTGGTAAAGAATCTGCCTGCCAAAGCAAGAGACACAGGAGACATAGGTTCCATCCTTGGGTTGGAAAGATCCCCTGGAGAAGGAAATGGCAACCCACTCCAGTATTCCTGCCTGGAAAATCCCATGGACAGAGGAGCCTGACAGGCTATAGTCCATAGGGTCACAAAGAATCGGACACAACTTAGAGACTGAGCACCTATTATATATATATGAACACCTAAGAAAGAATATTAAATAAAAATTTTATTCTATAAAAGTCTATAATTTTTGTAAATTTATAGTTTTTTTATTACAGTTGACCCTAGAATAACAAGGGTGTGAACTGTACAGTTCCATTTATTCATGATTTGTTCAGTGGCAGCATCCAACATGTGATTAGTTGAATCTGTACAGGTGGAACCACGGATATAGAAGATCAACCATCAGGTTGTACTCAGAATTTTAACTGTTGGGGGATTGGCACTCCTAACTGCCCACATTGTTCAAGGATCAAGTTTACTATTTGGCAGTGTATGTTAGATGCTATGTTAGAATACTTTCTAGAAACCCCCTTATAGTTTGGACTTTTTTCAAATAACCCCAACCAAGAATTAGCAGCATTAATTTCCTACTCAACCACTCTTTTCTGGTTTATTTCTAAACATCTTAGTTGTAGTATTTTCTGTGATTTAAGGAGGACTGACAAGAAGAAGACAACATCAAAAATAAGTCCTTTGTACTTTCTCTTCTACAAAACCCATGGAGACGTCCCTCACACTTTTATTTCATGTTGTGCTGAGTTCAATATTAAGCAAATATAGAAGAAAAATTATGTGTGTTCTTACCAGTTTGGCTGTGGTTGAAGAGAAAATGGTTGTAATATTTATTGTACTACAGCCAAAGACTTTCCTAGTCTGTGGTATCTTGTGAAGATTCTGGGCAGACTATTGGGATAGAATCCAATCAACTTAGTTTCTGAGAAATATTTCTCAAGATTAGCTTGTTTATTTTTCTATTATTCACACTCTCATTTTTCTAGGTATTTTAAAAAGCATATCACAGTAATTAATTTACTACCTTATATACTCTTAAGGCAATAGTAATTAATACTGAGTTTACCATCTAAGAATATAGAGGCAAAGCATTTGTGAGGTCGACTGAAGCCTTTACTTCAGCGAATGACAAAGCTGGGAATAGAATGTAAAGTTGCTAACTCAAAATATTGAACCCAGTCCATTCAATGTGTTGGCTTTCTTTTGTGACTAAGCCAGAGATTTTTAAAAAATTAATCAGTGAAAATGTGTCTGTAATTATGTTCTAATCCAAAATAAGAGAGTGCGAAATTTTCCACTTCACCAAGAAAAAAGTGTAAGATTGCTTTGGTAACGATTTCAGTTTATGAAATTAATCAGACAAACAAACCAAAATAATCCTTATTCATGAAAGGATTAATTAATACCATTTGAAAACTTAGGTACTTTCTAAATAATTTTATTTCCTCCATTAAATGTGTTTTTATACTGTAGAGTTCAGAGACTAGCTTTAGTTGATTAACTACCTTGATGAATATTATATTTCCTAGGTTTCCTGATTGTTTTTTGACTGTGGGTACCATATAAGACTTCCCTGATGGCTCAGATGGTAAAGCATCTGCCTACAACGTGGAGACCTGAGTTCAGTCCCTCAGTTGGGAAGATTTCCTGGAGAAGGAAATGGCAACCTACTCCAGTATTTTTGCATGGAAAATTCCATGGACAGAGGAGCCTGTTAGGCTACAGTCTATGGGATCACAAAGAGTCGGACACGACTGAGCTACTTCACTCACCATATAAGAAATGTTCAGAGACATGAAGCCTAAAAGAGAGCACCTGAAGATTTCAGCTCTCCATGGTTTGAGACAAAGAAGACTGATTTTTCAGCCTGCTCTTTGACACACTACCATTTCCCACTCTCAATTATTTTCTTTAAGAATCCTCTTTCCTCTGAAATATGACTTTCCTTTTTTAAAAAATTTATTCATTAGAACAATATTTGTCAAATGTCTGAAAACATACAGGCACTGTTTTAGGCTCTAGACATACATTGGCAAGTAAAGCAGAAAAGTCACTGCCCTCAGTGAACTCACAGGTTGGATCTAACTCCAGTGCCCTTTTCAGCTTGAGCTCACCAGCACTCACTCATCACGTACTTTTTCAGTTTTCCACTTTTTCCAAAATAGTAGGTTTCCAAATGTAATGCCCTCATCTTTCTAGTGGCAGCTTCTTCTTCCCTATTATATTTAAATGAGTTATTATGCACAAAGCACTTAAAATAACTGGCACATGGAAAGCCTTATTTGTGTAAGTGTCAGCTACAGGTCAAAGTTGTGGTTTTTCCAGTAGTCATGTACAGATGTATGAGCTGGACCATAAAGAAGGCTGAGTGCCAAAGAGTTGATAGTTTCGAACTGTAGTGTTGGAGTGTTGGAGAATGCTCTTGAGAGTCCTTTCAACTCTCAAACCAGTTGGAGAGTTGAAATTGGTCTCAGTTGAAAACCAGTAGGAGATCAAACCAGTCAATCCTAAAGGAAATCAACCCTAAGTATTCATTGGAAGGACTGACGTTGAAGCTGAAGCTCCACTGCTTTGGCCACCTGATGCAAAGAGCCAACTCATTGGAAAAGACCCTAATGCTGGGAAAGATTGAGGGCAGGAGGAGAACAGGACAGCAGAAGATGAGATGGTTAGATAGCATCTCTGGCTCAGTAGGCATGAATTTGAGCAAACTTCAGGAAATAGTGAAAGACAGGGAAGCCTGGAGTGCTGCAGTCCATGGGGTTTCAAGGAGTCAGACACGACTTAGGGACTGAACAACAAAACAGGTTGAATGTAGGAGCTGTTCAGAAGGTAGGAGTAGCAAAGCATTTTCCATCCTATCAGCATGCCAGCAGATACTGCTTATTGTTAAGCAAATTCAGGATTATGGGTAAACCTCATGACAAGAATACTACCTGAACATCTAAATCTAGAAAAATATAAATTGTTCTGATAATGTACATCACAAGGATTCTCTACATTTCTTCTAATTGTAAGTTTTATTGGTGCTTTGAAAAGATGATTTAATATACAGAAATGTTTTTAGTCAAACAAGTATGTTAATAGAATGAAAAATATTGTATCTATTCCTTGCTTCTTCAACTGAGATATAGTCATTTGAAGGGAACCATAACTATAAAGTAGCTTATAGGCATAAAATGTAGTATTCTGTATTCTCTGCCAAATAATAATACCTCATATTTATATAACATGAATAGTTTACAAAATCCTGTCACATGCCTCATTACATTTAGTTCTATAACAGTCCTGAGAAGTAGATTAAACAAATATTGTGTCCATTTTGCAAATGAAGAAACCAGAGTATTAAAGATACTTAGTATTCACCCAACTTAAACGGTAGATTTGAGAAGTCAGATCTTCTGTCCAATATTCTTTCCACTATAAAACTGCAAAGCATTGTTTCCTTTTAAAATAAAATAAAAGAAGCCACAAGCAATACGACCTGTTCGCTTGAAGCCAGAATCAGCAGACAGAAGACTGGCCTATAATTTACAGCATTACCACTACGATTGAATAAGATGACCCCCATCCAACTCGCCCTCTAACCCCAGGTTCCAGAAAGCATATTTGGACACAGTCAACTTCAGTTGAAGCATAACTTGATCATCTTTTTTCCTACTCTCACTTCATTAAATGTACCTTGTTAGAGCTATCATTAAAGATGGGGGTTGGGAAGAATGGATAAAATCTGAACCAGATTATAGAACAGTCTAGGCAGGTGAAAAAAAAAAAAACCTGAGACACCGAAGAGAGCCAGAAATACCGAGTATGGTCCTTTCAAATAATGGCACATATTTTCACATTTTAATTAGATTATTCTGATAGATGTGGGAAATGTATTTTTCCAGGATATTTTTCAAAGTTTCTTCCTAAAATAATTGGGGGAAAATCCTATAAGATTTGGGGAGTCAGTTTCTCTTTGTCTCTTTCTCTCTCTTACCCACTTGCCTTTGCTCTCTTCATCACTGAATTTGGGAAATACATTGTTTTCCTTGATTTAGGGAAGTGTGGATGTCAGGAAACTTGGAGCTGTAATTTTAACAACCAACTCAAACGAGTACAATAATAAGAAAATGCCTTTTAAAAAGCTTCTTAGAAATGAGTTCAAACAATTTAACAACCTAGGGTGGTTCAGCACACTTCATTTCGTTTTCTAAAAGGCTCACAAACACTTGTGACCTGCACGGTATAAATTGTTGCGTCCTCCTTGCTTCCCCTAAGGGAGTTCAAATTCCTTTCACAGTCAGATTTTTATCTTATTTTCTTTATTCCCCATATTATTTACCTACTCTTCATTTTCCCAAAATATTACTCCTCTTCCTCACATGTATCCTGCACTGTGTTGCTTTCGTGCTTTGGCTGCATTGTCTTTTCTACCTGCTGTAATTAAATCTCACTACTCCTTTAAGGCCCAGTTCTGCTTCCACTTCCACCACCCAATTTTTCCCTCTCCCTCCTCTGCATAAATTTCACAATTACTTTATCAGGACCTCACATATGTCATTTGCACCGTCGGATAGTTGAAGAGTATGTCTTATCCATTTTCCATCCTACAAGCTCTACAACATCACAACTGTCTTTTTTCCCCCACTCTCGTGTTTAACAGTGCCTCCACCATAATGGTTTGCCATATAATAGGCTAGAAAAAGTGTGGACTTTGAAGTCTGACAGCCCTAATTTTAAATTGTTGCTCTATCATTTATTAGCCATATAACCTTGGGCAAATTACTTAAACTCTCTGAATCTCTGTTTCTTCATACATAAAATGGAGATGATCATACTCCTGTTGTCACAGCATAAATTTAAGTGAGAAAGCAGGCACAGAGTTATGAGTATCTCAGACAAGCTAGATCCTAAAAACTGGTGATGGTGATGGTAGGAGTAGTCATACTTGTATTTTAGGAGCCATTTATTGTTTGTTTCCTCAGTCACATAGAAGACAGGAAGAAGACTCTGTCATACCACACATGAAATAATTTAAGGACTATTTTGAACCAGTTTAGAAACTCTCATAATTAACTTGAAGAAAAGTACTTCGTGAATTTACTACAAAATAATAGAATCCTCCTTTAAGTACTGTTAGCAATTGTTATTCTACACAGTTGAATTTGCTAGGGTAGTCATAGCCTCAGGAGATTTTAGATAGCAGTTATTTGTTTAGTATCCTCCTTAACTGACTTTATGACATCTTTTATTTTTAAATATTCAAGGTTTTTTTTCCTTATTGCTGCAATACAGAGTATGTATTAATAATTTGTAGGTTCCACATTCAGAATAACAGGGTAACATAGGGATGTTGTCAACATGTCCATCAAATTACAATAATTGTGTGTCAAACCATCTGGAGAGGTACAAAGTGTGTTCTGTTGAGGGGTCTGGGGGCAACATCAGTCAACCATGTACTAGTCCTGAGGTCCACATGAGGCAGAATAAGGTAAAAGTGAACAGGAGGACAGGCTACAGCCGACAGGTGGGAAGCTGGAGCCCCCAGAAGAAATGTCATTTATGCCCATCACTAATTCTCAGTACCTATTTATATATTGTATTTGTTTCTTGTGATCATTATTAATAAGAGTAGAGAAACATCTGATGAAAAGCTTATCAGATAGTCATATAATTAAAAACTTTCATTAGTAAAATATGAGACAATTAAGCCTAACTGAAATCAGTTTAATGTTTAGTGTTCAGAACCGGTCTTTACCAATCTATATTCTCTTACCTCTTAATTTACTAGATAAATTCATTTAACTTTATTTGAATTTATTTTTAGTATATGTGTTGTGGAAATTAATTTATATGCTGTATGACTATAAGTTATTTCCAACATGACTGCTATCTGAATTATAGACTTGACAATCAGTATACTCTCTCTAAAAAAGCGAGACAAAATTTCGTATTTGGAAAGGAGTGAAACTTAAGCTTCCCACTCCAGTATTCTGGGGCTTCCCTGGGGGCTTAGACGGTAAAGAATCCACCTGCAGTGTGGGAGACCTGCCTTCGACCCCTGGGTTGGGAAGACCCCCTGAAGGAGGACATGGCAACCCACTCCAGTATTCTTGCCTGGAGAATCCCCATAGACAGAGGAGCCTGGTGGGCTTCCGTCCATGGAGTCGCAAAGAATCAGACACAACTGAATGATTAAACATACACGAGAGTTTAAAAAACAAGTTTTTTAAATTACTAAGAGTAGACTATATTTGGGGATTAAAAATTACAGGAAGTTTCAAAAACCAAACTTGAATTTTCTGTATACAAACTATTTACAATAGCATTTACATTGTACTAACTGTTGTAAGAACCAGCCTGCCAATGCAGGAGACGTTAGAGATGCATGTTTGGTTCGATCTTTGGGTCTGGAAGATCCCCTGGAGAAGGGAATGACAACCCACTCCAGTATTCTTGCCTGAAGAATCCCACAGACAGAAGAGCATGGCAGGCTATAGTCTGTGGAGTTGCAAAGAGTCAGACATGACTGAAGCAGCTTAGCACACAAAGTGTGTTAGGGAATCTAGAGATAAAGGTTATGGGAGGATGTGCATATTTATATGCAAATACTATATCATTTTATACAAGGAACTTGAGCATCCTTGGATTTTAGTCTGGATGTTGAGGGTCCTAGAACCAGTTCCCCACAAATACTGAGGGACAACTGTATATAATTGAAAGTGGTTATTAGACTGTAATGAAATCCACCTGCAGTGATTATGCACTACAAAGAAAAAGTACATATAGCGATGTATAGAGAGAAGAAACAGCATTGGGTTATCAGAAAATCTGGTTTATGATATTCTCAGCTTAGCACAACCATTTAACCTTTCTGAACCTCAGTTTTCTCATCTGTAAAATAAGCAAGTTATTACTGTTTAAAAACCTCTTAGTGTTAATATTTTGTGTTGTGATTCTGCACATATTCCTTTTGTACTAAATTTTAAAATTAAGATTTAATAGCTAGTAGAATATGAACATACAGACCCCTAGATGTGAACTGTCATATATTCATTAGTCACTGCTTCTGGAAGTCCCTAAATGGAAAAAAAACATATATATATATAGAGAGAGAGAGAGAGAGAGAGTTATATAGTTATATTCCAAATGGAAATATAAAATGGAATGCAGCCTGAAAATGTGGATAAATTTAACTGTATTATAATGTGTTGCCTTTATATTTCTTAAATCACCTAATAGAAAAACACAGAGGAAGGTAGTCTATATTACTTTGGAGAATTATTTTAAGCTCCAAAATAACATGATGAAATGAGGCGAGGATGAACAACAGAGAAGGAAAATTTTTTTTAATTTGTGTAAATGTAGATAATTCCACTTAACATTCAATGTTGAGGCATATCTCAATATATATTATTCAATATTCAAGCATATTCTTTCACATAGTACCTAAATTATTTAATCACTTTTGACTAATTTTCATGAAGTTCTAGAGGCTTATTTTGACCACCAGATGGAGCCAGCATTGTTTGATTTGTAGAATTAAAAATATACTTAAAATAAAAATTGGTTAAATGAAATTAATAAGTTGTAGATTTCTTACTTAGGCACGTAGTACAGAAAAAATTAAACTTTTAGCCCAGTCTTTGCCTAAATTTCTGCCTAGTCTTCATAAATGTGAATCTAGATACCTACATTAAATAATTTCTTTATTGTGAATTAGTTTTTATATTTGCAGTTTCATTGGATAAACCAGTTTTCTTATCATCTTTTAAAGATAACATCTAAGCACTTGCAGTTATCTTTAAAATAAAATTAGTACAAATAAATATTGTGGATTGTAATATTAATTGTAATTAATACAATTACAATTTTACATTGTAATTGTAAAATGTAAGCTCTCATTTTAATGTCACAGAATATTCCCAATGTTATCATTTCTATAATGGATTTTTATAATAAAACAAACCAAAAACACAGGCATTTTAATTGAGGTGGAAGATGTGCAGTTTATCCCCAGTAGCTCCTCAAGGAGACGGTATAAAGCTTCAATGATTGGCTGTAGCTCTTACAGAAAGTCTACCCAGAAAGCTCAGTCCTCAAGGGCTTCATTGGGATAACTGCCCTTACCTCTGTTTAATAAGCATCAGAAATTATCTAATTCCTTACAACTAACTTAATTAGGCAGCTATCTATTGAAAAAATGTTTGTAAACTAGGGGCCCAAAGCCCCTACAAGGCCCTCAAGGACCCATTCCATCCAGCAAGAGCTACACGGTGACTGTGGACACTGTTGTAATTTAAGATCTAAAAATGAGCACACTGTTCATTTGTCCATTCAGCTTCTGTTTATTGAATACATACTATATGCAAGGAATATACTAGCCCACAAACAGGGCACTGTCCCTGCCATTCGAGTTTATAGCTGAAGGGGCAGTACAAAGAGAGAGTTATGATATAGTTAAGTGAGGAGCTACAAATTGTTTAAAAATTCAAATGAAGGAAATATGCAGTTAATTAAGGGGAATCAAGATAAGCCATAAAGGACTCTTTCTAGATGGAAATTATTTTCATTAACCCACTGTTTGGCATATCACAGTTCCTATTTATTATGGTCTGGGAGGAATTCAAGACCTTTTTTGGTAGGACTTTATATTTCATCAGGACACTTCCAGTATGGTGATATGATGCCTTTTTATGTCAAATTGGAATATCTTCTTCTAAATTTTCTTTTGTTTCAGACATGAAGAAAAAATAACCATGCTGGTTAACAGATTGTACTTTAGAACTGGACTGCGTGGTTTTTATTCCCATGTTTATAATCCCCAAGATTAGTTATTTAACCTCTCACTGCCCTAGTTACCTTATCAGCAGAATGGGTTAATGATATGTTGTTTATGAGGATTAAACAAGTAATTCAAGGTACCAGTATCTGTCACTTAGTGAATACTTGAAATGTTAGCTATGGTGTTATTTATTATTTTCCTTTTTTTGCATCATGTTAGTAGCTATTTTCAAGTCTGGTGCTTTTCCTAGAATTAATTTAAGGTATATATAAAATTTGATAAAAATATACCTTGTAGATTCCAGTACGATGAGACACAATTAGATGTTAGTAACTTTGGTATTTTTCCATATTCATATTCATTAAAATCTGTCCCTTTTCTTTTCAGATGTTGTTTACTATTATCACTAACATATCACCTTTATTTATATAAAAGTTTTTATTATGGGAATTTTTCAAAAATTTCCTTGAAATAGTGGGTCCAGATCTATTTAAAAATCATGTGTGGTCTTAGTCACTTAGTAGGGTCCAACTCTTTGCAGCCCACTAGTCTCTGTCCGTGGAGTTTTCCAGGCAAGTATACTGGAGTGGGTTTCCGTTTCCTTCTCCAAGGGATCTACCTGATTCAGGAATCGAACTTGCATCTACTGTGTCTCCTGCATTGCAGACACTGCAGGATGGCTCTTTACCCACTGAGCCATCGGGGAAGGCTATTTAAAATCATAAGTAGCTTTATTAACAGTTCTGACACATAATAATCACTTAATAAACTTTTTAAATGAATGAATATGCACCTACTTGAAGCTTTCAGCTGCTTGAGCTCTAGTACTGAGACAGTAGAAGGTATAAGCCCTTTTATCTATGAAGTGAGATTTGTAGATGGATACCATTGGTTCATTAGCTAAGTAACCAATAACTGAGTAGTCATCACCCCTTTCTGCTCAGGACAAAATAGTTTTGTAATGAAGAGAGTCAAGTGGAACAAAGGTTATGTTTCTGATTAGTTCTTAGGGAAGAGTTAGAGACATTCTTTATAACACACAGAGGGGAAAGTGCAGTATTGTCACCAAAACTCAGAGTCAGAACATAAGTTTTAGCCCAAGTTCTGCTTCTAATCCACATGGGACAGAACTTAGCACCAGCTAAGTTCTAGTGCTCTAGTAAACTGGTGCTCTAATAGTAAATTGATGGTTATAGTGATGTTGGACATTATTGTCACCACACCCTTTTAAATATATTTTCTAATATTACCTTGGAGATCACTAATATATTTAAATTTCATTATTCTAATACTATGCAGGCTTCCCTGGAGAAGGAAATGGCACCCCACTCCAGTACTCTCGCCTGGAAAATCCCATGGACGAAGGAGCCTGGTAGGCTGCAGTCCATGGGGACGCTAAGAGTCAGACACAACTGGGCGACTTCCCTTTCACTTTTCACTTTCATGCACTGGAGAAGGAAATGGCAACCCACTCCAGTGTTCTTGCCTGGAGAATCCCAGGGACGGCAGAGCCTGGTGGGCTTCCATCTGGGGTCACACAGAGTCGGACACGACTAAAGCGACTTAGCAGCAGCAGCAGATAACTACAATCTAGCTAATTAACATATATCCGTCACCTCACAGTGCTACACTTTGTCTACACATGTGTGGTGATCAACTTTCTTAGCAAATTTTAGGTATACAATACAGTATTATTAACTGTCTTTACCTTGCTGTACCTTAAATCTCCAAAACTGTCCTATCCCGCATAATTGAATCTTTGTACCCTTTGACATCAAAATCATTAGCTAACCATAAGAAGACTCCTTGTTTCTTAGTTCACACATTTTTTTTAACTAGATAGTCTCTCAAACAAAATGGCTGATTATTAATATATTATACAGTAATTATGCTTCTCAAACTAGGTAACAAAGAGGCAAGCAACAAACCAAGGCTTGAGTAGAACAGTTTGTGATATTCTTGACTCATCTTGGTTTGTCAGCCAAAGATGAGAAGAAATAGGTTTTTTTCTTGATGAGAAGATATAGGTTTTTTTCTTAAGTCACAAATTTTCATTAATATATATAAATGTAAGTATTGTAAAATATTGGTACTTTTTTGGGGGGGAACACTGTATTCTGTAAACCCAGATATTAACTAATCTTTGTATGAAATTTATTGCAGGATCAAATCCATACTTTTCTCATTTCTAGTTTAGTAAAAATTACTTTTATCTGCTTCTGGGTAACTGTTCTGATTTTTTGTTAGATGTGTTTATATTTTATGATGTTATTAAATTGAAGTTGTTTGTTGTTGTTTTGTTACTGTTTTAACTGGGGAAAAGAAGTGGCAAGTAATTGGAAAATCAACCAGTATTGAAGGATCATATCTTGTAAGGCAAAGGAATAATATGAAATGCTATTGTGGAATTTTAGGAATATCTTATATTAAAGGTGAGATAGGTGATTTTATAGTCAATAATTATAAGTGAGAACAACTATAATAGTACAGTATAAAATAGAGACATTAAAATTGGTTATTTAATTAACATCAATCACTTTCTAATCTAGGAAATCATTGTGGAGCTTGTAGAGTTTATTGGTTTGTTTGTTGATTTTTATTTTTTTAAATGGAGGAAAACCAGTCCCAGGTTCTGACCTCCTCTTCAGCGATAGACCATCAGTATGAATCCATACAGCCTTTTTACTGTCTATTCTAAAACTAGTCTATTATTCCTCAGAAGAGGGGGCTCCTCCAGATGGTGCAGTTGCAGAATACAGACGAGAAAAGCAAAAGTATGAAGCTTTGAGGAAGCAGCAGGCAAAGACGGGAACTTCCCGGGAAGACCAGGTAACTTCACAAACCAAAATCCATATGCAATTCATTGCCTTTTAATTGTATGCGGGAGTTGTTAACAGAACCATTTTGATTATACATGAGGGAAAACATTATGTCTTAAAAATGAAAAAAGGTATATTAACATATGGTGAGGTGATCAGGACCTTGGCTATTCAAGCAAAGATCCAGATGATAGAGTTCTTTCCAGATAGAAAGGTATGAAGCCTAAGACTTTCAAATTTTAACTTTATGCATGCGTGCTAAATTGCTTCAGTCCTGTCCGGCTCTTTGTGACCCCATGCCCTGTAGCCTCCCAGACTCCTCTGTCCAAGGGATTCTCTAGGCAGGAATACTGGAGTGGGTTGCCATGCCCTCCTCCAGGGTATCTTCCTTATCCAGGGATTGATCTCAGGTCTTTCTATGTCTCTGCATTGGCAAGTGGGTTCTTTACCACTAGCACCACCTGGGAAGCCTAAATCTTGGGGACCTGGTATAGACCTTAGGTATCCTAGGGGATCTTCCTGATGCAGGAATTGACCCTGGTCTCCCTCATTGCCAGAAGATTCTTTTCTGTCTGAGCCTCCAGGGAAGTCCTCCCTAATTAAACACAGGAACCTGGTAAAACCACATATTACCAGATACTCAGATAGAATCTTTAAGTGGAATATTTTGAGACTGCAATTATAAATGATGAAGGGATCAGCATCCCACCTGCTGCCTAGCCAACTTCACTTGAAATAGTACACTGCCTATAAATAAGGCACTTGGTCTGCTAGTTAACTTCTACCATAAACAATATTGCAAAACTCTTCACTGAAAGTAATCCCTGAATCTATAGCTAGTAATAGAAGAAGATTGTCAGAAATCAAGAATAAAAAAGATAGGAAGTTAGCTCAACAATTCGAGGGTCAGCACCATGCAGCTCTTGGCACTTGATGAGATGGATCCCCTGAGTAGCCCTTTATGTCGAAAAGCTAGAGGGCAGACCAAAATTACTTATATTTGGTGCTGCCATATATATATATATATATATATATATATATATATATATATATATGAGAACATATCATTTTAAGCATATAAATAAAACAGGCAAAATAAAAGTAAATTAAAAAGCCCAAGCCTGTTTGAATAAATTAATCTAATCAGGAACTGTAATATAAATGACACCTAATTACTGGTAAGGAAGATCACGCACCAGTGCCTAGCGTGAAAATAATCATAGGGAAAATTCAACGAGAATTCAGGTATAGGAAATTATAATTACAGAGAACTAATTTATGTGCAATTTTCAGAAGAAATGGCACATCAAATGAAATTAAGAAAAGTGCTTTATTAACTTGTTTTCATGGAGTCACAAAGTCCTCTGAATGTATTACCAAAAGATGTTAAGGATGACTCTTATTCTTGCATGTCTCTTTCTTCCTCCTAGTAAATAATTATTAAAAATTACCATGTCCTAGTCACTGTAATTGGTGGTAAACAAGGCAGAAACATCCCTATCTTCTCTGAGCTATCAGAAAAAAAAGGCAGTTAAACAAGTAATACCAATAAAAGAGGATGAGCATTATGACAGGTTAGATATGAGAAATTATATAAATGTATCACAGTAGGACCTAATACGGCGTAAGAATCCAGAAAGGCTTCCCTGAGAAAATGATTTGTCAGCTGAGCTTTGAGGGTTAGTGAGGAGGTACGTGGCTAGACAAGAATAGTATATGAGAAGTCTTTAACCTCTTTGCAGAGAACTAAAAGATGTTAAGTATGACTGGAACTCAAACTAAGAGAAAGAAAGAGATGAGGCTGGAGAGGTAAGCAGGAGCCAGTTCACACAAGATATTTTTGAGCCATATGAAGGAGTCGAGATTTACCCTAAAAGCAGTGGGGAGCCATCAAAGAAAGAAGGTACTGTAATCTCATTTGCAGTTTGGGAAGATCCCTCCACCCTGAGGACCTAGGGCAGGACTGGAGGAGCAAAGGCCGTTTGAGAGACCCATGGATACACATGTGTGCAAAAAGTCTATCGGGGCGGTGCCATCAACACAGCTGGAAGGCTCACTTTGTGTTGAAGAGAATATGGTGGGTGGGCAGTCCTTTGTTCCTCCTGCAGGAGCCAGAAGACTGATTCCTCTGGATGCCAAACAGAAATACCTCCACGCAGATCCTATTTTCTTCCATTTCTTTCCACAGTGTCTGGTTTTTGACTAGTATCTGTCTTTCCTTTCAAATGCAACTAGAGAAAGTCCAATCTTGAAAATATGAAATGTTTAGAAAGGCCAACTGAATGCAGAGTTCCAGAGAATGGCATAGAGAGATAAAGCCTTTTTAAATGAACAATGCAAAGAAATAGAGGAAACAATAGAATGGAAAAGACTAGAGATCTCTTCAAAAAATTTGAGTCATCGAGGGAATATTTCATGTAAAGATGGGCACAATAAAGGACAGAAATGGCAAGGACCTAACAGAAGCAGAAGAGATTAAGCAAAGGGGGCACAGGTACGTAGGAGAACTACGCATGTCTTACTGACGTGGATAACCACAAAAAAAAGATGTCTTAATGACCAAATAACCACAGCAGCCCAAGAGACGATTCTACACATGGGCATAACCAGATGGTCAACACAGAAATCAGACTGATTATATTCTTTGCAGCCAAAGATGGAGAAGCTCTCATCAGTCAGCAAAAATAAGACCAGGAGCTGACTGTGACTCAGATCATGAACTCCTTATTGCCAAGTTCAGACTTAAATTGAAGAAAATAGGGAAAACCACTAGACCATTCAGGTATGACCTAAATCAAATCTCTTACAATTGTACAGTGGAAGTGAGAAATAGATTCAAGGGATTACATCTGATAGAGTGCCTGAAGAACTGTGGACAGAGGTTTGTAACATTGTATAAGATGCGGTGATGGAGACCATCCCTAAGAAGTAAATGCAAAAAGGCAAAAGGGTTGTCAGAGGAGGCCTTACAGATAGCTGAGAAAAGAAGAGAAGTTAAAGGCAAAGGAGAAAAGGAAAGGTATATCCATCTGAATGCAGAGTTCCAAAGATTAGCAAGGAGAGATAAGAAAGCCTTCCTCGGTGATCAATGCAAAGAAATAGAGGAAAACAACAGAATGGGAAAGTCTAGAGATCTCTTCAAGAAAATTAGAGCTACCAATGGAACATTTCATGCAAAGATGGACACAATAAAGGACAGAAGCAGAAGATATTAAGAAGAGGTGGCAAGAATACATAGAAGAACTATACAAAAAAGATCTTCATGACCCAGATACTCATGATGGTGTGGTCACTCACCTATAGTCAGACATCCTCAAATGCAAAGTCAAGTGGGCTTTAGGAAGCATCATTACAAACAAAGCTAGTGGAGGTGATGGAATTCCAGTTGAGCTATTTCAAATCCTAAAAGATGATGCTGTGAAAGTGCTGCCCTCAATATGCCAGCAAATTTGGAAAACTCGGCAGTGGCCACAGGACTGGAAAAGGTCAGTTTTCATTCCAATCTCAAAAGAATGCAATGCCAAAGAATGCTCAAACTACCACACAATTGCACTCATCTCACATGCTAGCAAAGTAATGCTCAAAATTCTCCAAGACAGGCTTCAACAGTATGTGAACCGAGATCTTCCAGATGCTCAAACTGGATTTCAAAAAGGCAGAGGAACCAGAGATGAAACTGCCAACATCCGTTGGGTCACAGACAAAGCAAGAGAATCCCAAAACAACATCTACTTCTGTTTCATTGACTTCTCTAAAGCCTTTGACTGTGTGGATGACAATAAACTGTGGAAAATTCCTAAAAGAGTGGAGAATACTCTCAGGCCACCTTACCTGCCTCCTGAGAAATCTGTATGTGGTCAAGAAGCAACAGATAGAACAGGACATGGAACAATGGACTGGTACAAAATTGCAAAAGGAGTACGTCAAAAGCTGTATATTGTCACTTTCGTTTTTTAACTTATATGCAGGATACATCGTGTGAAATGCTGGACTGGATGAAGCACAAGATGGAATCAAGATTGCAGGGAGAAATATCAATAACCTCACATATGCAGATGATACCACCCATATGGCAGAAAGCGAAGAGAAACTAAAGAGCCTCTTAATGAAAGTGAAAGAGGAGAGTGAAAAAACTGGCTTAAAACTCAGCATTCAAAAAACAAATTCATGGCATCTGGTCCCATCACTTCTTGGCAAATAGATGGGGAAACAATGGAAACAGTAACATACTTTCTTTTTTTGGGCTCCAAAATCACTGCAGATGGTTAACTGCTGCCATGAAATTAAACGACACTTGCTCCTTGGAAGAAAAGCCATCACCAACCTAGACAGCTTATTAAAAAGCAGAGATATTACTTTACCAACAAAGGTCTGTCTAGTCAAAGCTATGTTTTTTCCAGTAGTCGTGTATGGATGTAAGAGTTGGACCATAAAGAAAGCTGAGCACCAAAATAATTGATGCTTTTGAACTGTGGTGTTGGAGAAGACTCTTGAGAGTCCCTTGGACTGCAAGGAGATCCAACCAGTCAGTCCTAAATTAAATCAGTCCTGAATATTCATTGGAAGGACTGATGTTGAAGCTGAAACTCCAATACTTTGGCCACCTGATGCAAAGAACTGACTCATTGGAAAAGACCCTGATGCTGGGAAAGATTGAAGCAAGAGGAGAAGGGGATGACAAAGGATGAGATGGTTGGATGGCATCATCAACTGGATGGACATGAGTTTGAGCAAGCTCTGGGAGTTGGTGATGGACAGGGAAGCCTGGCATGCTGCAGTCCATGGTGTTGCAAAGAGTCAGACACAACTGAGTGACTGAACTGAACTGAGCTGAACCATAACAGTATGGTCACTCACCTAGAGCTGGACATCCTGGAGTGTGAAGTCAAGTGGAGCTTAGGAAACATTACTACAAACAGAGCTCGTGGAGGTGATGGAATTCCAGCTGAGCTATTTCAGATCCTAAAAGATAATGTTGTAAAATTGACTGGTATGCTGAATGTGAAATGATGCACTGAATTTGTCAGAAAATTTGGAGAACTCAGCAGTGGCCACAGGACTGGTAAAGGTCAGTTTTCATTCTAAGCCCAAAGAAAGGCAATTCCAAAGAATGTTCAAGCTACCGCACATTTGCGCTTGTTTCACATGCTAACAAGGTAATGCTCAAAATCCTTCAGGCCCAGCTTTAGCAGTATGTGAGCCAAGAAATTCCAGGTTTACAAACTGGGTTTTGAAGAGACAGAGGAACCAGAGATGAAATTGGCAACATTCATTGGATCATGGAAAAAGCAAGCAAGTTCAAGTATAACATCTACCTCTGCTTCATTGACTAAACTAAATCTTTTGACTATGTGGAGCACAACAAACTGTGGACAATTCTTGAAGAGTCAGGAATACCAGACTTATTTGGCATTTGAATACCACCTTACTTGTCTCCTGACAAACCTATATGCAGGTCAAGAAGCAACAGTTAGAACCTTGCATGGAACAGCAGACTGGTTCAAAATTGGGAAACGAGTACAACAAGACTGTATATTGTCAACCTTGCTTATTTAACTTATATGCAGAGTACGTCATATGAAATGCCATGCTAGATGAATTACAAGCTAGAATCAAGGTTGCCGGGAGAAATACCAACAACTGCAGATATGCAGATGATACTACTCTAACGGCAGAAAGTGAAGAGGAACTAAAGAGCCTCTTGATGAAGGTAAAAGAAGAGAGTGGAAAAGCTGGCTTGAAACAGCATTCAAAAAGCGAAGATCATGGCATTCACTCCTATCACTTAATGGCAAATAGAAGGGGAAAAGTGGAAGTAGTAACAAATTTTGTTGTCCTGGGCCCCCAAACCACTGTGGACAGTGATTGCAGCCCTGAAATTAAAAGAAGCTTGCTCCTTGGAAGGAAAGCTATGACAAATCTAGACAACGTATTAAAAAAGAGAGACATCACTTTGCCAACAATGGTCTGTTTGGTGAAAGGTATGGTTTTTCCAGTTGTCATGTATGGATGTGAGAACTGGACAGTAAAAAAGGCTGAGCACCAAAGAATTGATGCTTTTGAATTGTGGTGCTAGAGAAGACTCCTAAGGATTGCAAAGAGATCAAACCAGTCAGTCCTAAAGAAAATCAACCCTGGAAGGACTGATGTTGAATATTCACTGGAAGGACTGATGTTGAAGCTGAAGCTCCAGTATTTTTACCACCTGATGCAAAGAGCCCACTCATTGGAAAAGACCCTGATACTGGGGAAGACTGACGGCAAAAGGAGAAGAGGGGCTGCAGGGGATAAGATGGTTAGATAGCATCACCGACTCAGTGGACATGAATCGAAGCAAACTGTAGGTAAGAGATAGTAGAGAACAGGGGAGCCTGGCATGCTGTAGTGCATGGAGTCACTAAGAACCATGCATGACTTGGCAACTGAACAACAAAAAGGCCACAGGGATATTTTTTGCTTGTCGTAGTCCCAGCTCTCCTCCTTTGAGCAAATGCCAATATCACATTAATTGGCTCTAAAAACAGATTGTCTTGCCACTTTCACCTCAAAAGAATAAGATTCATGTCTAGTAATTTTCTAGGAAGTTTTAAAATTTCATTCCACTAGGAAGTCTCTTGTGTTTTCATTTTTATTTATGTCCCCAGAGAAGACATTTCCAAATTTGTGAAAATCCACCAATAAAAATTGATGGGATTTGCTTTTAAGTGTTAGACAAATATGCATGTAGAGATATGTGTTTATAAAATATATAAACATGTACACATATACACACACAGAAACACTTAGGAAGCCCTGTAGGATATATATGTGGTTACTAATTCTTAGTGGTGGGATAGCAGATATTTTTATTTTGCTTGTCTTTCTTTTCTAATATTTCTACAATAATTTCTTTCCTTATTGTAAAGCAAATACAATGAAAGTTCGTAGGCAGAATGGTTTTTTTTTTCTTTTGGTGAATAAGGTTTTAAAACAAAGGATGTTTTCTTTATTAACATTGTGTGAAGTGCTTAATCCTTTCATTACTACTTTAGAAACAAATAAAATATCTAAACCCTAACTCACTAGCAGCGCTTAAAATGCTTATGAGGATATTCTATAGGAATGTATAGTTTTTCCGTAAAACTCATCTCAATCAGCATGTGTATATTTTCAGCTATTGTCTATACAGGCATTAAATCTTACAAAAACGTGTAAGGGACTTTTACCTATCATTTTTTTAACAATAATTTCCTTTGTTTCTTGTAGTTATTTTGACACCACCTGTCTTAGCGAGACTGGGTTCTAGGCCACAACACCTACTTAATGTTTTCATAAACTGTGGTCTTAATGATATTTTAGATAAATTCTGGAGCCTCCAAGTTACCATGGCTATTATATCTGTTTTTCACATATTGAACTATTGCACATTTTCCATGAAGTGTAAGTATAGTTAGCCCTTGAACAACACAGATTTGAACCTCATGGGTCCACTTATACTCAAATTTCTTCCCATAAATATATACTACAGTCCTGGAAAACCACGAATGTTTGCATAACCACAGAAGCAGAGGGCGGGTTTTCAACTGCTCAGAGTATGGGTGCTCTTACCTGCATGCTGTTTAGGGGTCAACTATATTTCAGTACTGAATTCAGTGCACCATTGTCTTAATTAGAAACTTGACTTTTTTTTTTAAGACAGGTGCTACTTTATCCCATTTCACAATTATGTACCTTCTAAAACTGTAGAATCATTTTTTTTTCTAATTTCTGATTTCTCTGCTCAAATTCTGAAACAAATTGTTAAGGTATGCTGCTGCTGCTGCTGCTAAGTCGCTTCAGTCGTGTCTGACTCTGTGCGACCCCAGAGACAGCAGCCCACCAGGTTCCCTGTCCCTGGGATTCTCCAGGCAAGAACACTGGAGTGGGTTGCCATTTCCTTCTCCAGTGCATGAAAGTGAAAAGGAATAGTGAAGTCGCTCAGTCGTGTCCGACTCTTAGCGACCCCAGGGACTGCAGCCCACCAGGCTCCTCCGTCCATGGGATTTTCCAGGCAAGAGGACTGGAGTGGGTCGCCAGTGCCTTCTCCTTGTTAAGGTATAACTGGAGACAATATGATTAAAATTTCAGGCACTTGTTGTTTCCTCTTACCTGTAAAGGGCATGGGATTAAAAAAAAAATCAGAGGGCTGGTCCCTTTTTTATAAAAATATACTCAACATGATCATTATATCCTACTTCTTTCACTTAACAATAGAATACTTCATGAATATAGTTTTAATAATAGTATAATCACACATTCACTACTTTTTACCAAATTTATCTATTTTCTTAAAAAGAGACATTTAACATTTCCCTTTTTCACTTTTATGAATACTGCTGCAGTGTATATCTTTTGTATAAGCCATTTTCAGTGTTTCAGATTATTTTTCTACATGTATTCCCAGGACTGGAATTATTGAATCAATGGCAGTGAACATTTATTATTTCTAATATGTATAAAAAACTTTCCAAAGATGTCATTCCAGTTTAATCCACCTTCTAACAATTAATGTGTTCATTCATTTTACCTTTCCCAACATCAGCATCTTTACATTTTTGGAAATTTGTTCAATAAAAAGTGCTGTTTGTTGTTGGTGTTTTGTTTCTGATTTCACATGTCTTAGTGAAGTATTAATACCTCCCTATCTTGTATACCCTAAAAACTTGGCTCTTAATAAACATGCATTTTAAAGTTTAAATGTCTTCTATATAGACAAGTTTATGTCCCCCAAATAAGAAATAGTCAGCGTGTTCCTGGGGGAAAATGTCAGTGCAAATGCAAACAGGGCAATGTCAAGGTTTGTGAATATCAATCATGGTTATAATTGGAGGGCGGTTTTGTTATTTTCCTTCAAAGTTAGAAAATTGTTTTATGGAAGGATATTTTCTCTTCTACCAAATTTAAGTCTCTCTTCTGAAATTATATTTATCCTTATCAGGAAGTTTAGCAGTCCTAATTGTTATTTCAGACTCTTGCGCTGCTGAACCAGTTTAAATCTAAACTCACTCAAGCAATTGCTGAATCTCCTGAAAATGACATTTCTGAAGCAGAAGTAGAAGATGATGAAGGATGGTAAGGCCTTTGATTTCTTTATATTAACTATGAACAAATGGACTCAGAGCAGAGACACTATTATAACAGTTCTATTATTGCGTCCTTGTTTTTTCAGACTTTACCTTCGATTGTATCCTCATTTTATATGGTCTCAACCTCCTTTTACTCCATTCCAGTTCAGTGAGCATTTATTTAGTGCTTTGTGTATTCACACTATTGTGTTATCCAGTAGAAAATACACAGGAAATACATGACATTACCCTTGGCCTAGATAATTTTCTAATATCATGGAAAAGATAAGACTCACATTTAACAACTAGAAAATAGTCTTAAAAGATTCCAAGTCAT
Source organism: Antilocapra americana (assembly GCA_007570785.1). Lineage (NCBI taxonomy): Eukaryota > Metazoa > Chordata > Mammalia > Artiodactyla > Antilocapridae > Antilocapra > Antilocapra americana. The sequence goes on along the minus strand of ML661337.1, from coordinate 4,173,240 downwards.
TAATTTTTTTACATTTTCCCACAAACACTTTCGAACTCGTTAGTCCATTTCATAATCCTACTAAGTTCCTCTTCAAATTTATGATCTCCTGGATCCTAGCAATATATACATAGTTAACTCATTTTTATCTTTGGATATTTTTCAGCTTTTAAAGACACTGATAAGAAATAAAGGGATTAATGTCCTTTAGCTTAGCACTTTATCCTATACTGGCAAAAAAAAAAAAAAGAATTGTGCTTTCTCTTGTCATTCTCTGTCCTCCAGTTGACCTCACATGTAGTATATTAGGCCTCCCCACACCTAACTGCCTCCACCTCCCACGACACCCCGGCTCAGGCACGTTGCTGCAAGCAAGCCAGCGGGTCACCCCCACACATGACTCACTCTCTGGAGCCTCTAAACTGTCACAGTGTGCCATCGCCCCAACCCAGAATCACAGCCTCACTCCCCTCTGCCAAACAGCATCTCTCCCCCATCTCAAAACACTGTTCAGCACTCGCATGCTCCAGGAAACCAGTCAGCAAGATTTGTTGAACACTCACAAATCTAGAGGGTGGAGAAAAGAGGGCTGGAACACACATTTAAAAGGACATAAAAACACTTATTAAGAAAACATTTAAGCAAGTAAGACTCTGCAACTACATCTAACTTTAATCAAAAGGGCCAGGTGGTGATGAGTTGAATGGGATAAATCTTACCTACCATACGATCCCGAAAGCACTTGTGTATTCCTCAGTCTATAATTTCTGTGTGATTTGGGTCATGATGCCAATGTTTGTAAAACCCTAAGTCTCTTTTAATAGGTTTCTATTTCTTATGTGTATTTGTTTATACTTAAAGTCAAAGTTGCTTAAGACAGAAGCTGGCTTATCCCATAGTTCTTTGCCAAAGGTGAAGGCTCAGTGAGTGGTGAGTGACCCATAGAGATAAATGCATGTTGCACAGAACTTTGTTTTTTTATATGACTGGACAGGTTTAGTTTTATTTTGGATTCCTTGAATGTCTCAAAATATCTTTCAAATGTTTTGGGTTCAGCCACCACACAAAAAAAATGTTTTGCCAAGTCCTCTTCCTCTTATTTTTGAATCCATATGCATTTTTTAAGGAAATATGATCCATGTGTTTCTGATTCATTTACACTTAACTCATCAAGATGGTGTTTTGTAAGAGCAGTTTGATGCCCAATACATTTTTTTAACCTTTTTATAAGCCATTTAAGTCCTTTTTTATTGAACAGGAAAGTCACCAACAAATTTAAACCCAGAAATTTCATTTGAAACTCGTAACCCACAGGATTCAAATTTACTTTCAACTTGGCAAACCCATTTAACTTCCCAAGGTTCTTCCTAGTCCTTTGGTTCCATATCCTCTCATTTTGAATCCCTCCTTAGCATCAGATGTCAATTAGTGTTTTTGTAAGTGTCATTCTTATTTTTGATATGATTTCACAATACAGTCAGTATTCTAACAGCTCATTAGAAAGTTAAAACAAAGGGGAAAATTTCACCAGATTGGGGGTGGCGGGGGGAATAATCACAAGTCAATGATATTGGCTATTTCTCCATCTAGGAAACAAAAATAAGTGGTAAAGGAAGAGGGATTAGGGTAAAGGAACCATTACCAGGTCTTCAAGGGGTTCCTTTCTGCTTCCAATTACAGTCACCTAACCAGAAAGTTCGAAGTCTATGCTATGTACCTATACACTTTTTGTATTTTTTTAATCTAACATCTAATTAAAATATCTGGGGCTCTTGTCTACCACCTTTCTGTTGCAGTGTAAACTAATGAAATTCTGTAACCTGAAAAGCAGTGGCATCACTTCTGTTCGTAAATAAACCAGTAAAAACCAGTTCAGCTTTATCAAATCCCTGGTGATTTAGATCATCTCTCATAAAGTATATTCCACTAGGAAAAGATGTCTTATATTGAAAATGATTTATAGCAAATATTCTGAGTGCATGGCATATGCATGTGTGTTATGCATAAATTACATGGTTCCCAGACTGTTTTGTAGGTCACGCTTGCCACTTTTCTAAGAAGTGAAAGTCAGCCAGTGCTGTACTACACTGTCAGGGTCTGTTATCTGAGGTAAAATGATTGCTTCTAAGACATTTTTATGTGTCCGCATGAGTGACCACACATTGAGGGATCATTTTCATTTTCTGTCAAGATAGAAACCATTACCAATTTGTTATGTTTTCTTTTACTTGGCAAACTGTTCTATTCGCATTTTTGGCCGAGCTGCTGTATTGGCATCGTATACAACAGACATTTGGGTACCATTCAGCTGCGTTGTACTTTTTATGCAAAAAAGAGTGGGAAGGAGAGAGAAAGAAAAGAAATATGATTCTATTGTAAACACTGTATATGGTGTTTGATAATTATTCCCAGATTTCACTGTCTAACAAGGCATTTAAGAAAGTGATAAAATGCGTGATAGAAATTTTTCACTCAGAACGATTAGCATTCTTCCTTTGTTGGGATATATGCTGCCAATATTTGATAGTGGTAGTGGCGGGCACCAGATTCTAGTGTAGCAGCTAAAGGAGCCTCTTTGCCATGACATTCCTTTCTCCCATCCTTCATCCCATAACATTACACACTCTTCTAGCTATAGAAACCATCTTCAAACGTGGATTTTATAAAACCAATTAGATACATAGCAGGAGTTATCAGCCAAAGGATTTGTATGACCATGTAGATGAAGTCCATATGCCACTTCGAGTTTAGTTAGATAAAGCTTGGGTAGCTCCCAGAAAAGTTTTGAGAGTTGTGTCTGACAAGGCAGTAGGGAGACTTATAAAAAAAGAAAGCCACCTGCTCCTTATACAACAAAATTAGCATTCCAAGAGTAGGGAAAAAATTAAGTCTATGAGGGTAGACTGCAGTCTTGTGAACATTAACTATTCACTACTGTGTTCCATTGAAACTTCTTTCCAGATCATTAACATAAAATATTCACAACAAATATACACGATAAAATAATAAACAATATAAATATTTGCCTTCCTCCCTTTTTCTCTTCTTCTCTCTCTCCCTTTCACCATTTTCCCTTAGTACATACAATATTCAGTAATATAAGAATAGGAAAATACTAACACTCGCAATGGCTGCCTCAAGTAAATTGGAGGAGGAAATGGCAACCCACTCCAGTATTCTTGCCTGGAGAATTCCATGGACAGAGGAGCCTGGCGGGCCACAGTCCATGGGGTCACAAGAGTCAGATATGACTTAGCAACTAAACCACCATCACCACCTCAAGTAAAGATTTTATTTTTTATTATATAAGGAAAAGATATTCACTGTAGAAAAACCAGAGTATAGATTCCTCAACAGAAGTAAAGTCACCTGTGATCCCAAACTCAACAGTAAGTGGTATTAATTTATGCATGTATATAGGCTGTTACACATACTTATGCATATTTTAAGCAGAAATGAGATTATATAATGCTACAGTTTTATAATTTGCTTTTTTCCCCCTCGGCTGTGTGCAATGAATACTTTCCGTTGTGATATATCATTTTATGATATTCTGTTTGTATTCTGTATTGTGGCCATATAGTACTTCCTTATATGCTGAACCACATTTTACTTGGTCAATTCCTTGTTGTTGGATGTTTAGGCTCTTTCCAGTTTTTATTATTATTTTTTATTATTATACACAGCACTGTATATGAACACTGTAATGAACATCCTTATATCTATGTCACTGCCAGTTTTCTCAGGATAAATTTCTAAAACTGGAATTGCTTAGTCAGTGGGTATGCATGTTAGACTCTGCTAAATATTTTCAAGTGGCCCTAGCAAAATGTCATTCCAATTTATACTCCCAAGTAAATATCTTTTTTATGACTTGCTTTTAGGACTGTTAGAATCGTAAGAATTAATTATGGTACTTTGCAATGCTTAGTGAAAGAGAATAACATTTCAGAAGAAATGCTTTTCCACTGTAAACTTTTAAAAAATAGCCAGTCTGGTTTGCTTCTGTTTTTAATATATCAGTAACTGGTACATATTTCAACATAACTCCTCAAGATTGTCAGCTCTAAGTATCCTTGTTCTTGGTTCTGAAAAAGTCTTCAAGATAATCCTTTGTGTTAGAACTTTAAGATCTAGAATTTTTTTCCCATTTTATTATTACACTTTGGCTTGCATTAAAAATCAGTTTTGTCTATCAGCCAGACAGTTTGTTTCTGCTAAAGATTAGAGTTCTGAGAACCAAGTTAGCATAGCATAGAAGTAACAAGTACCAGTTGTCTCGAGTATCCAAAACAGTGAAAATTTAACAATGTAGATATTAAAAAAGATTACAAATTGTTAGACCAATTTAGACCTCACTATAAGATACCATTAAAGGATATAGCCTCATTTCATCCCTTGTACTAGCAAAGCTATAAACACCTTTTATATGTAATACTATAATTATAAATGTAATTCATACTATGTATGATGTGGTCATGTATTGAGTGAAAGGTGCTGTGACAACAAGTGAATATTTTAGTTATATTCCCCACTTCATTCAAGCAGGACATTGCCAGGCAAGGGTAATAAGTTGGTGCTCAGTTCGGTCAGTCGCTCAGTCGTGTCTGACTCTGCGACCCCAGGGACTGCAGCACGGAGGCTTCCCTGTCCCTCGCCAACTCCCAGAGCTTGCTCAGACTCATGTCCATCCAGTTGGTGACGTTGTCCAGCCATCTCATCCTCTCTTGCCTCCTTCTCTTCCTGCCTTTAATCTTTCCCAGCATCAGCGCTTTTTCTAAGGAGTCAGTTCTTCACATCAGGTGGCCAAAGTATTGGAGCTTCAGCATCAGTTTTTCCAATGAATATTCAGGACTGCTTTCCTTTAGGATTGACTAGTTTGATCTCCATGAAGTCTTAGGGTCTCTCAAGAGTCTTCTCCAACACCACAGTTCATAAGCATCAATTCTACGGCGCTCAGCTTTCTTTAGGGTCCAACTCTCACATCCATACATGACTACTGGAAAAACCACAGCTTTGACTATTTGGACCTTTGTCGGCAAAATAATGTCTCTGTTTTTTAATATGCTGTCTAGGTTTGTCATAGCTTTTCTTCCTAGGAGCAAGCTTTTCTTCCAGGATAAGATGGGGACAAGTCCTTCTACTCCACCATCTGTTCAGCAGCCTGAAAGTGAAAGTTGCTCAATCATGTATGTTTCTTTGCAACCCCATGGACTTATACAGTCCATGGAATTCTCCAGGCCAGAAACTGGAGTAGGTAGCTGTTCCCTTCTCCAGGGGATCTTCCCAACCCAGGGATTAAACCCAGGTCTCCCAGATTGCAGGTGGATTCTTTACCAGCTGAGCCATCCAAGAAGCCCAAGAATAGTGGAGTGGGTAACATATCCCTTCTTCAGCAGATCTTCCTGACCCAGGAATCAAACAAGGGTCTCCTGCATTGCAGGCAGATTCTTCACCTGCTGAACTACCAAGGAAGCCAAGTTGGTGTAGGCAAATGCAAATACAGCCAGAAGGAGACTAATGAAAGCCCAGGTTAGCCACCTAAGAGATCTTTACCCTTTAGTGATAAGTAGAGCTGCAGGTCTCAAACTACTGGTCTCTGGGCCACTTTTATACTCTAAAAAATTCTTGAGGACCCCAAAGAGCATTTGTTTATGTGAAATATATTTATTGATATTTACCTTATTAGGAATTAATACTAGAAATTTTAAATCATTTCAAACTAACAATAATGAACCTATTACATTTAACATAAGTAATGTACTTTTATGAAGAACAATTATATTTTCAAAGCAGAAAATATATTCTCAGCAGCAAGAAAACTGAAAAGAGTGGTATTTGTTTACATTTTTTCCATATCTGTAATGTCCAGCATAACAGAAAGAGCTGGTTCTCATATCTGCATTTCACTCTGTTTCAATCTAATACATCATGTGTTCTCTGAAAATTTTCTCTGCACGTTCATGAGGATGAGAATAATGAGGGCAAATAATGGCTTAGTATTCATCAAAAATAATTTTGACATTGCAGGCACAGTGACCCCCCAACATTTTGAGAACTGCCGAGTTGGAGCGCCTTTAGTCACTGTGTGTGTCACAGTGGTCCTCATTTACCAGAGGGACCTACCCAATCTGTAGGTCCTAGGAAGCTTTATTCCAGACCCTGGTTTTTGATCCTTGTTCTCAACTGGTACCAAAGTGGTGCTTTCTGAATTAAATGAGCCCAGCACCATTGACTTGGCACTGTTGTTGTTGTTCAGTCACCCAGTCGTGTCCGACTCTTTGCAACCCCATGGACCGCAGCACACCAGCCCTCCCTGACCCTCACCATCTCCCAAAGTTTGCCCAAGTTCATGTCCATTGCATCAGCGATGCCATCGAGCCATCTCATCCTCTGACGCCTTCTCCTGCTTCTGCCCTTAATCTTTCTCAGCATCAGGGACTTTTCCAGTGAATCAGCTATTCTCATCATATGACCAAAATACTGGAACTTCAGCTTCAGCATCAGTCCTTCCAAAGAGAATGCAGGGTTGATTTCCCTTTAGATTGACTAGTTTGATATCCTTGCTGTCCAGGGACTCTCAGGAGTCTTCTCCAGCCCCACTGTTCAGAGGCATCAGTTCTTTGGTGCTCTGCCTTCTTTATAGTCCAGCTCTCAAACAGTCGTATGTGACCACTAGGAAGACCATAGCCTTGACTATACAGATCTTTGTCGGCTGAGTGATGTCCCTGCTTTTCAACATGCTGTCTAGGTTTGTCATCGTTTTCCTGTCAAGAATCAATCATCTGATTTCATGACTGCAGTCACCAGCTGCAGTGATTTTAGAGCCCAAGAAGAGGAAGTCTGTCACTACTTCCACTTTTTCCCCTTCTGTTTACCATGAAATAATGGAGCCAGATGCCATGATCTTAGTTTTTTAACATTTAGTTTTAAGCTGGCTCTTTCACTCCTCCTTCACCCTCATCAAGAGGCTCTTTAGTTCCTCTTTGCTTTCTGCCATTGCAATGGTATCATCTGCATTCGCAAGGTTGTTGAAGTTTCTCCCACCTATCTTGATTCGAGATTGTAACACATCCAGACCGGCATTTCTCATGATATGCTGAGGGTATAGCTAAACAAACAGGGTGATGGCAGACAGCTCTGTCATACTCCTTTCTCAATCCAGAACCTATCAGTTGTTCTATACAGGGTTTTCTAACTGTTGCTTCCCAACCCATATATGTTTCTCAGGAGACAGGTAAGATGGTCTGGTATTCCCATCTCTCTCAGAGTGTTCCACAGTTTGTTATGATCCACCCAGTCAAAGCCTTTAGCGTAGTCAATGAAACAGAGGTAGAGTTTTTCTGGAATTCCCTTGCTTTCTCTGTGATCCTGAAAGTGTTGGCAATTTGATCTCTGGTTCTTCTGCCTTTTCTAAACCCAGCTTGGATGTCTGAGAGTTCTTGGTTCGCCAAGATTTTAAGCATGATCTTACTAACATGGGAGATGAGTACAATTGTCTGATGGTGTGAACATTCTTTAGTACTACCCTTCTTGGGAATTGGGATGAGGGTTGACTTTTTCTAGTCCTGTGGCCACTGCTGGGTCTTCCAAATTTGTTAACATGTTGAGTGCAACACTTTGATAGCATCCTCCTTTAGGCTTTTGAATAGCTCCACTGGAATTCCATCGCATCCACTAGCTTTATTGACAGCAGTGCTTCCTAAGGCCCACTTGACTTCACACTCCAGAATGCCTGGCTCTGGATGACTGACTACACCATCGTAGTTATCCAGTTCATTAAGATCTTTTTTGTACAGTTCTTCCATGTATTCTTTCCATCTCTTCTTGATCTCTTCTGCGTCTACTAGGTCTCTACCATTTCTGTCCTTTATTGTGCACATCTTTGGGTGAAATGTTCCCTTTATATTTCCAATTTTCCTGAAGCAGTATCTAGTCTTTCCCCTTCTGTTGTTTTCCTCTATTTTTATGCATTGTTCATTTAAGAAGGCCTTCTTGTCTCTCCTTGTTATTCTTTGGAACTCTGTGTTTAGTTGGATGTACCTTTTCCCTTTCCCTCTTGATTTTCACTTCTCTTCTTTCTTCAGCTATTTGTAAAGCCTCTTCAGATAACCAGTTTGCATACAGGTCCTGCATACAGGTTTCTCAGGAGGCAGGTAAGGTGGTCTGGTATTCCTAGCTCTTTAAGAATTTTCAACAGTTTGTTGTGATCCACACAGTCAAAGGCTTTAGAGTAGTCAACGAAGTGGAAGTAGATGTTTTCTCAGGACTCTCTTGCTTTTTCTGTGATCCAGTGGATGTTGGCAATTTTCATCTCTGGTTCCTCTGCCTTTTCTAAATCCAGCTTGAACATCTGGAAGTTCACATACTGTTGAAGCCTGGCTTAGAGAATTTTGAGCATTACTTTGCTAGCGTGTGAGATGAGTGCAATTGTGTGGTAGTTCGAACATTCTTTGGCATTGCCTTTCTTTGGGATTAGAATGAAAACTGACCTTTTCCAGTCCTGTGGCCACTGCCGAGTTTTCCAAATTTGCTGGCATATTGAGTACAGGACTTTCACAGCATCATCTTTTAGGATTTAAAATAGCTCAACTGGAATTCCATCACCTCCACTAGCTTTGTTTGTAGGGATACTTCCTAAGGCCCACTTGACTTTGGATTCCAGGGTGTCTGGTTTTCATCAAGAGGCTCTTTAGTTCTTCTTCACTTTCTGCCATAAGGATGGAGCAAGTAGTATTTTGTGGCTGCAGTCACCATCCACAGTGATTTTGGAGCCCAGGAAAATAAAATCTGTCACTGCTTCCACTTTTTCCCTTTCTGTTTGCCATGAAGTAATGGGACCAGATGTCATGATCTTAGTTTTTTGAAAGTTGAGTGTTTTTGTTTAATTTTTTAATGAAGGATAATTGCTTTACAGGATTTTGTGGTTTTCTGTCATGCATCAACAAGAATCAGCCATAGGTACATCCATGTCCTCTCCCTCCGGGAACTCCCTCCCATATCCCTCCCCAACCCACCCTTCAGCCTGTCTCAGAGCCCCTGTTTAAGTTCCCTGAGTCACACAGCAAATTCCCATTGGCTATCTGTTATATATATGGTATTGTAAATTTCTATGTTACACTCTCCATATATCTCCCCTTCTCCCTCCTCTCCTCCCACTGTGTCCCACAGGTCTGTTCTCTATGTCTGAAGTGAGTCAGAAAGAGAAATATAAATATCATATATTGGCACATATATATGGAATCTGAAGAGATGGCACTGATGAATTTATTTTCAGGGCAGCAATGGAGAATGTTGAGTTTTTAAGTCAGCTTTTTCACTCTTCTTTTTCACCTTCATCAAGAGGCTCTTTAGTTCCTCTTCACTCTCTGCCATTAGAGTGGTATCATCAGTATATCTGAGGTTGTTGGTATTTCTCCTGACAGTCTTGATTCCAGCTTGTGATTCATCCAGCCTGGCATTTTGCCTGATGTACTCTGCATGTATGTTAAATAAGTAGGGTGACAAAATACAGCCTTGCCATACTCCTTTCCCAATTTGGAACCAGTCAGTTATTCCACGTCCAGTACTAACTGTTGCTTCTTGACCCACATACAAGTTTCTTAGGAGACAAGTAAGGTGGCCTGGTACTCCCATCTCTTGTTACGAAGTTTCCAGAGTTTGCTGTGATCGACAAAGTCAAAGGCTTTAGCATAGTCAGTGGAACAGAAGTCAATGTTTTTCTGGAATTCCCTTGCTTTCTCCATGATCCAGTGAATGTTGGCAATTTGATGTCTAGTTTTTCTTTCATTTAGCAGTATATATTTAAAGTTCTTCCATGTCTTTTCATATTTTTTTATAGCTCGTTCCTTTTTAACAATGAATAATGTTCCATTGTCTGAATGTAGCATAGTTTATTTATCCATTTACCTACTAAAGGATATCTTGGTTGCTTCCAAGTTTTGGCAGTTACAATTAAAAGTACTATAAACCTCTATGTGTAGGTTTTTGTGTAGACACATGTTTTTGGATAAATACCAAGGAACATGATTGCTGAATTGTATGGTAAGAATATATTTCTTTTTGTAAGAAATTGCCAAACTATCTTCCAGAGTGGTTGTTTTATTTTGTATTCCCACCAGCAATGAATAGGATTCCCTGCTGTATGTCTTCAGCAGCATTTGGTGTTGTGTTTTGGATTTGGGCCATTGTGATAAGTGTGGTGGTGATTTAGTTGCTAAGTCGTGTTGACCCTGTGACCCGGTGGATTGTAGCCTACCATGCTCCTCTGTCCGTGGGATTTCCCAGGCAAGAATACTAGAGTGGGTTGCCATTTCCTTTTCCAGAGGATCTTCCTAACCCAGGAATCGAACTCAGGTCTCTTGCATTGCAGGGATTCTTTACTGACTGAGCTGTGGAGTAGTATCCAGTTGTTGCTTTAATTTGCAGTCCCCTAATGTCCTGTGATATTGATCACCAGAGCTTCCCTGGTGGCTCAACTGTTAAAGAATCCCCTAAAATGCCAGAGACCTGGGTTCAATCCCTGAGTTGGGAAGATCCCATGGAGAAATGAATGGCTACCCACTCCACTGTTCTTGCCTGGAGAATTCCATGGACAGAAGAGCCTGGCAGGCTGCAGTCCATGGGGTCGCAAAGAGCTGGACACGACTGAGCAACTAGCTCTTTCACTTTCTTTTTACCTTTCTCAATGACCTGTGATGTTGATCATCTTCTCACGTGCTATTTGCCATCTATTTATCTACTTTGGTAAGGTGTATATTAAGGTTTTTTGCTCACTTTTTAATTAGCAAAAAGTTGAAACTTTTCTTATTGTTGAGTTTTATGAGTTCTTTGTATATTTTGAATAACAGTTCTCTATCAGATATATCTTGGGCAAATATTTTCTCCTAGTTTGTAGCTTGTTTTCTCATTCACTTGACATTGTTTTTCACAGGAGTGTTTTAATTTTAATGAAGTCCAGCTTATATTTTTTTCATAGCACACCTTTGATGCTGTATCTAAAATATCCACTGTCATGTATGTTTTCTCCTATGTTATCTATGTTATGCTACATTTCATGCACCCTGCTATCTTCCCTTATTCAAACCTCCCAAGAACCTCTTAAGACTCTAAGGTTAGAGACCAACTGTGGTGGATGTATTTCTAACTCTATCAGATAGTATTATTTTCATCCTATAAATGAAGAAACTGAGATTCAAACAGATTATCTGTCCAAGATCACACAGTAATAAATAGTAAAGCTGTCAGTCGCACTTAAGAGCGCATCCTGCCTCCAGAACACCAGCTCCTATCAACAGTCATTTGAACATGAAGTAATAATCTGCAGGATGAGAAGAAATCATAATAATTAGTAGGATGAGTAGGACTTTCAGAGACCTTTGATTCCAAATAATAATATCTGTCTTCTGGAGTTGGTTACAGAGTATATCACCCATCCTCATCTTTGGAATACTTTCCACGTTCCTTTAAAGAAACATATATTCATGGAGGCTCTCTGTAATGCCATATATTGAATCATTTCCTAATTATACAGTGGGCTATTAAATTATAGCACCTGGTTCAAATCCCTCCTCTCACAATGACTGCTGAATGACCTGAGCAAGCAGCTTCTCTTGCAAGCCTCAATTTCTCCACCTGTAAAATAGAGATGACAATACGTACCTCAGAGTTAAATGAGCTAATTCACGTAGTCAACAGAGTTCCTGACTCTTAGGAAATGCTTGGGAAATATTAGGTGTGAGAGAAGAAGGGTACATGGTACCAGGGTAGAATTGATAAAGCTTGCCAAATTACCCAGACAACACAGACTGAATAAACTGGCAAAATGTTAGTTATACAGCCCTCTCATTGTGATAAACTCAAAGAAAAAAGTAACATAAAGAAAAGGCAAATGTTCATTTACTTATGTTATCTGTGACCTAAAAGGAATGTAGACATATTCATTAAATTGGCTAGTAGTGCTCAGTGAATCTATTTTCAAATCTGTTGAGAAAAGGGGAAAAGTATAGTCAAGCAGGTTCTTGAGCTGAATCCAGATTATAAAATGCTTAACTGGGCAGAGCTCAGCTAATGCAAATACAGCATTCATAGAGAGAGAGGAGAGTGGGAATACAGTCACAGACTGTAGACTCTCCAGAATCTTTTTATTTTCCCCCAACTGACAGCATTTTGGAATAGAGAAAACTCTATAGGCATAAGCAGTTTACTTCTATTAAAAAGGAAGTTTACGGGTCTTCCCTGGTGCTCCAGCGGCTGGGACTCCGAGCTCACAGAGCAAGTGGCCCAGGTTCAGTCACTGCTCAGGGAACCATATCCACACGCTACGACTAAGACCCAGTTCAGCCAAATAAAAAATGGTTTTTTTAAGTTTAAGGAGCAAGCACAATGTAGTTAAAAAGTCAATGGTAGTTTAAATGGTAGTTTCTCAATGGTAATTTCAAACAGCAATAAAGCCAGTACAAAATGAGAGACTGGAAGCTGCCATCATACACAGGCAATCAAGAAATTCTCAGTAAGCATTTTAATATATGAACCATATCTGAAGTTATATGATGCTTAGAGTAAGATAGAAAATCCCAAGTAGTAGGATTCTGGGCAGAATTTAAGGACAGACTATACATAAATTGTACATAGTCTTGTTTGTATTTCTCTAAAGGCAGTTTTAAACAGTGTGTCATTTTCTTTCATAAGAGTTTTGTTGTTGTTCAGTCAATCTCAGTCATGTCTCTTTGTGACCCCATGGACATTGAAATAAAACATTGAAAAAGAAAAGAAAAAATCATGTTTATCTTATATCCCACAGGTAATCATCACTATGCTTTTATCTAGACTAAGAACACTCACCTTTTTATTATAAGCCTTTCATCAGTGAATAATCCAGTAGTTAAATATTTTGTGATCCGCTGTTATTTCTTAGGCTAAAGGAATTTAAACCACTGAGCCAGGTGTGCATTTTTTAATTTTAATTGAAGTATATTTTACAGATAAAAAAATTCAGTTCTTATTGTTGACTTTTATTTATTTTTTTTAAATTTTCTTTACTTTATTGTGTTGGTTTTGCCATACAATGACATGAAACCGCCATGGGTTTACATATGCTCCCCCTCCAGAACCCCCCTCCCTCCTCCCTCCCGATTCCCTCCCCCTGGGACATCTTGGTGCACCAGCCCCGAACATCAATCCTGGGCCGGGGATTGATTTCACATATGATAATTAACGTGTTTCAATGCCATTCTCCCATATCATCCCACCCTTGCCCTCTTCCACAGAGTCCACGAGTCTGTTCTATACATCTGCGTTCCTTTTTCTGTCTCGCATGCAGGGTTCTCGTTACCATCTTTCTAAATTTCATATATATGTGTTAGTATACTGTATTGTTTTTCCTTCTGGCTTACTTCACTCTGGATTACTGTTCACTTTTAGAATTTTAATAATTATATACAGCCATTGTAAACACCACCAGAACAAGATCCAGAACATTTACAGTACCCCAGAAAGTTTCCTCATGGCCCTTTTCAGCCAGTCACCACACCCAACCACTCTGATTTCTGTCAGCTCAGGTATGCCTTTGATGACACTTTTGCTAGATTGAATTCCAGAAAATTGAGTCATCTATACCTGTACAGCAATGTATGAAGTTGCTGGATTCTCCATACTCCAGGTATTATTTATGTATGTGCTGTAGTATATCCCAGAAGACAGACACAGTAGTCTTTGCCAGTTTCTACTCTGCATTATTTTCTATTTCTTTATTTACTAATAAAATGAACTTATTAAATATGTTAACTAGCCATTTGTATTTCACTGTTGTTTTGGTGATGGTTAGTTGTAAACTCTAATATGATTATCTATTTCTTACTGTTTTACAAAAGCTCTTAAATATTAAGAATGATACTATTTGCTTTAAATATTTTTACCAGTTTATCATTGCCTTACGGTTTGTTTATAGAGGTTTTTGGTTTTTTTGAAAAGTTTTAAATTTGCATTGCCAAATCTGCCAATCTTTTTCTCCATGTTTTCTGCCCAGTTTCATCTTTAGGCCTTTAAAAATCCCAGGATTATATAAATACCTAATTATATCTTTCTCAAGTAATTTTATGGTTTTATTTTTAATTTTACATCTTTAATCTATCTGGAATTGATTTGGTGTATTATATTAGGTTAATGTTACAGCTCTTTTCTCTAAATTACTAATCACCACAATTGAACAGTCCTATGTTTCCCACCGATATTAAACATGTCCTTTATGATGGAATAAGGTCCTACATCTATTTTTTGATCAGCTTCATTATTTGACATGGATTTTTCTATCCCTCTGTCAGTACCTCAATACTATAGCAGTGTAATACTATTTAATATTTGGTAAGCAAGTTGGACTTTATTGTTCAACATTTTTATTTTTACTGTAAATGCTTAAACAACTGGCTAGTGTGCTACATTCTTATTTTCTTTTAGTTAACCACACCTGGAGAAACCTTAAGACAGTTGTCCATGAAATCAATAAAAAGCCCTCATTATTTAACAGGTGGCCACTACCTGAATTGTGGCCCTAGAGCCAAGAAGGAAGTAATCAATCCTAGGCAAACCCCCTTCCTTCAAAGTAATGGAAAAGATTGCATGTGGAAAATAAATAGTGTGAGAAATAAAAAGAACAAAATCTAGGATATTTGATTGCCATTTTCTATTATAGGTATATAAAAGTTTTTATGAGAAGCTTGATCAGAATTTTTCCATCTCCCTGGTACTGAACAAAAGCACAAAGGATCAACAAAGTCGTAGGGTAGACAATATCTCACTTACATTTCACAAGATGTGAATTCCCAGGACATCTAGGGTGGCCATATATAAATGGAAGCCACAGAACCCACTTCCAAAGACATTCATTTATAATCTTTCTACCACCTGACATTCTGGATTATTAATACCCTTTTTCTTCTCTGGCACTAGTGGATAATCAAGTTACATATAATAATAATGTTCTGTTCTTTGTGTTCAGATAGTTCACTTGACTATGATAAATAAAACATTGGGCTTGAGCTATTTTTCTAAGTAGAAATAAACCATAGTACGAAGTTAACTTTTACTGAACATCTACAAAACACCTATCTTTTTTAAACCTACAAGTTTGATATTGTTCTTAGGCCCAGATTCTATGGGAAGAATCTGAGGCACAGAAAGGTTACATAATTTTGGTCAAGCTCTCATAGCTAGGAAGTGGTAGACTTCAGAAATAGCCAATCATGTTTGACTCAGGGATTTGATTGATTGTTTTCAAAAACATTATCTTGTTTGTGATTTTGTATTTCAAGAATGCATATTTTTCATATTTCTAATAAAGCAGTGTTGTTTCAAACTATAGTAACTAGGTCAAACAAGTGACTTCAGGACTTTAATTCTTGATCAAAAATTGTCTGACCATCTTGAGATCATGGAAAATGTTAAATTCATGGCCCTAACATTATAATCCCTATATTATTTGAAAAATTATAATTCGGAAAGTTACTCAAAATGTTGTTTAACTTGAACAAGAAGTATCTCTGATTTATCTGTAATTTTTAAAAAGTATATAAATAGAGATTATGGAGTTTGAAGTTAGACCTGATTTTGAATGCTACTTTGGAAGTTTACTAGCTGTGTGATCTTGGACAAATTATATATCCTTTCTTATCCTGTTCCTTAAAGTGTAAATTGGGTATAATAAGAGTACCTTCCTGATAGGTAATCTGTGGATACAGTGAAATACTGGTTTTGAAGGGTTAGGATGGTGTCTGGAACAATCAGTGCTCCAGAAAGCATTTTATTCTCACTCAGTGTTGTTCCTGATATTTTTAAGAATTAATTTGTCTGTATTTGACTACTGTCAGTAGATTGAGATGATGATTGGTATTTATAGCATTTCTATAATGTTTGACAGTTTCTGTGAAAACTTTACCTAATTAGCCCACAAGTTACAGTGTTTAGTTTTTATTGTAATTCTTAATATTCTGAGATAAAATTGAGATCTGATATTTTTATGGTGAAAAGTACTACCTCATAAATGAAATGCTGGCCTTTTTTTTTCCTTGATGCCAGTACTGGAAGAAATTGGGGGATGAGGTTTCACTGGTAAATACAATTTAAATATGAAGCAGAATATCATTACTTTGGAGATTATACAATTATAAGCTCAGTGTAATGTGAATGTTTTTCTTCCATTGCTCTCTCTTAGCCAAGTTCTAAGGCAGTAATAAAATGAAAGGAGAATGAATATGATTATAGACCAGGTTCCCATAGTGTTCATTTTATACAAGACTCTAAATAATGCTGCTGAAGACCAACATGGTTCTTTATATATAAATAAGTCTGTCAGAGTTGCTGACCCTGGAAAGGTGATAATTCAAATTGTAATAAGCCTTCTGTCCAATCCCTGAAGTTACCTCTTTTTCTGCCCTTTTCTTTTGGATGAAGAAGACTCTTCTGTATTTACTTTGCCTTCATCTCTTTGCTCTGAAAAAAGTTTCTGTCACATTAGAGAAGTTTGCTTTGTTCATGGAGTTGTCTTGACATGGGCAGATAGCCATGTACCCCAGCTGCTTACCAGGCCTTTTTGATTGGAAACTCCATCTTCCCTATGTTTTATTAGTTCACAGACCATATATTAAAAGTTATTGGCAAGATGACACAAACAGATGGCAAGATATACTATATTCTTGGCTTGGAAGAATGAATATTGTGAAAATGGCTATACTACCCAAAGTAATCTACAAATTCAGTGCAATCTCTATCAAACTACCAATGACATTTTAGAACTAGAACAAAAACTTTTACAGTTTATCTGGAAACACAAAAGACCCCAGATAGCCAAAGCAATCTTGATAAAGAAAAATGGAAGAATCAACCTTCCTGACTTCAGACTATACTACAAACCTAAAGTCATCAAGACAGTGCAGTATGGTAGTGGCACAAAAAGAGAAATATAGACCAATGGAACAAGACAGAAATCCCAGAGACAAACCCACACACCTATACGTACCTTATCTTTGACAAAACCAAGAATAGACAATGGAGAAAAGACAGCCTCTTCAATAAGTGGTGCTGGGAAAACTGGACAGCTACATGCCAAAGAATGAAGCTAGAACACTTCCTAACACCATACACAAAAATAAACTCAAAATGAATTAAAGACTTTAATGTAACGCCAGAAACTTAGAGGAAAATATAGGCAGTATACTCTTCAATATACATCACAACAAGATCCTCTATGACCCATCTCCTAGAGTAATGGAAATAAAAACAAAAACAATCAAATGGGACCTAATTAAACTTAAAAGCTTTTGAACAGCAAAGGAAACAATAAACAAGATTAAAAGACAACCCTCATAATGGGAGAAAACAATTGCAAATGAAACAACTGAAAAAAGTTTATTCTCCAAAATACACAAGCATCTCATTCAGCTCAATACCTGAAAAACAAACAACCCAATTAAAAAGTGGGCAGAAGACCTAAACAGATATTTCTCCAACAGATGGCTAATAAAATACATGAAAAGATGCTCAACATTACTCATTATTAGAAAAATGCAAATCAAAACTACAGTGAAGTATCACCTCACACCGGTCAGAATGGCCATCATCAGAAAAATCTATAAACAATAAATGGTGAAGAGGGTATGGAGAAAAGGAAACCCTCTTGCACTGTTTTGTGAGAATGCAAATTGATCTAGCCACTGTGGAGAAGAGTATGGAAATTCCTTAAAAAGCCAGGAATAGAACTACCATATGATCCAGCAATCTCACTGCTGGGCATATACCCTGAGGAAACCATAATTGAAAAAAGATGCATATGCCCCAGTGTTCACTGCAGCACTATTTACAGTGGTGCTCAGAAGCAACCTGGATGTCCATCGACAGAGGAATGGATAAAGAAGTTGTGGTATATACACATAATGGAATATTACTCAGACATAAAAAGGAATGCATTTGAGTCAGTTCTAATGAGGGGGATGAACGTAGATCCTATTATACATAGTGAAGTAAGTCAGAAAGAGAAAGACAGATATTGAAATGTTAAAACATATGTATATGGAATGGCTCAGCGGGTAAAGAATCCACCTGCAATGCAGGAGACATAAAAGACACAGATTCAATCCCTGGGTCAGGAAGATCCCCTGGAGAAGGAAATGGCAACCCACTCCAATATTCCTGCCTGGAAAATCCCATGGACAGAGGAGCCTTAGAGGCTACAGTCCAAAGGGTCACAAAGAGTCAGACACGACTGAATATGCACATATTATGGAATCTAGCAAGATGGTACTGATGAACCTATCTGCAGGGCAGCACTGGAGACAAAGATAGTAGACAGATTTGTGGACACAGGGCAGGGAAGGAGAAGGTGAGAAGAACTGAGAGAATAGCACTGAAACATGTACATTACCACATGTAAAACTAGACAGCCAGTGGAAATTCACTCTATGATGCTGGAGCTCAAATCCGATGCCCTGTGACAACCTAGAGGCGTGGAATGGGGTGAGAGGTGGGAAGGAGGTTCACGAGGAACGGGACATATGTGTATACCTACGCTGTTCCATGTTAACATACGGCAGAAGCCAACACAATATTGTAAAGCAATTACCCTACAATTAAATAATTTTTTTAAAGTTACTGCCTGAGCAGTTGGTTAAATCTCATGGCAAGTGTAAAAATACCTATTACAGATTTATTCTGGAAAGCGTCTTAAATCTTTCCACCTGTGTCAAGTGTGTTGCATGTGAAGCATGTTAGATAGGCCAGAAAGCCAAGAAACTGCACTCCCGTGCTGCTGAGTATATTTTAAAAGTTACAGATTTTATATTTGCTTCAACAATATGCAGTATTTATTAAAGGCACTCTATAATATTATGGAATTCCTCTTTTTAACTAAAGGAAACAAAACACATTTTTTAAGTCAGCTTTTCAAAATTCTAAACTAAAGGAGAAATATTCATTCAAAACTCAGAACAAAGGAAGTTTTCCCATGTGAACAATGAACAGCAAAAGAAAACCCACTGGCTTTCATCTTTGTTTTCTTTTTCAAAGGCCTATGTCTATTTTCCTCTTTGCTTGGTTTACCTAGTGTTCTGTTTTCCTATATTTTGCTTATTCCTGTTTTTCTTCCTATGTCAGTTTGCAAAACTCGTGAGTTTTGGACATTTCTGTCTGCATTTTTCTATTCTATGCCTTTAGTCACTGTTTCTCTATTCCTCTTTTGAGTTTTCTTACATTTTTTCCTCCTTGTTTTCTTGATTTTTTAGTCTTTTCTGTTTCTCAGTCATCTGTCTTGTGCCATCCTGTTCTGCTGTTCATAAAGAATGCCAGTGACCTCATTTTCCAGGAATTCTTTTTAAACATACATACTTTGGTCTCTGGACTCATTTATGTTTTGTCTGTCTCTTTCTATGAATTACTTGATGTCTATATACTTCATATTGAAAAAAGATACTTTAAAAACTGGTACTTTTTAACCCTTTAACTTCTTAATCCCTATAGGAGCTTTGAACATTTGTGAAAACAAGAGCCCTAAGTTATTTGTAACTAGTGATGGCGCTAAGTCCTAAAAATAAAAAATCCATAAAGTTTTAACTTTAGTATTACATTTTGGAGTTAAAAATGCAGAAATGAAATCATCTAATTAGTATTATCCAGTTAATGTTTTTAAATGTATTCTAGAAATCATGTTGATCGTATGTACCCTTGATATGATGTAATGATAATTGCACTTTACATCTTGATCTTCGCCAACAAAGGTCCATCTAGTCAAAGCTATGGTTTTTCCAGTGGTCATGTACGGATGTGAGAGCTGGACCATAAAGAAAGCTGAGTGCTGAAGAATTGATGCTTTTGAACTGTGGTGTTGGAGAAGACTTGAGAGTCCCTTGGACTGCAAGGAGATCCAACCAGTCCATCCTAAAGGAGATCAGTCCTGAATATTCATTGGAAGGACTGATGCTGAATCTGAAACTCCAATACTTTGGCCACCTGATGGGAAGAAATGACTCACTAAGACCCTGATGCTGGGAAAGATTGAAGACAGGAGGAGAAGGGGACAACAGAGGATGAGATAGCATCACTCCAGAGGACTGGATGGCATCACTGACTTGATACACATGAGTTTGAGCAAGCTCTCGAAGTTGGATGTCTGTGGTTGATAATTTCATTATTCCTTATATAACTAGTTTTAATTCATTTGATGCTAATCTAAAAGTTTGCAATTTTTATACTACTTGTACTTTCTTAAATTTGTAATAAGTACCAAGTGTTTGTTAGCATAGTTACCTAAATTCTCAGTAAGTTATTTTAGTCTTTATTTTTTTATAGAGGCAAAAGTCCCTGTAAAAGTATTGGACATAATGAGACAAATTTCTAGGCATAAACTGGAAATCAGGCTTCAGGTTGGTAAATAATCTCAATAGCTTTTCTTCAGTTACTTATCTGTAAAACAAAATGGAGGAAAACAAGTTACTTGCAGATCTAGAAAATCCAAAGCTATCTACCAGCAGTCCTAAGCAATCAGTATTATCACCAGATATAAAATAAAAACACAAAAATCAATCGTTTTTCTGAAATAACAAGTTAGAAAACAAAACTTTAAATGAAAAGAGTAGGGAAATAAAACTCTTCACTCCTTGGTGTGGACTGCATATAGTGAACTTCCTTCCAAAGAACTCAACATGGAAAGCAGGGAAAAAAAAAGATTAACTTTACAGTGGAGAAATTTGATAAGTACTGCCTCAGCAATGTGGTCGTGGTCAATATCAGCATTATAAATCATGTTGATAGTAGGTACCCGTGATACAATGTAATGATAATTGCACTTTACATCTTGGTCTAGAGAAGGAAATGACATCCTACAAAATATCCAACCAGTACCCCCTGGAAATTGTCAAAATTTAAGAAACTTGAAATCATAAAGCAGCTTTTCTGACTACAATGTTATAAGATTAGAAATCAACTATATAAGGAAATAACTGCAAAAAAAAGGCAAACATGTGGAAGCTAAGCAATATCCTATTAAACAACCAATGGATCATTGAATAAATCAAAGAGGAAATCAAAAAATACCTGGAGACAAATGAAAATGAAAACATAATGATACAAAACCTATGGGATGCAGCAAGAGCAGTTCTAAGAGTGAAGTTTGTAGCAACACAAGCTTACCTTAGGAACCAAAACAAAACAAAAAAATCCCAAACAACCAGCCTAACCTTACACCTAAAGCAAGGAGAAAAAGAACAAATGAAACCCAAAATTAGTAGAAGATAAATCATAAAGATCAGAGTGGAAATAAGTAGAAACTAAAAAAAAAAAAAAAAATAGGATTAACAAAACTAAAAACCAGTTCTTTGAAAAGATAAAATTGATAAGCCTTTAGCCAGACTCATCAAGGAAAAGGAGAGGGATCATATGAACAAAACTAAAAATGAAAAAAAAAAATTATAACCACCACCAAAGTAATTCAAAGGACCATAGATGACTGCTACAACCAACTACATGCCAGTAAAACAGACAATCGGGAAGAAATGGACAAATTCTTAGAAAGGCACAATCTCCCAAGATTAAACCAGGAAGAAATAAAAACTATGAACAGACCAATTACAAGCACTGAAACTGAATCTGTGGTTTTAAAACTCCCAATAAAAGTCCAGGACCAGATGGCTTCACAGGCGAAGCGAATTCCATCAAACATTTAAAGAAGAGTTAACACCTATCCTTCTGAAACTGTTACTTAATCTGGAAAAGTGAAAGGCTTACAAACATTCAGTTAACACTTGAGCAGTGTGGAGGTTTAAGGCACCCCCCTTCATGCAGTTGAAAATCCACTTACAATTTATAGTTGGCCCTCCACATACCTGGCTCCTCCAAATAAGTGGTTCCGCATCTGCACAGTCAGCCAACCCCAGATCAGACGGTGCTAAAGCAGCTGCAGAAAATCTGCAGATAAGTGGACTGTGCATTTCAAACCTGGGTTGTTCCAGGGTCACCTGTAATTGCTGAATAATTTGGAAGTACCTTTTAATCCTCAAAGAGAAAGGTGAATAACGCCAGGTTTTTAGAGGTTACTGGCTATCCAGAAACATGTGTTTATTTAGCATTTATTGAGGGCATCCTTCTTGTCAAGCCTTGGTGACCATGCTGGTACAGAAGTCAGTAAAATAGAGCTGTCTTCAGTCTAGTGAGGGAGGCTGAACTAAAGATAGGTACGGAAGAGGTCCTTAACCCTCCTGAAAAAGAGCAGGAGAGGAATCATGGATTGGTTCCCAGAGGGGTGATACCTCAGCTGAAGCAGGGAGAGAAGTGTATCACCATACAGAGGCGGCAAGGAGGCAGGAAAGAGCAGGCTCTACAGAGGAGCAGCAAGCGATCTGGGATGTCTGGATAAGGTGTGAAGATGACGTAGTAGCTTAGAGGAACAAAAGCTGGGTCATAGAGGCTACATAAGAAATTTGGGTTTCATTGTTTAGACAGTGGCAGTTTTCATGGCTAAATCTGAATTTTTGAAAAAAAATATGTAGACACATATATACATATGTATATGTATATACATATGTAACAGAAAAGACCTCCTGGCTATCATCAATCACAAGGCACTCCTTAGTAATCTGGATGGCTGAGAGGAGACTGCCAGACATGCACCCCACAGGGTCAGCCTGGGCCTGTGGCTCTGCAGACATCCACCCTCTCAGGGTCAGGCCGGGGCCCTTGGCTCTGCTCCTCTTGGACCTCCAGCTGAATGGAGGTCCTCATTCTAGGAGGACTGTGGAGAAATTGGGACTAATTCCAGAGAACAGTGAGTAAAGGCAATAAAGGCATAAAAATTTACAGTGAAAATTAACTGCCCCTTTTAAAGAAAAAAAAGCAAATATTCACCTCACAGAGAAGTGCCTTTTCCCAAAGAGGCTCTCACATGGCTCAAGACATTTTGGGAACTTCTTTTCTAATTGCATTAAAGGCCAGCCTGGGAGCTACACATATCATCATTCTTGTCTTTTTATAGCTGCCTTTTCAAAATGTTGCATTCTGAAATAAGCACTACTCGATCTGATTTTTTTTTTAATTCTGTTCACTAGATTTAGCACTGAATTAACTTTTGATTTATTCCTAAAGTTAAATATATTTCACAAGATGAACGTTTGTTACCTCTAAAGACTTTCAATCAAGCATCTTGTCAACTACTTGTCAGCTACAAGCTTCTTGACCCCAAGTCTCTCGGCCTGTGAAATGGGGTGAATAACGTATTTCCCACCTACCCCATATAGTTACTGTGAAGGTAATACCAGACCCGTGAAAGCTCTTCATAGGCTGCTATGTAAGAGGATGCTCTTCTTCCTGTTGCCTCACACTCTGCAAACAGTTCCAAAATGTACATCAGTTCCCGTGCCAGGATGTTCATCTCCCCTTAACAGGCTGTTCACTTCAGGAGAGCAGAGCCTGGGTCATGTTCGGCTTTATTTCCCTGGTGTCTGACACTAGGTCTCACACATAAAAAGGCTCCAGTGTTTGTTGAATAATTCAGCGTAGCTCCTTGCCTTTTCCTCAGACTATATTTAAGAAATGGATGATACACTTGAGATTATTCAGTTAAAATAGGCTCAGAAGTCACTTAAGATTCTTTAAGTATGTGAGTAGTTTGTCACTAGGAACCAGCTGTTCTTAATGTTCTCTGAAGGGACCAGAACAAATGGCTGATGAAATCAATCAATCTGAACATGTAAAGGTTCTTAAACTTAATGCTGTGGTCTTAACTTTGGCTGTATTTTTAAATCACCGGGAAAAAAATTTAGATTCCTGAGGCTGGGGCCCCACCCTGGGATGATGGGGCCTGGCACTAATAGTTTTAAAAACTGCCCGAGTGACTGTAATGCGCAGCCTGTGTTTGCTGCAGAACTCTGGGATTAGACTTTGAGGAACACTTTCAAAAGAAATCCTGTCTAGTTCTACATTAGGTACCGTACCATAGGAAATGGGAAAGAACGTAAGGCATGCTCCCACCACAGTCTGCAGGGAATAAAAACTAGCCATCACTGATCTGAGAGCAGCGGAAAAGCAGCAGTCAATGAGAGCCGAGCTACGAGAGCTCACAAAAAGGTGGGCTTGGGCGGAGCCCCAGACTTTCTGCAGAACCTGTTAGACATTTAGAAGTTTATCATAGAAATAAAAAACAGTCCCTGCCCATGAAAGGAAGTTAAGTGTTAGTTCAGCAAACCACCCAGTTCCAGCCAGAGGGCCTGGCCAGTACAGAGAGTCTAAAGGTTTTGATTCTCAGCACAGAGAACTTAGCTAAGACAAACTGTCTGAAATAACTGATGTTCAGACTTAAGTAAACGTGCAGTTACGAAATGGTGAAAGTTGATGAAAGAAACAAAATAAAGTTGGTGAGATAGGAAGATCCCATTGTCAAAGGGTTTTAAGGGTCAGGCTGAGGTATTTCAGGGGAATCCAACCGCTGCTAGTTTTCTGGTCAAAGGATATGCTACAAAGAAAATGTATAAGGAAGATCAGGGCTTCCCTGGTGGCTCAACAGTAAAGAATCTGCCTGCGATGCAGGGGACATGGGTTGGACCCTAGATTGGGAAGATCCCCTGGGGAAGGAAATGGTTACCCACTCCAGTATTCTTGCCTGGGAAATCCCATGAACAGAGGAGCCTGGCAGGCTATAGTCCATGGGATCACAAAAGAGTTGGACATGACTTAGTGACTAAACAACAACATAAGAAAGATTATTTTAGAACCTTTGGAGGTTAGAAGCAGGAGAAATAGTACAGACACAACAATCTCAGGGTAGGTGGGAAGTGCCTGTGTTAGGGAGACTTGGTAATGGTAAAGAGTGGTTTATAGAACTGCTGAGGAAAAAGACAGCTCTTTATATTAAACATAACTGAAATGCATTTCAGTCAGAAATGAGTTATGACTGTTGGAATTCTGTATTGTAATACTACTTACTATATGTCTGAGAATAAGGACCTCTCTTGTTTTCCCAGTGAACATGAACTGCTGTCACATCTCAATCTAGTTCACAATTATATAAGAGGTTTTAAAAACAGATGTCAGTTTGGTCAGGGTTCAGGTCCCTTTTGAAGAATCACTTGCCTACTTCTGTTTATAATTCCACACAATCTCGTAGAAAAAAGAAAAATAAACTTCCCTGTTTGCGGGCTGCACCCCTCTGGCCTACGAGCCTTGTAGTTGCCCACACGTGAGACCAAAGAAAGAACCTGGAAACAGCGACAGTCATCCAAGATGCATTGTCCAGGGAATCTTACAAGTCAGAAGCAGAAGATCCTGGAGTGACAGCCCACCCCTCGGGCAGATGGCAGGCAGGAGGAGCAGCAGTCTTAGCGACCAAGGGGGAGAAGGAGGTTACCACTTATAGGGGAAACTGATGTCAGACTGGCTCACCAGTGAACAGGAGAACCAGCAGAGGAGCAGGTCTCTGCCAGCCTCTCAGGTTAACAGTCGCCAAGGGGCAAGACGCTCCCCTCTGATAGCCTGATGGAGGGGCTCTGCCCCTAGCACTAGGACTGTCACTCCCGGGCCGGGCGGCACACAGGTAGGGGCTACTGCTGAGGCTCTGCTGAGCGGGAAGACGGGCCGTGTGGCAAAGCAGGGCCCATCTTGGAGGGCCTGGTCATACCCCGTCAGGCGCAGCCTCTGGGAAATGGAAAGCCTCCACATTTCTATAACCAAAGTCAGTGTTCTTACTTGAGAATCTGATCTTATGTAAAATGTTCAATTAATGAGAACTAAATATTTGTCTTTGCCTTCAGCTGAACAAGTTCCATATGTAAATGATGTATGTAATTCCAAAAATTTCACTGCTCTTGTTGGCCCAATTCTATGACCAGCCACAGAGCGGATAGTATTGAGTTATTAGTACACACAGGGTTATAAACTACCAGACCTTATGTACTTGAGTTTAGTCTGTATAATAAGTCTGCGTGTGTATTCTCCTAGGAGACCGTAAAATGTGGGCATGCTTTCAATTCATGCAGTCTGTGATTTATGAAGGCACACAGGTCAGGAGTTTATTATGCTGAAAATCATAATAACTGTTTTGTTTTGCTTTTTAAAATGAAGTGACCAAAGCATGTTGAAAGATAAATGGGTGAAGCATTTTGATTATGTTTTTATTTCAATTAAAGATTAAATAT
This sequence comes from Antilocapra americana, assembly GCA_007570785.1. Lineage (NCBI taxonomy): Eukaryota > Metazoa > Chordata > Mammalia > Artiodactyla > Antilocapridae > Antilocapra > Antilocapra americana. Next base: position 4,147,099 of record ML661337.1, on the reverse strand, counting down.
TATTGCTGAGTAACCAGCCATGCTAAGTAGTATGATATTAAAGCTGAAGTAGTTTGTAAGCTGATAGCCCCTTCTTTCCTCTGGGTTTAGGTTTGTTATTAATCAAAATGTTGGACTTGTTTAGTGGAGTGGTGTATGAAACAAACAGCTGAAAATGACAGCTACTTTAATTTACAGCTTTCTGTTTTTTCAGATTTGTAGGAAAATCTGTTTCTTTTTGTGGACTTTTGGGCTATTATTCACATGTCTAGATTTTATTTCTTAACACCAAAGCCAAGTAAATCCAGTAGTTGTAAGATTCTCTCATGACATAGAAAGGAGGGTGCCTTTTAATGGTTTTATTTGACAAATTCTGATAAAGTCATTTTTGAAATGTGGACAGCCCCTATACTAGAAGTGGTATTACAAAAAAAAAAAAAAACCATCTGTCTTTTAGGGCAGAGAAAGGACTAATTTTTAAAATAGAAGAATGTGTGTATGGAAAAGTATTATGTTAACTAGGATAGTGGGGTTTGTATTTTTATATTAATATAGGAGTATCGAATAAAATTGTTTTAAAGGGAATATGATTCCAGCTAGTTTCTGGTTTGGGCTTAGCCTCAGCACAAGTCGTTTGGAAAGCTGCTGCGCACTTACCAAAATACAGCGTTAGGGTCTGGGTTCCCCACAGCGTGGATGAGGACCTTTAACAGGAGTCCTGCCACACTTCTAAACAGAGTCCTCATCAGGGGTAATACACTTACACTTTCTGAAGCGCACACTCTGTAGGGAATGCTTCACAGATTGTAAGGAGTACCAAAGAAAAAGAAAAGGGTTACCTCTCAGCATCTCAGGAAGGAAAGCATATTAAGTAAGAAAGAGCTTGCTTTTAGGCACAGCCTCTGAGCAAAGCAGGTTGCAAACCTTATGCAGAGTTTTGGGGCTGGGGGTTGTCTCAGGCTTGATAACAGCCTCTGAAGCATCGCTGTTAAGGGGAGACTGCTGGTGACTGACTGGCTGGCTTTCCGAAGTATGTTCTGCCACTGACTGGCCAACTTTCAAAAGCACGAGGCTGTCACCGATTTTTTGGCTTTCAGAGGTGGAGTTACTGAAATGAGTCACCACTGATCATTTTGGCCGACGCAGGCCATCATTAATCGATTAAGTCCTGTCTGATCGATTCAGTCTGTTTCTAATGGCCCCTTGCTACCATGGCTGGAGAGTAATTGCCTTTTGCTGGGAGTTGAGGACTGATTTATTCTCAGATGCTAATACTTAAAGAGTGTAGAACATTGAAAGCATAAGAAAATTGTACTCGGAGGATTCCATCTACTAAGCAATAATCTTATAATGCACTTTCTAATTTAAGGCTGTTTCCAAGGTTAAAGACATGAAAGTATAAAAAGTCAGCAGTTCTCATGTGTGATACTGTTATGAAATCTAACACAAGTAATATATTAATAATGAAGTACAGAAATGCAAATGTGCTTTACTTCAGTTAGTAAATTAGATTCTAGGCCATCCATATAATATCACTTGTACTCACTGCATTCTAATAAGCTTTTCTGGGAAAGAAGAGGGTGGGAATAGTGGTAATATAGAGCTTGTCAACTCGTGACAGTCAACCCTACTGAATTCTTTGCAATTGTAGTATCACTAACACTGTAACATTTCATTTTGCCCACAAAATCTTTTTAGAATTCTTTAAAAATCTAAGTATATTCATGGGAATTCTTAACACAAGTAAACTGGACCCAGCATTTGTAGTGCTGCAGGAAGAAAGGGTGTGGGAATTTCTGCTAGTACCTATTGCCCAATCTCTGCTTATACAGGGAAAAAGAAATCACTATAATATTTGGGTTTCATCTGAAAGTTACAGCTGACATGTGGGGAGTGTTAATCCTTTAGGCAATTTAGCCATATCTGCTATGATAAAGAGAAGTGCTGGGTACGCCTGCTTAAATATCTAGTGAGAAAAAGAAGCCTTAGTAGTTTTACTTATATATCAAAAAACTGAACTTTTTTCTTTCCAAATGTATTCAGTTGCCCTAGAATCTGGTTTGGGGACTTCCCTGTTTATGCCCAACACCTCCTAATGGGAGCAGAGCTAATCACTTACAGATTTCTGTGCCACTAAGCAGAGCCAGCTTATGACCACTTAGGATTCAAGCACATGTTGATACCTTAAGACCAGTAAGCATTTGATAAAGTAGGGAAGCAGGGTGGTTAGATTTGTTGTAATCAACAGTAAGAGGAGGAAATTAATTCATGGATCTCTGCCCAAAGCTCAGTTTCTTTTTGTACAGATTTTTTTTAAAACTCAGCAACTCCCCAGAAAAGGGAGTCATAACACCATTTGAACAAGAATTTTCTGAACACATTCCCTACTTGACCCATTTAACTACTGCAAACAAAACAAATCAGGTAGGACTGGTTTACTGTCAGGGTTTTGCTTTGCAACCTGGCTCACTCTGGCTCACTGAGTGTGCTCTTTAAAGGAAGCTGACAGAATGTTCTGAGTTTAGTTGAAGGAAGACTTCTGGGTAGAACTCTTTTAACCTCCCATCAGAGAAAGAACCTCAAGTGAAGTCTGAAGCACAGAGACTCACTACTAGAAATACAAACCAACAAAACAAATTCCAGACGTGTTTCTCAAATGTGTTTTCTGAGAAGTTGGTTTCCTTGTGGTATAAGCACCAGTAAACAATAACCCCATCTTGGTGTTTTGTAGCCTTTTGGTCCATTATGCCAAGACAAGTGTAGTGTAGAACTTCTTTCAGTTCTTATGCCAAAATCAGTGAACCATCTCTCTCCCACCTTAGGATGTCGCATGTACTTCAGTTTGAAGATAAAAGCAGAAAAGTGAAAGATGCCAGCATGCAAGACTCAGACACATTTGAAATCTATGATCCTCGGAATCCAGTGAATAAAAGGAGACGGGAAGAGAGCAAAAAGCTGATGAGAGAGAAAAAAGAAAGAAGATAAAATGACAGTAATGATAACCAGAACTCACTGGAAATGTGCCCACAATAAATGGCCTTATAACAGCCATTGTTCCCAACAGCATCACTTAAGGGTGTGAAAAGAAGTATTTTTGAACCTGTTGTCTGGTTTTGAAAAGCAATTATCTTGTTATGTAAATTGTGGAATGATGCAAGCAAATGCTTTTGGTTACTGGTACACAGTTTTTTCTTTTTTCTAATTGACCTTTTGTATTGCTAAATCTGAAATAAAATCACTTTCCTTCCAGTAATACATATTAACCATTCGCAGACTGCAAGCCTGTTTGTATCCTTTTATCCTAAAACCCGTGAAGCCTTTGTTTTCAGATTTTTTATAAGAAGTTTTACAGAAAGAAACCTTGGCATTCTGCTATCTTTGAAATATAACTTTTAAATTATGTAATATAAAGATTGATAGGTTTGTTTTGCATATAAATATCTAAAAATAGCCAAGTCAATAAGACTTAATAGCTTTAAATCTTCAGAAACCTCTAAGTGAATGTTGACATCTGCATCTAGGTCAGTACCTAGGTTTAATGAATGCAGTCAAGACGACCACACTAAGAATATCAGCCAAGCTTACTGCACACCATGGCCTGACACCACCTACCTGCCCTTCTCAGCACAGCAACAGCAGGAGCATGTGCAGAGGTCCCATCCTGGCATTCTTAAATTCGTTAAGAATTTAACCTTTTATGACAATCAGTCATGCTATTTACTATATATTATCTATACCATTTAGTCAATGTCTTCTAGAATCTGAATGCCAAAATTATTACCACAGATTAACTCTCAGTTACCCAATAAAACCTTACCAGCTACCTATTTTCAGATAGTGTCTCATCAGTTCTCTCTTTTGAAGTGGAACCCAATAAGCTTTCTTTATGAAGCTAACAGGTAGCGACAGTGATAAAGAACGTGTCTGCCAACGCAAGTGATGTAAAGAGATGCGGGTTCAATCCCCGGGTCGGGAAGATCCCCTGGAGGAGGGCATGGCAGCCCACTCCAGTATTCTTGCCTGGTTTTCCATGGACAGAGGAGCCTGGCAGGCTACAGTCCATGGGCTGCAAAGAGCCGGACACGACTGAAGCGCGCTGGCACGCACACGCAGGCTTTCTTTACAGCAGTCCCTTCACAACACAGTCCCAGACACTACAGCTGTAGCAGCAGCAGCCTCACTTACGGCCATGTTAGCAAAGCGAACTCTTGCCACACTCCCCACCACCACCACCCCCATCCAGGCTGAATCTGAAACGTTGATCATAGAGAGCTTGCCAAACAACCTGCCGGCTTCACTGCTGGTGATCCAGTCTTTGAGACCAGCAGTATCTAGTGAAGTTTAAAATGTTCATATCCAGTGATCCAAAATGTCAAACCCTAGGTCTGCCCCCTAAAGAAATTCTCACACACTGCTCAAGGGCACTCTACTACATATACATTGAAGTATCAACCAAAGACTAGATAAATAAGTTACTACATATCCATGCTGTGGAATACTTTGTAAGTGGTAAAGATCAATAAACCAGACCTCTGTATATTAGTTTCTCTTAAAACTAACGTGAAGAAAAGGAAACCTCCCATTTAAAAATTTAAAATGTACAACTCACGATTATATACTGTTTATGGATGTACACATGTAGCAGAAGTATAAAAACAAAAAACAGTGTTTACCTCTAAGGAGGCAAAAGGAATACACAGGGAACTTCACTTATGTTTGTAATGTTTGATTTCTTAAGATAGATGTTGGGTAGTCAATCCTCGCTATATTTTTCTCTATACTTTTGGTATGCCTGGAATATTTCATAATTTATTCTTTATGATCATATCTAGAACCTGGGGTGAGAAGACAGAAGGACAATCCCTTTCTCTTTTGTTTCAGAAATAGGAGAAAGTTTCAAAGAGGAGAGGGATATGATAAAAATTATCTGGGAAACAGATGCAAAGTCACCAAAAAATAAGCCAGTGTTTGGAAATGTGCCCTGTCTTTCCCTCATCACTGTAATAGCGGTTGTATTACACAGGTTCACAAAGCAAAAGTCTCTTTTCTCAACTCACAAGTCTCTGTTGGTTCTTGTTGAAAAGTGTTACCACTAGAGCTGTTTGTACTGAAGTACCTCATAGGTCTTCTCTATCATTCCTCCAAGACTGTGTCCACCTAAAACAGTGTGGTTTTTGTCTCTAAAACAGACGGAACCATAGGTCTCTAGGGCAGACCAGAAGACTGGTATTCATAGGTTGAAAAAGATAACTGAATGACAAAATTAAAACAGGTTGGCTGAGTGCTCCTTATGTTGCTTTAACTGCAAGGAGCAGAAACATCTGAAATTCTACAGAGATTAGAATCTAATCAGAATTTCACCATGATAATAAAACTGACTTTGAATTTAACCAAGTAATAGCAATAGCAATTTTTAAAAGCTTAAGAACATGGTTAAACTGTTATATATGGTATTAAATGTGCTTATAGTAAAATCTTTGGAAATGTCACAGGAACATGTTTGGGCCATGTGAATTGCAAAAAAAGAAAAAAATGAATTCAAAGAAAAAAGAGAAAATATGTAAGAAAATTAGCCTTTATAGTTCATTCTAGTTTTACATTTATTTGGGCTTATTATTCTCTATGTGTTATTCTGAAAGAGTGAAGTCTGGTAACCTTCTTGTTCACAGACTTTGCTGATGCTGGACATTATGGAGAGCAGAGAGAAAAGCAACAACTCCCAGCATTTTTTTTCCCCTCATTTTCCTGACAAGCCATTTTTTTCACATTGGTTGAAGCTGATGGCAAGGTGAAAGTTACAATTAACTCTAGACCTCCCCTTTCTCAATAGATAATTGAAGAAATGCAGATCTCTAGAATTCTTAATGGTGTAATATCAAAATGCACCTTATCACACGCCCACAGCTCTCTATGCTCCAAGGCCACGCAGTCAGTAATACATCTGCTGCATCTAAAAACAGGGGCACCATAGAACAAGGTCATTAAAAAAGCGTGAGGAGATAAGTGGTTTGCTGCTGTTGTTTTTAGAACAAGTTCAATAAACTATGGTGTCCTTATCAAACTGTCACTACCAAGTCTCTTGATAGGATCTGACGTGTGAGGTACATAAACCTGTGCTGTAGTATCACCGTGGCCTGAGTGAAAAGGTTAGATAAACGCAGAATAGTGCCCCAACATGCTGTTTAAGCTTGGTGATAACAAGAAAGAAAATGGATGTGTGAAGTGAGTTACCACTGAGGGTTGTATCAGCATGAGCAATTTGTATGTACGGGGTGTAGAGAAGTTAAGAGGGGTTACATTCTTTAACACCGTCATTCACAAAAAAAAAAAAAAAAGGGAGGTCTGGTGTCTCTATGGTTTTGACTCCTTTCCAAATGACTGTACAGTTTATCCTGGGATACCACTTCTGCTTCCTAGAATCCAGGAGGGTTTCCTGTCCCACAAATATTTTATCTCTGTTCTTTTAGCTTTTAATAATAAGGCAAAATAGGAGCCATATTTTAGAGAAATCCTTTCTATAAGGATTCAATGAAATCCGAATTCCTAAAGAAATAAAACAATCTTAACAAGATGAGTATTAGAAGTACCCACAAGTAGTATGCTTGTGGAAAGAATACTCATTCCCCAAAGTCTTCCTTGCGAAGCCATACCTGAACATCTTTGTCACAGGTTCTCAGGGCTGTGCTAACCCCTGGGTAGAGTTTTCAATGGTGCACTGCTTAACTGGCTCCGTAAAAAACAGAAGGCAAGCAAAGCCCTGATTTGCATCATTTGCCAATTTTTCTGTGGTGTAGCCTCACCGTGGCTGATTTCAAGCCACCAAAGGTAGCTCTAGGCTACAACCAGTTATTTTTCCCATTCTGTTTCACTGCTAAACAAGAACTTCTACAGTAACTCTTGCACTGGCCCTAAAGAACTCACAAAGGTTTTTAACCTTTTTTCCAAGATGACAGTCTTCAGGGGTATTTCTCTTTTATATGATTACTTCAGACAATTAGGTGTAGCAACGTCTGCACCCTATGTGTTTCATGATGAGTTTGCATCTTTAGATTCTCTGCTGAGAGAGTTTTCTGACGTCACTTGGCTCACATTTATTTTTCCCTCTGCTCATCTTTTTGCCTCAATTTAGTCCAAATTTCACAGAAAGAAAAATGGGGGAGGGAGAAGGAAATGTAATTACATTTCTTTGAATTATTTTCTGTAACTGATAATGTATAAATTCATCATTTAAATTGTTTGGAAGATACTTTGGGCTAAGGTTGGAGAATCCTACCTGGAGAGAACACTAGCTTCTAAATGAAATGCAGACAGGAATCTAGTCTCTCTCTTCCACATCTGCTGGGGATTATTCCTGTAAGGTTAGATCATGATATTAATTCACATTACTTGAGCAGTAAGAACATCTTCTGAAGGGTTTCTTCATAGCACCAGTCAAAAAGAAGGTGTTCTTCGTCTTTTAGAAAATTGTTATCGTCTCATTCCATGATGCCAAAAATGATCATCATTGCTGCAGCTCCAGCACTTTTTAATAATCACGATAATTTTAAGAGCAGAAAACTCTTATGTGATTTTCCCATTTGTTTTCTGATTAATTGGAGCTTTGTTATTCAAATGCGTTAATAAAAATGTATTTGAAACAAAGGGCATCATGTATTGAAAGTATATTTGAAACGAAAGGCATCATGTATAGAAAATAAATGACTACTTTAAAGTAGTATATATTCTATGGCTAGTTCTCACTGGTTATGAGTAAATTTAAAATTTGTGAATTAGCTCTTTTCTTGTATTATGTGTGTAAACTGTTCTTTAATTTGCAATTTTTGAGGAAATATTTAGGGTAAGAGGAATGTGATCTCTGCTCTAAACTTTTATTATATTATTGGTATAAATGAATACAGTTGTTAAGAATGGGTACTATCTCCCAAGCAACCAAAGAATTCAATTAGTGATTTTAAAATTAATTTAGAAAAGTTTTGTATATGAGGCATGGATCCATTTCAGAGTGAAGTTTCCTAATGTCCATCCTGTGGATTCCATGTGTCATCAAGCCAACATGTCCAACACTGAACCTGTCTACACCTCCAAAGCCCTTCTTCCCCTGGATCTGCTTCTCTTGCACTTTCCCCCATCTTCCCTATTGGCAGTGAGACTTTTCTAATTGCTCAGGCCAAATAGTTTGGATTCCTGTCTTCATCTCACACCCTGTATCCAGTCTGTTATGATAATCTGTTGGCTCAACCTGTGAAATATACCCAGAATTTCACCATTTTTTTTTTTTTTACCACTTCCCACTGTTACCAACCCTGGTCAAAGGGACCGTCAGCATTCATGTGGACAACTATAACAGCACCATAACCAGTCTCCCTGCTTCCACCCTTGTTTCCCTAAAGTTATTAACAACACAGCAGCCAAGTGAACCCTTTTAAAACATAAGTCACGTTGTTATACTTCTCTGCTCAAAACCCGTCAGTGTCTCCCCATTTCATTCACAGTAAAACCCACATGCTCACAGAGGCCTACGAGGCTCTAGAGGATCACCACATCCTCCCTCCATCTCTGACGCCCCCCTAGTACACTCCTCACCACTCTGTACTGACCACACCGTGGGTCCTGTGCTTCGTCAGACGAGCTACATGTGGTCCGCTCAGGCGCTGTGCACCAGCCGGTTCTTCCACCTGACCTCTCCTCCGCACCCCAACCTCCACACCTCCTTCAAGTCTGCTCAGACAGCCCTTTCTCAGTAAGGCCTACAGTAACCTACTCAACTTTAAAACTGCAACCCATCCCCACCCCACACGCTGTCTCTCTACATCTCCCACTGTAGTTATATGCAATGGCACTACAAACTCCTAAGCACTCTTCCTTATTAATTTATTTAACTCTTACAAACAACCCTATGGAGGAGGTACGAACTCTTGTTACCATTTTACAGATGAGAAACTAAGCTTTACAGATTTATTTGTTGTTTATCATAATCTCCCACCACAGAATGCCCTCCATGAGGACAAGGAGTTTTTTCAGTTTTACTATTGATCCAGTGCCTAGAACCATGCCTAGCAAAGACAGACACTTAATATTTGTTGAATAAATAACCATTCCTCCAAAAAAAAAAAAAAAACAGGATCCATTATAGTAATGAGGCTTCCTTGGTGGCTCAGACGGTAAAGAATCTGCCAGCAATGTGGGAGACCCAGGTTCAATCCCTGGGTTGGGAAGATGCCCTGGAGAAGGAAATGGCAACCCACTCCAGTATTCTTGCCTGGAGAATCCCATGGACAGAGGAGCCTGACAGGCTACAGTCCGTGGGGTCACAAAGAGTTGGACATGACTGAGCAACCAATGTTCTATAGTGTTACTCTGTATTTTATCACTTAGTATTACCATAATTTCATAAAATTAGGACATTTTTATACTAAAAATGAAGGAAGGCTATAACTTCAGTTCAGAAACAGCTCTAATATTTGAAGAAATATAACTTTAGGAAAACCTCACTACATTGTCTTTTTCTCATTCTAATATAAGACACTGTGTCACAGGTGGGCACCGATCCAAAGACCATTTGGGGGAAACCTGTGGTCTGCAGGAAAACATACATGGCTTCCTTGAGTACCTGCTCTTTATAGAAAGCAATAGTCTAATTCCTGAGACTAGAGGGAACCGAGGGCCAACATGTAATGTGTAGAAAGCCAGACATGTAATGTGTATAAGGCTTCAGACATGCAACTGATTTAACAGAAAAACAATATAACCTCTTAATATCAGTTTTCTCCTCTCATATGGGAACAGTATCAGCTGCCTTACCTACCTGTCACAGTCAAAAGAAGGAATAAACACAAAAACCAAGCTTTATAAAGCATATAATGATAACAGCTAACATTTAATGGGTGCTTTCTTTATGCCAGACACTCTTCTAAGCACTTTACCTGTATTAACCTTTTTAATCCTTATAAACAACTCTATGAGGTAGGCTCTCCTATTGTCTCCATTTTACAAATGGAGGGGACTTGAGGCTTAGCAAAGCTAAGTAATTTGTCCAGGTCACACACGAAGTAAAGCAGCTTGGTGAAATTTAAAACAAGACTGAACCCAGAGTTTTGAGTTAATCACTAGACTACCCGTGCCTCTTGCTATACAAACCAGACTGCTTCACAGTACACCTCTCGTATACCTTCGGAGTTACAATCCTGCAGGGAGAGAAGAGCCCAGAACAAAGACACAACACAGTGACTTCAGTCGACAAGAGTTACATGTGTAAGAACTGAGTGAGTGCTAGCATCAACACGGACTGTGGTTTAGTGGGATTAGTCTAGAACTGCTCTGTGGCGGAGGGAATTCTGATCATAATTTGGAAGGAAGGGGGAACATGGCACTGAGGAGACGGTCATGTTGCAGGTGGAGAGAAACACTATGTAGATGAGCCATTAAGACAAATGCAGGAGACAGTGATGTGTCTACGTGATGCCAAAACATCTGGTCAATTCAGTTAAAAAAAAAATACTCTATCAGCATAGATTTCTTCAGTCAATCCAGATGTTTGGCATCTTGTAGACAAAACATCCAGATGATTAACTGAAGACTTGACAGAGTTGACTGAATTAACCAGATGTTGTAGCAGTGTATAGACATAGTGTCAGGACATTTGTTTGGCTGGAGTGGGGTCCAGCTGTCAAGGAGACAATGGTCTGGGCAATGAGAGAGGACCTGGAGCTTGCATTTGATGCAACTGGGAGCTGCTGGAAGAGGCATGTGATGGAAAGGATGCTTAAGGAAGAGGATTCTAACAACCATGTGAAGAAAAAAATATGGTGAGAGGAAAAGTTGTAGACAGGAAAGAGGATGTGAGCAGAGTGCAGGTGTGTGTGAGGTAATTAGAGCCTGGACCAGAATCAGGCTGGAGAAAGAAACAGGAAGGAATGGATCTGAAAAACATTACAGAAAAAGAACAGGAAGTCATGATGGGCTAGACAAGGGAGTGAAACTGCACATCACCCCAAGGTTGGAAGCCTCCAGGCCTGGGAAAGCAGCTGCCGTCAGCCTCACCACAGTAGTAAACCAAGACGGAATCCCCAAGAGACCTCCCCCACGAACCTCCATCCAAAGGCCAGAGCCAGGCCCACAGGCAGAGGGAACTTGGTTGGAGACCGCAAACACAACTCTTATGTAAGTTTCCCTATTCCTTTCAGAGCCACCTAAATTGATTTTCCTTCAAATCCAATTTCATGCAAGGATTGAGAATGCTAGATTAAGACTGTTTGGTAGACAAAACTTCAGCAAAAACAGACACTATTTTGATGTAATTTGCTTTTATGCAGCATATAATGTAAACTAAGATCTATAGAGGTATGACTAAATTAGGTGAGATTAAGAGAAATTATAAATATAGTACCTATATTACCTAGTTAGCATTATAAAAGCCTCTTAACAGGCACAATTAATGGCTGAATTCAAGAATTTATATATCTTTTAAAATCCTTAATTTATGAAACCTTGGAATGTTGACTTTTGGTTTGGATATTCTGCAGATTTTTTAAAATTCCAAATATCTTATTTGACAAGAATCATTTATATTTATCTCTAAATAGTCACAAATTCTAAATTACTAGGATTCAAACTATGGTAACTGTGATAATGTGCTCCTGTTTATTTTAAAAAATTCCAAATATTCATGGTTTTGAAAATTTGCAGTTTCGAATGTTTTTAGCCCCAGGTTTATCAGCCCACACAACCAGTGTGTGCCCTTACAAAAACACCAAGGATTTCTTCAACTGTTGAGTTGTTGATTTCAGGAGGCAAAAAACCATCAACAGAGGTTTGCTGTTGTTCAGTCGCTCAGTTGTGTCCAACTCTTTGCGACCCCATGGACTGCAGCACGCCAGGCCTCCCTGTCCCTCACCATCTGCCGGAGCTTGCTCAAACTCATGTCCATTGAATTGCTGATGCCATCCAACTGTCTCATCTTCTGCCATCCCCTTCTCCTCCCGCCTGTCAACAGAGATTACTCTGTCTTTGTTCACACAGTTTGGAACAAAACCAAGAATTTCTCTCTTTCTCTCTCCCTCTCTCTCCCCTCCCATCTCTCTCTCCTTCCTCCTCCCCCCACCAGAAACAACACAGAATGTGAGACCATAAATATATTGATGTGTTCCAAATCACCATGGGGCAGGTGGAAGGGTCAGGAAACTTGTTAAAATCAATTTCCCAGGCCTCAGAGATGACAAGTCTGTTGATCTGGGGTGGGAGCCCAAGCATCTGTTGCTTTTTCTGTTAGATTTTTAACAAACTTCCCCAACAATTCTGATGCCTGTTTCCTGAAAATCAGACTTAGATACTGCCCTAAAGCAGAAAGCTAGAGAATGAAATGCATCTATTGGAAGTGTAAATTTAAAGTGGTAAAACATAGGTTAAATTTTTTATTACACATCCCTTAGTCCTTCCTTTATGTAATAAGTGCCTAAGTAAACTCACTGTGTTCTGTGATATACAGAATGTTTCACAGAAACTGCATAAAGTCAAGCACACCTATGCAATCAAGCTAGAAGTGCAGAAGACAAATAGGACAGCTTGTCTGTTCTCAGTTCACAGCCGTGGCCACGACAGCCCTTCCCGAACACAACGTGTACATGATGGGAAATGTAATTAATGATCTTGGTAAGTCTTTCTAGTGCGCCAAGGGTGAATAACTTATCAGATAGAAAAAACAGTTGAGTTCACCGAAACAATGGGTGATTTATCCAGGTGTGTTTGAATATAACCTTCCCACAGCCATCTTTTTGTAAGAAATACTTCAAAGTTAGTAGATAGCAAACTAGTTATTCAAAAAGTTAATCAGTGAAATGTCCCCCAACATAACATCAAGATTAGAGTGTTTGTTCTCTACATACAATCCCTTAAGTATCCTTTTCTGGCAGTACTAAATCTGCTACAAGAAATTATTAGTGGATTTTTTTTTTTCTGGTACTATGGCTTCATTTGCCTTAAGCTCAACTCACTCTGGGAAATCTTTTCCCAAGGATATAGGAATGAGAATAAGTTGGGAGAATCTTATTAAGGTCTCTTCATTACCTAAGGTGTCACAATTAAAAGTCAAATTTACTTTTATTGTGCTTTGAATGATGCTTTGAATACAATCAAGGGTTTCATATGTAACTCAAGTAGTTTTGACTTGAGTAGTGATTCTTTCCCACTTCGCATTCTCCTGCCACTTTCAAATCTCATCTGCAACCATGGGGAATGGGAGAGAGTTAGGACAAGCCAGCAGAGAAGGCAATGGCACCCCACTCCAGTACCCTTGCCTGGAAAATCCCATGGACAGAGGAGCCTGGTAGGCTGCAGTCCATGGGGTCCCGAAGAGTCAGACACGACTGAGCGACTTCACTTTCACTTTTCACTTTCCTGCATTGGAGAAGGAAATGGCAACTCACTCCAGTGTTTGTGCCTGGAGAATCCCAGGGACGGTGAGCCTGGTGGGCTGCCGTCTATGGGGTCGCAGAGTCAGACACGACTGAAGCAGCTTAGCAGCAGCAGCAGCAGCAGCAAGCAGAACAAGCTAGGATTACAAAAGAGAACCCTTAAGAACTTTCAGAATATAAAAAGCCCTTGCCTTCTGATACAGGTTAAAATGAAGATTCATTTCCAGTGATCCTCTTTTATCCCTCGGCATGTGCTCTAGAGCCTGAGCATCAGCCTCTACATCCTCTGATCAAAGAAGAAAGCTTTCCTTTGCTTTTTGAACCAAACCTGGTCTCTTTCTATTGGTTCAAACAACACCAGGGGGTGGGAGGAGGACCCTTGTTGGGGCTTGACTTCACAGGGTTTATAACACTACTTTCTTGGAACTCTCTCCTCCCTGACTCTCCCTTTCCTACCAGCAATTCTTGTCCTGCTCCTCTTTTTTTTTTTTTTTTTTGAACTCTGCTCTTAGATGCTGGCTTTGAGGAATCTGGTCAATACTCCCTGAGATAAAATGGCCTTCAGAGCCAAGGCATTTAACAAGTGGAAGCTAAAAGTGATGCCTGTTCCACATGACTTAGCCTGTACCACCTCACTTTTCCACAGTGAATACTCATCAACTACTTGTCTTCCTGTAAAACTTGCAGCACAAGCTAGCCGATTTAGTGACAAGACAATAATTTATGACTTGGGCCATCTGATGTTCTATCTCACCTGCAGAGGCCCATGGCTTGTTCAAGAAATAGATCTGCCTGGAAGTCCAGACTCTACAATAACTAAAGAGGCTTCTGAGCATCACCTTTCAGGACCACAGCCCTCTGCCTCTGGGCCCCAACCATCTGCAGCACTTTGAGGAAGATGGTGTTTCACCAGGCCTACAATTTCACAGCCACCCAGTAAGATGTGGAACAAAGACACTCTTCCCAGGCCTGTGAGCTATGTGAGTAGCCAAAGTGTCTCTCCATCGGCTGGCGATAGTCCCAGGTTTAAGAACGAGGTCCTCATGACCTGCTGAGCTGGGAGAAGATTGTGTTCCTGGATGACAACCTGGCTTTGGCTTCTGGGTGAACCCTCTCTGTAGGTATAATGTGAAAATGTGTTTAGTGCCTTTCTTCAAAGAAAACCTCCTCTCTGCTGACAAGGGTTAGTAATAAGCTAAAATGATACACTTACCTCTCTCTCTTTCTCCTTTAAATATCCAAGACACTTAGTGTCTCCTGAGGTTTGCTAGTTAATAATGGGGTTTTTTTTCCCCTGACAATCCCATCAAGTATCACCTGAAGAAGGGCTAGCCATTTCAAAATCCATAGTAGCCAAAGAATTCTTCTAGCACCTGCACACCCCTAAATGGAGTTCTTGTCTTCTATCCCACATTATTCTTACTGCTTTTAAGTAAAATATCTCCTACCAGTAGGGGAAAATTTTTTTTTTAATTTTTGTTTTTCTGCAAGTGCACTTTTTCCCAATCATCTTGTGTGCTGGAAGTTAAGTTAACATTGACCTAAAAATGTTACAACACCTTCAAGAACCAAGAAGTTGTTTTTTTCTCCCCCTTCTCTGTCTCATCTAGTATGATGGGGCCAAGTTTGACATTCCCAGAGTGTTTAAAATATAAGGCTAAAATATTACCTTGGTGGTCACTGGCCTGACATGAGTCTGGTTAAATTTAAGGAAACTGCTTCCAGGATACGACTTAGATGCTTCAGAATTTGTTGGAATGTGGTCAACAAAAAAATAAAATTTCCAATCCCAGTTTATCTGCCTCAAGGACCTCCATGAGGTAGACTCTATACAAGAAACAACTTCATCGTCCAGAGTGAATATTCACTCATTTTTTTTTCCAGCCAGGAGTCTGGAAGAAGCCAGCAGGCAATGTAATCATTTGGCAACATCTTTCCCACTGCCAAGATGGATTAATGCTGGGAGATCTTACAACTGGTGAGTAATCGGTAGTATTTACAGACCCTTCATGATCCCCAAGGTGTGATTATTTTCCTACATGGATTTCTGTCCTCATCCTCCACAGGGTGCTTTGTCATTTCCTTTACTGTCCCCGCTCTGGACTCTCAAGCCCATGTTACAAGTATGCATGGTCTCCAAGTCATTACTGACTTCCTTCTCAAACCAAGATGGTGAGCACTTTAGAGACACTGCTAAAATGTGAGGGCTGTATTATCAGTGTTATAGCAGTTTCCTTTTAAGTGATTCTGGAAAGGTATGAATAGTTGTTTATTAAAATTTAGAACTTAAGCATCCTCTGGTTCCACTGGTTTGATTTATTATGCCCCTACCTAATACTCAAGCTGATTTGAAGATATCATGGACATACTAAAATCTCACCCTATGGAGAACCTAATTGAAACAATAACCCCACTGTGAGTTTTCAAGATAAATACTTTTTGCATCTTTTAGCACTATCATTCATTCCTTAAATTTTGCTCACCTCCACTACCCCAACTCTTCAACTTATATTCAACTCCCTTCTTGGACTAAAAAGGCGTCTGAAATGGGAAATGAAATCCGACATTAAAAGAACTCACACTGGGGAATCGAACAGCCTAAAGGTCCAGCTCTGTCTCTGCCACCAACTAGCTGGGAATCCTTAGATGATTCACCTAATTGCTCTGAGCTTTGGTTTCCTCATCTGCAATCTGGACATACAGTTTACCTCAAAAGACTAACGGTTCTTTGACCTGAGCCTAACTCCTTTCCTTTAGGCTTAGGGACCTGCAAACCTTTGCCTCCTAATCACTTAGGAAGTAGGTACTTTGGTCCTCTTCCCAGATCCCTTCAGCTGAGTCTCAAGTCTTAAGGTCATCCCCAACAGTAAGGCTAATTTTGGAAAACTTGGCTAAATATATCTCTAAAACCTCATTATTTCTGATCAGCAGCCTCACCCCCAGAAACACTGTGTCACCTAAGCTGAGTGCTACCCCTCGTTCACAGTAGCCCACACCATAAACCAGTGGGCCCTGCCTTACCTGATATCAGAATCAGCCAAGAGCTTTGAAAACCACAGATGTCTGCTCCACTCTCAACCCTGGAAGCCTCTATTTTTAAGTTTCTTGGGTAATTCTGATGATAACCTCAGTTTAAGAAGCTCTGATTTTAGCAGCCACCAAACAACCCTATCTTTTCCTCCCACAGCTTTGAACTGGGTTATCTCTCCTGAGCTACATAAACCCACTGCTACTTCTCCTGAACTCAGTCAGATGTTGACTATGAGCTCCAACAGATCACAGAGACTCAAGCTACTGATTATGGCTTAGGAACCCTCCTCCACATCCCCAGCCCCTTGGGTCCAAGACAGAAAAGGCATCACATTTTAGCCAAAGAAATATAATCAAGAAAGCACTGGGGTTGTAGAATCAGTAGCAGCCAGTATGAAACAATAGATCTAAGTTCAAAAGATTTAAAGGCCTGAGACTCCAACAGTGATCAAAAGCAGATAACACCCTTCTGCCTGCCAAGGCAACCTAACGTGATGCAGCGCTGAGTGTACTGGTGAAGTTCATAAAGCAACCCGAGTGAGACCTCTGTTGTGAGAGTATATGTAAGAGTGTGAAAGACAGTGTATGTGAGAGAGTGTGAGAAAGAGAAAGAGAGTATGTGAGAAAGAGACAAAGTGTGTGTGAGAGAGTGAGTGAAAGAGTGTGTGTGTGTGCATGAGACAGTGTGTGAGAGTATGTGTGTGAGAGTGGGAATGTGAGAAAGTGTGTGAGTGTATGAGAGTGTGTGTGACAGTGTATGTGAGAGAGAATGTGTGAATGAGAAAGAGTGTGTGTGAGTGAGAGACAGGGAGAGAGAGAGGGAAGGTGGAAGAGAGGAAGAAGAAAACAGATTGTGTCAAGTCGTGATGTGATTAAAACAAATCAGCAGGGCAATTTGCATTTATGGGCATTTTTTAGCAGGCCTAGTGCTGCTCATGTGGACCCCAACTCCAGCTCTATCTCCACTCATCCCCAAGTCCCAGGTACTTGCCTACACCCTGCTCACTGGTGTGGTTCATAGTATGTCTCACAGTTTAACATGTGCCTGATAAACTAGACAACAAACAGAGGGTGTGGGAGCTGGGCACCGAGTGGGAGCTCCTTCCAGACTGCCCACAAGGGAAGTTAATGGAAGAGTGTCCTGTGAGATGAGATGCTGTGAAGGCAAAGGGTGATGTCCCTCACTCCCTGTGCTCCTGGGCACCCTTACCAGCACTGCCTCCTGAGCAGAGTCTAGTAGCTTCCCACTTAAAAATGCATCAAGCCCTTTGCTTGACTGGCCTGAAAAGAGTGTCACCTTAACAATTCTTTTCAGAAGATTTTACAAAGACATTCATAAGAAGAACATATTTCACTGTCTGATGTCTTTACTGACATCTCAGAAGCCCTAGAGTCCTTTGATCACTTCTTCTCCCAGAGGACATAGCTTTTTAGCAAGACCAGTGTGAGGACCATCTCCAAGGAAAACAGTCAGCATCCATGGTTCACCATCCCTTAGCAAACCTCTCCAGGCATCCGCAGCCCTGTTCCATAAGGTTGCTAGGTGCCCACTCTGTTTTTGCTGCGGGGGCTCCCCGCAAGGGCTCCTGGGGAACACAGGCCTGCACCCTGACTCTGGATCCTAGAGCCCGGCCATCCTCCAGCAGCTGGCTAACGGAGCAGGCTAACAATGGTTGGAAATCGTTAAAACAATGTTAACAAGAATAAAGTCATGAATAATATGGAACTCTAATACAGATCTCCTTAAAGCAGGTAGCTATACAACCCTATACTTTAAAAATAAGAAGAACGGCCTCTCTCTCCAAGTGAAATCCAGTTACGGTTCAGGATTTAATTTACCCTCTGGGGCTCTGATGCTACTGCAGCTGTTGGCCAAACCACCGTCTCAGCACCGTGGAGATGGTCAAGCACGGTCGCAGCGCTGCGCAAACCCGCCTGGCGGGAGCGAGCAGGTGGCCGGCCCGCGGGACGGGGCTGACGGACGGCGGCCCCCGGGCGTCTGACCGCCGTCTGGGGCACCCTCGCGGCTCACCCCGACCCGAGTTCTTTCCAGGGATTAGTCCTGACCTAGTGATTAATCGGCGCTTTCTGGTTTTCCTAGGGTGACGTCATAGGTGCGCAGAGATAAAGCAGGCTCCCCTCTGAAGGGTCCGCTGCGAAGCCGGTTCCTGAGCCCCGGAGGCGGTCCCGGGAGCCAGCCCCGCCCCGACGGCCGTGGCCAACTCCGCCCTGCGGCCCGGAGGAGCGCTGGGTGCCCCGCCACGGAGCCTCTGCTCTTTATTGCTTTGGCCCACTGGTTAAATGCAAAAGTTCAAGACTTTCTGTGCTTTTTTTCATAGTTAAAGAAGTAGGACATGCTCATTTCAAAAGCTGGAAAATTATAAAGAGAAAGGTAATCAACCCACGGCTCACCCTGCGGGCTCCACCTCTGTTCATTTTGATGCATTTCTTTCCAGCTTTTTTTGTCTTTCTTTGCAATAGATTTTCAAGTGTTAAACACTGCTGAGCTGCAGTCGTGTTATAAGGAAATAATTTTTTAAACTTTTTAAACTTAATGTGGGAGCAGATACACTGCATGTGCTTGGATTAGTCAACATTTCTGTAAAGCTCCTTTAGAACCTCCTTAGTGGATGTACTTTCAGATGTGAAAATGTTATTTCTATTTATGGACATCTAGGATGGGGCTTCCCTCATAGCTCAGTTGGTAAAGTATATGCGTGCACTGAAGGAGAACCGGGTTCAATTCCTGGGTCTGGAATATCCCCTGGAGAAGGAAATGGCAACCCACTCCAGTATTCTTGCCTGGAGAATCCCATGGACAGAGAAGCCTGGCAGGCTACCCTCGGTGAGGTCACAGGAGCCAGACAAGACTTAGTGATTAAACCACCACCAGGATATTTCCATTTTTTACTGGAATCGGTAACAGGTAGACCAGCCTTGCAGCCTTTCTTATGTTTGCCTGGAATTGTTTTTTGGTGAAACATACAAACCCAAACTAAGAATTTCATCCAGTATATGTTACAGAGAGAGAGAACTTGAAAACTTCCACCCTTTTCCATATTGCTGAGGGTGGGAAACCAGGGTCGGGGCTGGCTGCAGGATGAGCTTTCTGTGTCTATGAAGTGAGAGGTCACAGGGCTTTGTAGTGGAGATGGAGGCTGGCAACAGAAGAGGATGCACCCTCCACTCAGCTGAGAAAGAGAGGTCAAGAAGGTAGTAATCTGGCAACCATAGGGAAGATAAGAGGCTAATTACTTTTTGTTGTTCAGTCGCTAATTCCTGTCTGTTTGTGACCCCATGGACTGCAGCATGCCAGGCTTCCCTGTCCTTCACTGTCTCCCAGAGTTTGCTCAGACTTATGCCCATTGAGTCAGTGATGCCATCCAACCATCTCATCCTCTGTCACCTTCTCCTCCCGCCTTCAATCTTTCCCAGCATCAGCATCTTTTCCAGTGAGTCAGCTCTTCACATCAGGTGGCCAAAGTATCGGAGTTTCAGCATCGGTCCTTCCAATGAGTATTCAGGATTGACTTCCTTTAGGATTGACTGGTTTGATCTCCTTGCAGTCCAAGGGACTCTCAAGAGTCTTTTTCAACACCACAGTTTGAAAGCCTCAATTCTTTGGTGCTCAGCCTTCTTTAAGGTCCAACTTTCACATCCCTACATGACTACTGGAAAAACCACAGCTTTGACTATACAGACCTTTGTTTGCAAAGTGATGTCTCTGCTTTTTAATATGCTGTCTAGCTTTGTCATAGCTTTTCTTTCAAGGAGCAAGCATCTTTTGATTATTTTTAGATCACTGTTATTACATAATCTATTTTAATTCTGTTGGTCATAAGCTCCAATGTATTATTTGGAAAAACTCTTCTTGTCTCTATTAGGAAAATAATAATAAAATCAGAGAAAAAAAGGAGGGAGAACTAGGTCTGAGTGAAGGGAGAGAATCACCACTTGCATTTACTGCCCTGCTGTGATCTGCCCTCTGGAAAGTCCCTGCTCCATTTTTATGAGACTGGTGTAATGTTTTTGTAAGATTCCAGATAGCTGGGATAAACAGAACCCAAGAGCCATCCAAACTTCTCTGTGGGCTCCTGCATAAGCCTAATTCTATTTTACCTCCTTCAAGTCACCCTGTCTGCAAGTTGTGATAGGGGAAGGGGACAGTGGGACAAAGGCTGGCAGCTGGAGAGTAAATTCAGCCTCCCAGGGCCTTTTCTTCCAGATTTTATGCACTCTGTCCCTTGTTAGCCTAGTTAGTAAACGGGCACACCACCCTACTAGCTGTGTGAGTACCAGAACACTGTAGGTCCCAGCCAAGCTTGGCCATGACTGACTGTAACCCAAGGGAAAGCCAGGAGCAGCCCTGGCTTTCCCCTCTCCCTCTTTGGCATCTCCCTCTTGGCTTGGTCTGGGGACGCTTTCCCTTTGGAGAGAGCTCTGTCTCCAGTGTAGTCTGTTTCCTCAATGCTACCTCTGAGAGGAAAGCTAGACTGACCACTGGCAGCAGTGAGACAAGCCACCGCGGTACCTGCTCTGAGAGGAGCGGGGAACCTGCCTTCTCGAGAGCAGCACTCCAGACTTGCCTGCCAGCAGCAAACCCACCAGCTCCCAGATCTCAAAATCCCGTCCTCTTTTAGTATCCAGGGATTTTCAAAGCTTCCATTTCTAGAGGATGGTTTCCTTTCTGCTATCTGGCTCTCACAGGACTAGGGAAAAGCCAGCTCCTTCACAGTGACTTCTCATCATGTCCAGTGAGGTCAGTCCCTCTTGGCCTGGGCTCTCAGCATCCTTCTCCAAGTCACAACATCCTCTAGGTACTTGCTAACCCTGCTGTGTTCTGCCTGTTAAAAGGTCACCTACATTTTGAATTCTTTCCACTCTCCTCCCAGTTATTTGTGATAGCCTCTTAGAAGCTTAAAAATAACATTTCCCCGGTGGTTTTGTATATTTCCATTTGGCAAACTCTATTTTGTTCCATGTGTTTCTAAGGGAACAGAAACCAAAATGGTTTATGTCCTACTTCCTACGCTGGCCTGACTGATGTTGTCAGACTGGAATTGTCCTTCAGCCAGAGTGGGTACTCCCAACCATAAGCTGGACCTTGATGCAGAGACTATATAAACTACAAAGACAATGTACACTGTTTGGCTGTTGGGAGAGCTACTTCATTACACTTCCTTTAATCAAGCAGTTAATTTTTTAGGCCACTTTGCATGGATATGACAGTATAAAAGTGGGTTATACCAAGATACTGTGATTGTGAATTCATTATTAAAATAAAACTGTGGGCAATATCAGACATCAAAATGGAAAGCAGCAGTTACCAGAAGGGGTACACTGGGGGACTTCTGCGGAAAGAAAATGAGCTGGAAATATTCTATTTGAAGATGTGCATGAATTATATGAGTGTGTTCGCTTCTGAAAATCCAGTGAGCTCTGTAATTTATGATCGTATTTTTCTGTGTGTATGTTCTACCCCAACAAAAAACTGACTTACAATAAACAGACAAACTGAGGGCTTTGGTTGAGGTAGGCAATTAAAGTAATGAGGACAACTCTTATTTCATTTGACGTGTATTGTTCTGGTGCTTACACAGTATTCAATGGGAAACACAGACTTACTATGTATTACGGAAATGAAAAAGTTGGTGGCCAAGGGGCCTGACTTCAAGGAGTTGACAGTTATGAGTCAGTTACAATATAAATTAAAAATGCTCAGTATATATACCAATGATGCTAATTAGTTGTGGCAAATGTACCACAGTAATATAGGATGTAAACGTTAAGGGAAACTAGCTAAGAGGAATATGGAATTCTCTATACAGTCCTCACAGCTTTTCTGTAAATCTAATCCTATTCTATGTTTAAATTTTTATTTTAAAAATATGCAATGCCATGAGAATGATGAGAAGGAAGAGATTATTTTTGTACTAAGGGAATCAGAGATGATTTTGTAGAAGAAAAGATGTGATTACTTTAAAGGAAGAATAGGAAGAATAGGATCACAATCAAGAAAACTGGGGACGAAGTGAACTGACAGGTGAAAAATGATACAAGCAACTATGAAGTTGGAGTCAGGGGCTTCCCTGGCAGTCCAGTGGTTAAGACTCTGCATTTCCAATGCAGAGGGTGCAGATTCAATCCCTAGTTGGGGAACCAAGCTCCCACATGCCATGTGGCCAAAAAAAGTAAAAGATAAATTAAGCAAAAGACAGAAAGACAGAAATTTTACAATCAGTAGTCAAGATAAGGAAATAACCTGTGTCCATCAGCAGATGAATGGATACAAGATATGTATGTATATATATAATTCAGCCACAAGAAGAATGGATTCGTTTAGCATCTGCAGTCAAGATCCATCCTTTACGGCAACATGGGTGGATCTTGAATGCATTATGCTAAATGAAATTAAGTCAGAATAAGCAAGATAAAGACAAATCCTATATGATTATTATATATGTGTGAACTCTAAAACAGTCAGACTCAAAGAAACAGAACAGAATAGTAGTTATCAGAGGCAGGGGTGGTAGGAGAGAGGGAAATGTTGGTCAAAGAGTTCAAACTTCTGGGTGTAAAGTCATTAAGTTCCAAGGATCAAATGTATAGCACAGTGGTCATACTTAATGATACTATATTACATCCTTTAGAGTTCCTAAGAGAGAGAATCTTACATGTTCTCACCTCAAAGAAGAAACGGATGTTTAGGACAGGATGCAGGTGTCACACCCTACGCAATGCAGTGGTGGTGAGCATTTGCAGTATATAAGTGAATCAAGTCAGCACACCATACACTCGAAACTTACGCAATGCCACATGTCCGTTTATCTCAGTAAACGGGGGAAAGAAACTGTGGAATGTATCAGGATCAGTACGTGGTTCTGTCAGACTGGTGAGTAGGAAGCAGGAAACAAGTGGTGTGGAATAGGACCAGAGAAGCAGAGGCCTTTAAAAGCAGATGTGGAACAGCCTTCAATTTTAAAACTTAACTAACGCACAAAATATTAGCTCTTGATTGCCATTAAAACTCATTACTGGGCTTCCCTGGTGGTCTGGTGGTTAAGAATCCACCTACCAGTGCAGGGGACACAGGTTTGATCCCTGGTCTGGGAAGATCCCACATGCCACAGAGCAACTCAGCCCATGCACCACCACTACTGAGGCCCATACATTCTAGAGCCCATCTCGGCAACAAGAGAAGCCACCACCACGAGAAGCCCACACGCCGCAACGAAGGGTAGCCCTTGCTTGCCACGCCCAGAGGAAGCCCGTGCGCAACAATGAGACCCAGCGCAGCCATAAACAAATAAAATACATGAATCTTTTTTAAAAATTCGTTATTTTACAATGAAAGACAAATGTTAATTTGAAAACTGATGGATATTAATACAGGTATTCCTCACTTTTCAAAACTTGACTTTACATCATTTCACTTTTACAAAAAGCCTAATAAGTTAGTACCTGTTTTTGCTAAAAGAAATCTGAAGAGGATTTTTTTGCTTTTGTGAAAAAAGGTGAAAAGCAAAGATACAGTTCAGTGCCTGACTTGCAGAGACCGACAGAGGTAGCACCCAGCTCAAGTGGTGAGAGTGGCCCTGCCAAGCTCCTTCCTCAGAAACTACACTCAGCATCTCAGATTCAAGATGCCATAGCTTTTGCCTTATTCTTCAGATTCCATAGATAAGTTACATCATATAATATTTATACATCAATCAGAAACAGACTCATGGACGCAGAAGACAAACTTACAGTTAACAAGGGGGAAAATGGGGAGAGAGATTAAATTAGAAGCATGGCATTAACAGACACAATCTACATACATAAAACTGATAAGCAACAAAGGTTTACTATAATAGCACAGGGAACTATATTCAATATCTTATAAGAACCTATACTGTAAAATAAAGTGAAATATATATGTATGTATGACTGAATCATTCGCTGTATATCCAAAACAAACATTAATATTGTAAATCAACCAAACTTCAATTAAAAAAAGAAAAGGATACTATAGCTTTGAACTGTCTGTGAGGATCTGTGCTTTATCTTGATTTATTTCGTGCATCCTTAGCAAGATGTGTCCTAAGGTAATTGCTTTTTCACTTTTTGCCATTTCACTTTGTGAAATATTTCCTAGGAACTCTATTTTCAGATAGTGGGAGAAACCTATATTTAACTCACTTTCCAAGTCTTTATATATCTACCATGAACTAAAGGAATTAAATTTATTAAACATGCACTATGTACCTCATACTGTGAAATCACTTTATGTCTACTATCTTAATCATCTTAAAATCCTTATGAAGCAGCTGTTATTATTTTATTTTACAGATAAAAAAAAATCAGAATGTGTTCATTTCCAACAAACACAAAAGAGTCATAAAAAACACATATAGGCACCTGAGATCTTGTTTGTTTCCAACAAGCACAAAAGTCATAAATGCCAAAAAACAGATACAGTGCTTAGGGCCAGAATGTGCTTCAGTGGTTGAAGAGAACTCTGAGTTAAAAATATGTTTACATCCAGATTTTATTTAAATTCATTTTTTAACTGGAAAGAGAGTCATCTGGGACTAATTTAAGTTCTTCAAGACTTAATGGTCTTGATAAATCCATTTATCAAGTTGTTTCATGGAATAATTCAGACAACTGTGTTTGGCAGGGAGTAATTATCACACAGAGTACCCAAAACTGATAAAGCCTGGCCTACACAGACTGGACTAGACACAGCACAGGAGAGCTGTCTTCCAGTTCATTTGTATAAACTCTCATTCTGTAGAGTCAGAGAAAACACAGCCATGCTGCACAGACCATAGGGTGGCCAACCCAGCTCTGAGCTCTGAATGTTCACAAACAGTTCCAAAGCAAATGAAACAGACTTAACCATCCTATCTTGGGGTGACTTGCCTGCAAAGCTAATGCGGTCCAATAGTTACTAATGTCATTTTCCCCTCAAATTAAAGATGGGTGAAGAACAAAATAGGTTTCAGCTTGGCTCTTCTAAACCTCAAATCATGCACAACTGAAGAAGTCATCAAAGACCCATAGTTTCTATTGAGGATTTCCTTCCTTTGTTTTTTGTTTTATCTTCTAATAAGATTTTCCCTCCCCACAGAACCACATAACAAATTTTACCTTCTTTGTATTTGTTGAAAGAAAACTAAATTCTCAAGTCTATAAATTCTCAAAGAGAAATAAATTCTAAATTTTGTTTCCCTCTAATTCCTGACAAACTGTGTTCTATACCTGACAACCACAAGGTAGGAAGGCAGCTGAGTCATTCAAAGAAGCATTTTGTTCTTGATCTTGCCATTCAGTATCACAGGGTGTGATGAAAACTGGAACAAATATGGAAATCACAAAGGTGCCAGAACATTACATTTAAAAAATGGAATTATTTGAGTCAATCTGGAATGTCTGGTTCTTTTAGTTTAGGCCTCATGGGTAGCATTGTGCTTCAAAAACAACTTGAATTGGCTACCAGGATTCCAGAAGGGTAACATAATCGTGTACCTTTGTGGGAGATGCTTATCTATGTCTCCTATGAGCAGAAGGATGCTGGATTCTTCTACCTTTTCAAGTTTCAAAATGAAAATTATTCAAAAAAGTTCCAAACCTGAGTGGAATTTGGAAACAAATGGGAGGAGGCAATTTCTCAGATCTTTTCCATTTGTGCTAGTCTTTATTTGAAATAAACGCCCAGTATGAATCAAATCCTCTACAGCTACAGACATATGGGGTTTGGGGAAGGTCCATCCTTACCACTTCCCTTATGTGATTTGGCAAGTACAGAAAAGGTCTCCAAGTTAATAATCCTGAATACAAAATTCAGATCTGCAGAGGAGACAGAGATACTTAACCCAGGAGCTGGCAGCAGCTCACCTCCCCTTCTGAAAAATGCAGCCTGGAACCCTGGGACCCCCCACCCCCTGGAAGGACACTGTTCCCTCTGCAAAGTCCTCCACTGAGGGCTGTGAACACAAGGCAGGTCTCTTCTCCCCAGTCACTGATGCACAAAATTGTATGGGTGTTGTCAGACCTCAGAAAAGGGTTGGGGAAAACCAAAGGGAATTATAACATATGAAGGAAGGAATTTTCAGCTGTGTCATCCAACACAGGGAAAAAATTCTCCACTGAGTTAAGGGGACACACCCAAACTCCTAACCTAGTTGCCTTGTCACACAGTGGGAATGAATCCCCAAGCGCCTTTGGGATTGAAAATTCTTCCCATGGGGGTAGCCTGCCTCCATCATTCTTCCTCTCCTCTGAGTAGTACCCATCTCCATGTCTGGGCTATCCCATCTAGTAAAAGGCTCCAAACAGCTCTAGCAGAACAATCCATGGTGCCTCGCAAGTCTCGGGTCCAGTTCCCTTGAGGGCTTCATCTTTGGTCTGGGTTGCGGACATGCCTCTGAATTCCACTTGGATGACCCAGGTGCTCCTCCCCTCTACACACACACAGAAGCATTCCCCTGACGTAGTAATATCACAACCAAGAAACGTAATACTATTCAGTCATAAAAAAGAATGAAATAATGCCATTTGCAGCTACATGGATGGACTTAGAGATTGTCATACTGAGTGAAGTAAGTCAGACTGAGACAAATATCATATGGTATCACTTATTTTTGGAATCTAAAAAACTAATACCAATGTACTTATTTTCAAAACAGAAATAGATTCACAGACATAGAAAACAAACTTATGATTACAAAAGGGGATGAGGGGGAGATAAATTAGAAGTTTGGGACTAACATATACATTCTACTACTATACATAAAATAGGTAAATGACAAGACCAGTATATAGTACAGGGAATAATACTCAATATCTTATACTAACCTATGGTGGCAAATAATCTGAAAAATAATATATGTATGTATAACTGAATCACCTTGCTGTACATTTGAAACTAACACAACATTGAAAATTAATTATGCTTCAGTTAAAAATTAAAAATAAAGAATTTTTTAAAAAGAAGTGTTAAACTGATTTAATAATATCATCTAATATTCTAATACAATGCTTCTCAACCTTTAATGTGCATGCAAACAAACTGGGGTTGAAGCTGCGTTTCTAACAAGCTTCCAGGTGCTGCCACTGCTGATCAGCTGCCCAAACTCTGAATAGTAAGGATCTAATTAATATACAATCCATATTCAACTTTCTTCAATAGTTGAAAAATATCTTTGACAGTTTTTTATTCCTAACTCAGGATCCGGTCAGGAATCATTCACTACACTTGGCTGTCATGTCCTTTTAGACCCAGGATGTGAGCTTTTTCTTGGCTGCTCACTTGGTTACAAAAAGACTCATTCAAAGTGTTGACATTTCCCCTAGTGAGACCCCCCTCACACCATTAAATACTTAGACAGGGACCACCCTTCTCACAGTCTCAGTGAGGGAGAGGCAGAGGAGAGTGATGTCTTGCCCAGTTGCATCTGGAAGGAATCACTGGAGAAGGCACTGTTATGGTTAGGTTCTATTATGTGCTTTTTTAAAAAAATTACAAACTACATATACTGACCTGGATTTTCTGAGACAAGTGCAGGTATATGGTGCCTATCTCAGAATAGCAGCACAGCACTCCAACATAGCTGCAAAAGAGTTTTATTATCCTTGTTGCTAGCCTGAAAGGTCTTATCCATTCTCTCCAGAGAAATTAGAGTCCCATGCTACAGGCATGGTGAAACCCACTGGGTGTACAAACTTCATTTTCTATTTTTCAGAGCTCAGAGTTTAGATGAATTCAATCCTTCCTAGAATTACCCTTCTAAGGCCTCCAGCAGGGTGGGCCACAGGGACCTGTCCAAACCCTACTACAGTGTCCGGTGTGGGCTCTGCCATCCCTTCCCTGGCTTGGCGTGCCCAGCTCATTCACCTGTGCAACCTCATCATAGTGGTATTTGCTAAAATGCTAAATATTGCCTAGAAGGAAGGATGAAAGATGTATCCTTATGGCCAGTTAGCTATCAAAGACTCACTTGAAGAAACAAGATGGGTTATTTTTCAAGCTGATAGAGAAAGGGGTTATGCGGCAAAGGGACTTGACCAAACAGGAGGAGTGGAGAAGCAGGGAACCCAAATCAGCCAGCAGCACAACCAGCCACCTGGCACCGGAGATGAGGATGAGCATCTCAAGAAAGGAAGTGGCGTTGAACGGGCCCTGAGAAGCCCCCTGTTCACCAGCCTCACTCCTTGTCCTCAGGTTCACATATTATGTTCCCAGGCAGCACAGGAATTATTTCATAGGATGGAAAATAATCTAAGATGATGTTAGATCCAGACACCCTCGTCCCCTCATGTCCCAGTACTGTATTCCCTTACAACATTTTAACAGTAGGAGTATTTTAGCCTCTGCTTGAGCATTTTCTACATGGGGTTCACAGCAGGCCTACATTCCTACAAAACACATAACACTAACAGTGAGTGGTTACTGAGTGCATTCAACATGGGCACCACTCCAAAGACTTTACAGTCATTTAACCTCCACAATAGCCCCAAACCTGTAGTTCTATTATAATCTCCATGTTATAGATAAGGATACGAAAGGATCCAAATTAGACCAAGATTGGGATTATAGACCAAAACCAAGATTATGCATTCTCAGTTGGAACAAGAAGTAGGATTCCAAGGTTGGTGATCTTAACCACTTCTCCAAACTGCTTCCCAAGAAGTTGCAAAACAAAACAGTTGCTACCTTACAGAGGATTAAAGCCTAAAACATGTAGCACACATATATTATGTATTCACTCAACTTAAAAATATAAAACTCATAATGCAATGTAATGATCAAGCCAGTCAATCCTAAAGAAAGTAAACCCTGAATATTCATTGGAAGGACTGATGCTGAAGCTCCAGTACTTTGGCCACCTGCCTCAAACAGGCAACTCATTGGAAAAGACCATGATGCTGGGAAAGACTGTAGGCAAGCGGGAGAAGAGGGAGGCAGAGGATGAGATGGTTAGATAGAATCATGGACTCAACAAACATAAATTTGAGCAGACTCCGGGAGACAGCAGTGGACAGAGGAGCCTGGCGTGCTGCAGTCCACGGGGTTGCAAAGAGTCAGACATGAGTCAGCAACTGAACAACAGAAATAATGCAATGCCATGTACTTTTAAAATTTCTTGCCTTGGTTTTCTGTTTTTCCTATTTTCTATATTTTACTTGTGGTAGACTCAGCACAGACCTCCTGGGAAAAGACTTATGCCAGAGAGGAACAATGAAGATTCCTCCCATAACTCACCCACAACAGGAGGCTTCCCCCAAGGTTTCAGGGGGGATTTGGCAAGAGATTTATGGGGGAGAGAGGGAAGGGAGATGGCTAAATACTGTCTCTGAGATGTTGACTTCCAAATCGATCATTCTTGCCCCAAACTTTTCCATTTTGATAACTAATAGACGTCTCCAACTTGAGTCCAAAATGAAATACTTGATTTACACCACTGCTCCCCAAACTGGCTCTTATCCACCTTGTTAAATCATACCACTGGTCACCTAATTCCTTAAGCCAAAAACATGAGAGTCATTCGAGATCTCTCTCTCCCTAATATCCACAGCAATTCCACTGGCAAGCCCTATTGGTTGTACTTTCTAAAGATATTCAGCATCCAAACATTCCTCATCACCCTGTCATTCTCAGCACCTCTCGAGGCTGAGTTGCCATCGTATTCTGCCTGGATTCCTATACTAGCCTTGCACCTGGTCTACCTTCTTTGGCCTCGTTTCCTGAAGACTACTCCAAATGGCAGCAGTGGTCATTAAAAGCTTAAGTGACATCACTTCACTCCCTGCTCAGAACTCTCTAATGGCTTCTCATCAAACTTAGAATAAGACACAAATCCCTCAACATGGTCAACAAGGTAAACTCAATATGACTAGTCCCTGACCACCTCTCCAAGAGCAACTTCTTTCACTCTCTTCTTGCTCATTTTCCTCTGCCCACGTAGTCCTTCTTGCTGTCCCTAAAACACCCTATGCTCATCTTCCTGTTGCGCTGCTTCATTCAGATTGCCTCTCCTTGTCTTCAAGACTTTGTAGGATCTACTCCCTAATTCCTTTTAATGTCACCTCCTCAGAGACAACTTCCTGGACACCCTTTCTGAAATAGCTGTTTCAACCCCACCTCCAATCATCATTCTTTACCACTTTGCTTTGCTCTGTTTTTCTTTGTGAAAAGAAAACTTATCACTCCAAAATCATATTTTATATTTACCTGTTTACTTATTTTTTCTTTATCCTATTAGATTATAAATTTTACGAAACTGACAATTTTATAATTGTCTTGTTTCCCTAGTGGCTCAGTTGGTAAAGAATCTGACTGCAGTGCAAGACACCCAGGTTCAATCCGAGTCAGGAAGATCCCCTGGAGAAGGAAATGGCAGCCCACTCCAGTATTCCTGGAGAATTCTATGGACAAAGGAGCATGGCAGGCTACAGTTTGTGGGATCGCAGAGTTGAATCTGACTCTGCGACTAACTTTCATAACTGTCTTATTCACAAGTGTTTCTCCAGTGCCTGGTACACTATAAGTGTTCAATTTATATTAATTTATTGAATATCAAGATTGCCAGGAGAAATATCAATAACCTCATATATGCACATAGCACCACCCCAATGGCAGAAAGCAAAGAGAAACTAAACAGCCTCTTGATGAAGGTGAAAGAGGACAGTGAAAAAGCTGCCTTTAAAGTCAACATTCAAAACATGAATATCATGGCATATGGTCCCATCACTTCATGGCAAATAGATGGGGAAACAATGGAAACAGTGATAGACTTTATTTTCTTGGGCCCCAAAATCACTGCAGTTGGTGCTGCAGCCATGAAATTAAAAGATGCTTGCTCCTTGGAAGAAAAGCTATGACAAACCAAGACAGCATATTAAAAAGCAGAGACATCACTTTGCCAACAAAAGTCTGTATAGTTAGAGCTATGGTTTTTTCAGTAGTTATGTATGGATGTGAGTGTTGGACCATAAAGAAGAACTGATGCTGAAGCTGAAGTTTCAATACTTTGGCCACCTGATGCGAAGAACTGACTCATTGGAAAAGACCCTGATGCTGGGAAAGATTAAGGGCAGGAGGAGAAGGGGATGACAGAGGATGAGAAGGTTAGGTGATGTCACCAACTCATCCTCAAGGACATAAGTTTGAGCAAATTCCCGGAGACAGTGAAGGACAGGGAAGTCTGGCTGCTACAGTCCATGATGTCATAAAGAATCAGACACAACTGAGTGACTGAACAACACCAGCCCACAATTTGTTTTTAGACTTCCTCCGATACTCAGATCCATATAACTCGCTGTCCATGACCCACAAGTCCAAAAGGAAATTCAAACCCAGCATGGACACTGAGCCCACTATTCCCTCCACTCACCCCCGTCATTTCCAAGTGTAACTAACAGCGCTACTACTCATCTAGGCCCCCAAGGCAGAATTCTGGGTGCCATTCTAGATTTCACCCTTTCTCTCACCCCCAATCTTATCACCAAATCCCGTCATTGCTACTGGTTTCAGATTGTGTTCTTAGTCACAAACAACAGAATCCACTCTAGTTGCTTTAAGAAAAATCAAAAAGCACTTACTAAACTATCAGGTAGCATACAGCATCTTCAGGAGGGCCCAAGGCCCAACTTGGCAGATTTTCAGACAAGAACAATGCCCAAATCACCCTGCCAAGCTGTCCAGAGGAAACCTGTCACTGCCACTGCTGACCCAGGCTCCAAAGATCACAACAAACTCCAGACTGGAAAATTATAGCCAGGACCACTGTCTCTCAAAACTCAGTGGCCCCCACTCTCCTCTGCAGAATATGTTCCCTGTTATCTCTTTCTTCATGTCCCTCTTTTCTAAAATCAAGTACTAATGGGCAGAGCCTAGATCACATGCCTGTTCCCCATCTGTCAGGAAGGCTTCCTGGGAAATTCCCGAAGTTTTGGAAGAGTATTTAAAAAATGCAGGGCAGCCACAAGGCATCACAGATGTCAGCTCACACTGTCTCCCATTTCCCGGGCCCACCCACCACTGCTGACTCAGCGCTAGTCTTTATAGTTTGTGGTCTTGACTAATATGATCACCTTCTAACTGGTTTCCCCTGCCTCTTTTCTCACCTCTTCACTAATGCTAGGGCAACATGTCTAAAAGCTTACCCTTAGGTACCATCCATTACTAAAAAACAAAAAGTCTCTCAAAAGTTCTCATTGCCTAGAGATAGGTCCAAACTCCTTCGACTGGCATAGAGAACTTTTGGTAACATGGCTTGCCCATCTTTCCACGATCACTCCCAGGCTCCTGTGCTTCCACTGTACCAAACTATTTGCCCTTCTCCAAACATTGTTGCCCATTCTTCTCTGCTTCTGCTTCTTTGTACACACTCCTTCCTGCTCTTTAGAATGGCCTTCTCCTCAACAAACTCTTACTCATCCTTCAAAACCCATCTCAAGCATCACCTCTTTGCCTCTACCCTGATCCCTTATTGAGACACCCCAGATTTGACTCTCCCTTGACAGCTATCTCTACCAGTACTTATTCTATTATTTTGTAATTTTGCTTCCACACTTGCCTCTGTGACAGGAAGGAGCTTGACTCCTAGAAGGCAGGAACAATTGCCTTATTTTTGTATCCCTAACATGTTGACTGACTCATAGCAGACACAATAAATTTTGTGGATAAACAGAACTGCTGATGCCTCTGCTACAGGTAATCAACTCCATTTATGCCACTTCCTATGTGTCAGGCACCGTACTGAAATATTTATATATATTATATATTCATATATAAGTTCCAATATATTGTTTATTTAATAAAGATAACAACTCTATGATTTAAGTATGATTATCCTCATTTTACTGATTGGGGGAAAAGAGCCTTAATGAAGATATAAAAAGAAGGGGGCAACAGAGGATGAAATGGTTAGATAGCATCACCAACTCAATGGACATGAATTTGAGCAAACTCCAGGAGATAGTGAAGGACTAGTGTGCTGCAGTCCACAGGGTTGCAAAGAGGCCGGCACAGCTTAGTGACTGAACAATAACAACAACAGATAACATTCCCAGGATCACATAACTAAAAACCAAGAGAGCTGAAATTTGAACTTGTGATTCCAAAATTTACACTTCTAATTAATATAATTGACACCTCCCTGTGAATAAATGAAATTGTGGGAAAAAATAAATAAATGAAAGTGTAAAGCTTCATCTTGCATTCTATAGTTGTAATTACTCTCCAGCCTGCACAACCAGAGCAGTGTCCTTGCTTTTTTGTTATTTTATGCACATCATTCTGCTTGAAATACAACTGTTTCTTCCCACGCCCTTGGAGACAGTGAGCTCCGTGAGGGCAGGAAGTCCTGTCCTTTTCATCTTCATGTCTATCCATTTGTATTAGTTTCCTGGTGCTTCCCTGGTGGCTCAGACAGTAGAGAATCGACCTGCAGTGCAGGACACCAGGGTTCCATCCCTGGTTTGGGAAGATCCACCTGGAGGAGGGCACAGCAACCCACTTCAGTATTCTTCCCTGGAGAATCCCCACGGAGAGGAGAGCCTGGTAGGCTACAGTCCATGGGGTTGCGGAGTCGGAAATGACTGAGCAACTAAGCACAGCACAGCCTGAGGTTACCAAAATATTGTACCATAAATTGGGTGGTTTAAACAACAGAAGCATATCGTCTCACAGTTCTGGAGGCTGGAAGTCTGAGCTTAAGGTGTGGGCAGGGCCACGCCCCACTGAAGGCATGAAGGGAGGATCTGCTCCAGGCTCTCTTCTAGCTTCTGGTAGCCTCTTGGCTAGTGGCAGCAGAAAACAAATTTCCACATGGCGTTCTCCCTGTGTGACTGGTCTTTCTGTGTCCAAATTTCCCTTTTACAAGGAGCCAGTCACTTTGGATTAGCTCCCTCCCTCATGACTTCATTTTAACTTGATCACATGCAAAGACCCTGTTTTCAAATAAGGTCGCATTCACAGGGACTGGAGTTAGGACTGCAACACATTTGAGGGGACACAATTCAATCTGTAACACCATGCATCCAGTAAAGCATCCTGAGGTTATCAATGCTCACTGAAGATTGGTTAAAAGACCTGGAGAGCCCACAGTGAGACCTTGCCTCCAGCCCGTGTGTTTGAGATTCCCTTCCCTGGTGGCTCAGATAGTAAAGAATCTGCCTGCAATACAGGAGATGCATTCAATCCCTGGGTCGGGAAAATGCCCTGGAGAAGAGAATGGCAACCCACTCCAGTATTCTTGCCTGGAGAATCCCATGGATAGAGAAGCCTGCTAGGCTACAGTCCATGGGGTAGCAAAGAGCTGGACAGGACTGAGAGACTAACACACACACACACACATACACACTCACTGAGGTAGAAAAGCATTGCCAGGTGGTCACATTACTCCTTGTGCAATCTCTGCAGGGCTGGTGGGTGGAGAGAAGCTGTAGAGACTTCAGGTCATCTTCTCTTAGAAAACAGTATTTTCTCCCAGGAAGGGTATAATGTCCTGGGGCTCATTTGTAGATAAGAAGAAAGGGATTTGAGCTGGCTGCTTTTATGGCAGTGGTGTTGGGCCAAGAGGTTGTAAACATGCCATCCTCTGGAATGTGTCTGCCTGCTTCGCTTGGCAGATTCCTCAGGAACTGGATGAGCTCCAGCCAATGTCCAAGGCTCTGCATCCTTACTTGGGACCCATCAGACTGTCCTGCTGTCCACAGCCTACTCCTCTGTGCCTTCCGGTCCCACCCTTGCCAAGGCTCAGGGAAGAATGATTTTAGCCTTTTTTTTAAAAAATTTACACACGTATTATATTGGTCACTTTTATGCCTGGCACCATATGTGTATCATGGGTCATTTAATCTTTTTAATCTTTGCCATAATACCACAAAGCAGAGTTTTTATTTAATTGCAGGATGTATCACAGATAAATGAATAAATGTTATCTGTAAATGTTTAAAATAATGGTGAAATGTGTAACCATTGCCCAGAATAAGAAATAGAACATAACCAAGTATCCTAGAGGCTTCTGTGGACCTCACTCCAGTTAAACTGCCTTCTCTCCCTGTATCTAAGTTTTTTATTAATCACAGCCCTGCTTTTCTTTATAATTTACCAACTTTGTATGCATCTCTTAGAGTATAATACTTGGTTTTGCCAGCTTTTGTTTTTTATATAAATGGAATCATGCCATCTGTAGTCTTAGTAGATTATTTTGTTACATTTTTCATGCTTTTTTATATCTTTTATCGTCACTCTGTTTTTTGAGAATCATCCATGTTATAGGAGTTCAATCATTTTCTCTGCGGTATATTTTTTCCACTGTATAAATAAGCCATAGTCTATTTTACTCTTTATGGACATTTGGAATGTCACCAATCAGAGATATCATGAACAATGCTGCTAGGATATTCGTCTCTTTTTGTGTTGTTTAGTCACTAAGCCTGCCACGCTTTTCTGTCCATAGGATTTTCCAGACAAGAATACTGGAGTGGGTTGCCATCTCCTTCTCTAGGGGATCTCCCAACCCAGGGACTGAACCTGTATCTCCTGCATTCACAAGTAGATTCTTTACCCCTGAGCCACCAGGGAAGCCTATAGGACATTCTTCTACATG
Organism: Antilocapra americana; assembly: GCA_007570785.1. Lineage (NCBI taxonomy): Eukaryota > Metazoa > Chordata > Mammalia > Artiodactyla > Antilocapridae > Antilocapra > Antilocapra americana. The sequence continues at coordinate 4,111,077 of ML661337.1, read as the reverse complement.
TCTTTTAACATACATAAGCAGAGTTTCCCTAGGTTACATACTCAGAAGTATAAGGAATAGATTCAGGATATGCATGTTTTAGCTTTACTAGGGAATGCCAAAGTTACATTCTGCATAATTACACTATTCCTAGTTACAGTGGATTAGAGGACTCATTATTCCATGGACTTGCCATCTGCATTTATCAGAATTAAAATTTTCACCCACCCAATGAGTAGGAAATTATAATTTTAATATTAATATATATTTCCTTGATTGTTAGAAAAGGATGACCACTAGCGAAATTGAGGCTCTTTTCATGAAGCACCTATTTTCCTTCTTTTTTCTATTGGACCACACTGTCTTTTTCTTATTGATACTACATTTTAATATAATCTGAATATTAGTCCTTTTTCGAATTTGATTTTATGTGTTGAAGTATCTTTTTCATCTTTATGACCTATTTTTACTCCTTATTTGGTGTCTTTGGAAAGATATTTAACCTAATTGAATTTTTCAATTTTTTTGTATGTTTTATGTTTTCATATTTTAGCTTAGGAAAACCCTTTTTGCATTGACAGGCAGATTCTTTACCACTGAGCCAGCAGGGAAGCCTTCAGGAAAACCCTTTTTTACCCTTAGAATACCATAAAGACATTCTCCTAATTTGCCTTCTAAAGGCTCTGTACATTTGCCTTTCATATTTAAGTCGTTATTCCATTTGAACTTGATGTTTGTGTGCAGGTTAAGTTTGGATCTGATTTCAGGTTCTTCCACACAGATAACCAATTGTCCCAGTAACATTTGTCAACTTCATGCAATCCACCATGGCTATTTTGTCTTCTTTCAAGTGTCCATGTGTACATGTCTGTCTGGAACCCTCTCTTCTGTTCCGCTGGCCTGTTTTATCTGTTCCTGTATAAATACCACACTGATTTAATTCCCATAGCTTTAGCAGATCTAGCAGGGCAAGTTTCTTAGTGGTCTGAAGCTTTGACTAGATGAAACTTGGTGGGCAAAGTAATGTCTCTGTTTTTTAATATGCAATCTAGGTTGGTCATAACTTTTCTTCCTAGGAGGAAGTGTCTTTTAATTTCAAGGCTGCATCACCATCTGCAGTGATTTTGGAGCCCAAGAAAATAAAGTCTGTCAGTGTTTCCACTGCTTCCCCATCTATTTGCCATGAAGTGATGGGACTAGATGCCATGATCTTAGTTTTCTGAATGTTGAGCTTTAAGGCAACTTTTTCACTCTTTTCTTTCACTTTCATCAAGAGGCTCTTTAGTTCTTCTTCACTTTCTGCCATAAGGGTGGTGTCATCTGAATATCTGAGGTTATTTATATTTCTCCCAGCAATCTTGATTACAGCTCGTGCTTCATCCAGTCCAGCATTTCTCATGATGTACTCTGCATATAAGTTAAATAAGCAGGGTGACAATATACAGCCTTGACGTACTCCTTTCCCGATTTGGAACCAGGGTGTTGTTCCATGTCCGGTTCTAACTGTTGCTTCTTGACCTGCATACAGATTTCTCAGGAGGCAGGTAAAGTGGTCTGCTATTTCAGTCTCTTGAAGAATTTTCCACAGTTTGTTATGATATACACAGTCAAAGGCTCTGGTGTAATCAGTACAGCAGAAGTAGATGTTTTTGAACTGTGGTGTTGGAGAAGATCCTTGAGAGTCCCTTGGATTGCAAGGAGTCAAACCAGTCAATCCTAAAGGAACTCAGTCCTGAATATTCATTGATGCTGAAGCTGAAACTCCAATACCTTGGCCACCTCATGTGAAAAGCTGATTCATTGGAAAAGACTCTGATGCTGGGAAAGATTGAAGGCTGGAGGAGAAGGGGACAACAGAGGATGAGATGATTGGATGGCATCACCGACTCAATGGACATGAGTTTGAGCAAGCTCTGGGAGTTGGTGATGGACATGGAAGCCTGGCGTGCCACAGTCCATGGGGTCAAAAAGAGTCGAACACAGCTGAACAACTGAACTGAACTGAACCTAGACAACATATTAAAAAGCAGAGACATCACTTTGCCAATAAGGTCCATCCAGTCAAAGTTATGGTTTTTCCAGTAGTCATGTATGGGTGTGAGAAAATGAAAGTTGCTCAGTCGTGTCTGATTCTTTTTGACCCATGGACTATACAGTCCATGGAATTCTCCAGGCCAGAATACTGGAGTGGGTAGCCTTTCCCTTCTCCAGGAGATCTTTCCAATCCAGGGATCAAACCCAGGTCTCCCACATTGCAGGCGGATTCTTTACCAGCTGAACCACAAGGGAAGCCCAAGAAAGCTGAGCGCCAAAGAATTCATACTTTTGAACTGTGGTATTGGAAAAGACTCTTGAGAGTCCCTTGGACTGCAAGGAGGTCAAACCTCATCAATCCTAAAGGAAATCAACTCTGAATATTCGTTGGAAAGACTGATGCTGAAGCTGAAACGCCAATACTTTGGCCACCTAATATGAAGAAATGACTCATTAGAAAAGACTCTGGTGCTGGGAAAGATTGAAGGAGGGAGGAGAAGGGGATGACAGAGGATGAGATGGCTGGATGGCATCACCAAATCAACGGACACGAGTTTGAGCAAGCTCTGGGATTTGGTGATGGACAGGGAGGCCTGGCATGCTGCAGTCCATGGGTCAAAAGAGTCGGATACAAATGAGTGACTAACTGACTGAATCTTTTTCCTAATAAAGTTCTATAATTTTCTCCACTAAGCATTTTCACATTTTCTTCTTAGATTTATTCATCACATATATTTTGGCATTTCCATAAATTATTTTTTAAATGCATTGCTTTTTGTAAATGATATACTGTTGTGAATGACTTTCTAGTAAAATACTGAATAGCTATTCAGTCTCCCTTTTTTTTCCTGGATCTTATGTAGAATGTTTTCAATAGTTACTTAAAAATTATAATGCATTCTGTAAGATTTTAATGGACACCATTTTACAAATTAGGTAAACTTCCTTTCTGTTTGTTTTTTAATCATGAATAAATTTTAAATTTTATCAAATGCCTTTTGCTGAGTCATATGTGCCTGGCAGCTGTTTGTTTTGTTTTTGTATGTGGAAAGATTTTAAATTACTAATTCATTTTTTAAAAACTATTGTAGTAGAACTATTCAGATTTTCTAGTTTTTGAGTCAGTTTTTCCATTATGTTTTTGTAGGACCCAATCCATTTCATCTAAGTTTTCAAATTTATTGGTATAAAGTTGTTCACAATGCCATCTTTTTATCTAGGAAATTTTTTCATGATTGAAGTTTTGTTTCTGCTGTCTCTTTTTTTCTCCCTCATTCATTGTGTTCTGTTTTCCTAGTGTGTTTTCGGGGTTTGATTTTATTGTAAGTTGCTCGTTTTCCTTGTAACTTTATCTGAAAAAATTCTTTAAGGCTAGGGTTGAAGGTGAGTTCCTCTTCAGAAGATTCAAATTGCTTCTGCCAGTCTCCTCGGGGCACTAATCTGGTACTATTTGAAGTTGAATACTTTACTTAAAGTTGTTTTGACCCTGAAGGAGTATGCATTCAGGCTGACAGACCCTTCTGAGAGCTCAGTTGCAGTTACATAATTCAGGGGGAGGAGCTGTTTAATCCCTTCACCCGGTAACCAGGTCAATGCACTGATCTCTCTCTGTGGCAGTTCGTGCCAGGGTGTCTTACTCAATCTCCACACTGAGCAAGTTCAGAGAGTTATCTCCAACTTCTTGAGTCCAACATATCCATCAAAGGAGAAATTTGCTGCCCCCACCTCCCCAGAAAAACTCGGGGTGAAAATTTCCTTGTTTTTCAGTGACTCCTGGATTCCTGGATTCTCGGTGACTGATGTTCCTTTCCTTTGGGGAATCACAGATTCTTTATTTTCAAGACACTTTAACAATTTTGTTTTTTAAAGGCACTTTTTTTTCTTCTTTCATTTTAGTTGGTTCAGTTGGAAGTGTCATTCAGTATATCTAATCTGTTTATACTGCCAGAAACTAAAACCCAGATGATCTTTTTCCAGATGAGTAAAATGAGGTTTGATAAAGCTATAGCCAAGGCCAAAAGCCACTACATGAGTGGTGCTGACACCTAGAAGGAGCCACGGGTAGTGTGACCTCTCACATAGTACTCTGGCTCTGGACAGGTGCAGGAGATATGATTTAAAGCCAGAAACTTTCAAGCAAAAGGTCCCAGAAGTCTTCTGTCTCCCCTGGGAAGTAAAAGTTGATATTGTGTCACAGGGAGAGTGTCTGCCTACCTTTACAATCCCCTACTCCACGTCACCTGCCCTTTAATACTATCTTCACTCATGAATCTGGCGATTCTGTGTATTATATAAGGTAAGAAGAGTCAGGGGTAGGAATGCTCACAGAATCAGCCAAGGTCAGAACTTCAGCTTAGAAGTCATCTCTTAGGGACTTCCCTGGTGATCAGTGGCTAAGATTCCATGCTCCCAATGCAGGAGACCAGAGTTTAATCTCCTGTCAGGGAACTAGATCCCACATGCCACAACTGAAGATTCTGCACACTGTAACTAAAAGATCACGCATGATGCAATTAAATATCCCACATGCCATAAATCAAGATCCTGCCTGCTGCAACTGAAAGATCCTGTGTGCTGGAACTTCCCTGATGGTCAAGTGGTTAAGACTTTGCCTTCCAGTGCAGGAGGTGTTGGTTCGTTCCCTGGCTGGGGAACTAAGATCTCACATGCCTCAAGGCCAAAAAATCAACATAAAGCAGAGGCAGTATTGCAACAAATTCAATAAAACACTTTAAAAAAGGTCCACATAAAAAAATTTTTTTTAAAAAATCCCACATGCCGCAACTAAAGATTCCAAATGCCACAACTAAGACCAGGCACAGCCTAAATAAATAAACATCTCTTTAAAAAGTCATCCCTTAATTCCTCCATTTAACAAATGTTTATTGCATACTGTGCTATTCCTGGGGGATTCACCAAACACAAGAGCCAATATTTGCATTTATGTAGCTTACAGCTGGTAGGGGAGGTCGAGGGCTGGAACAGGCTTTCTGAAGGTGCAACAGTTGCTACAAAGGGGTAAGCACTGGGTACTGGGGCAGCACTACCGAGTGAAGGGGTCAAGGAGTGCTTCTGGGAGAAGAAACGTCCCAGCAGAGATCTGAGGGGATTAGCCAGGCAGAGAGGGGAGGCGGCCATGGTGTTCCATGCACAAAATATCCTGGGCTTGGGAGCTCAAGTGAGGAGCAGCATGAGAAAAATCTGGAAGGTGGGTAAGGACAGCTGGGGGAAGGGTCTTGCCTGTTGCCTTAAGAAGTTTGGACTTTGTCTGGAGGGAAATAGAGAGTTAAGGAGGGTTTTAAAGAGAGCTCATTTAGAATAATTGTTCTGGCTGCATTATAGGGAATGGAGTGTTATAGGGAATGGAGGGTAGGGGAAATGACATCATGGTGGCCTGAAAGGACTGAGACACATTTAGTATATAGGGCTTTGAAGCCAGACTGCCTGGGGGTTCCAATCCTACTTCTATCACATATTGGCTGTATGACTTTGGGCAAATTGTCTAATCTCTTTTGCCTCAATTTCCTCATCTGTAGAGCAAGAGTATGACAGCATCCACCTTACAAACTTGTTGTGAAGCTTGATGACAACACTCTAGAGTACTTTTGACAATACCTAACAAGGAGATCCAACCAGTCCATCCTAAAAGAAATCAGTCCTGAATATTCATTGGAAGGACTAATGCTGAAGCTGAAACTCCAAACTCAAACTTTGGTCACCTGACTTGAAGAACTGACTCATTAGAAAAGACCCTGATGCTGGGCAAGACTGAAGGCGGGAGGAGAAGGGGACGAAAGAGGATGAGATGATTGGATGACATCACCAACTCGATGGAAATGAGTTTGAGTAAACTCTGGGAATTGGTGATGGACAAGGAAGCCTGGCGTGCCGCAGTCCACGGGGTCACAAAGAGTCGGCCACAACTGAGCGACTGAACTGAACTGAACATGTATCAGGAGCTTCATTTTACTGTTATTTAAATGAACAGGACTTGGTGGGTGATTAAATAAAGGAAGTGGAGGAAAGAAGAATCAAAGATAGTGGAAGGGAGGAAACCACAGAAGGAGCCAATGGGACATTCGTGTCTAGTCTACAGCTGGACGTTCTTACTTCCTGGTTCTTACATATCCCTGAAGCCTAGCACACGAAGAGCCGGGAACAGTGATTCAGGCCCTGCTTTGGAGAAGCTAACAAAACAAAGTGATGAGTGTTTGGCTATAAGAATCCACAGGATGCCCAGGAATGGCTCCTACCTAAGCTCAGGTGAGCAGGGAAGTCATCCCCAGAAAGAAACTGAGCCGCACTGTGAAGGACACGTAGGAGCTACTCGGGTGCTGGGAAGCAGGGACAGGAAAGTGGCAGGAGATAACCTGGGGAGAGGGATAATGCAGAAAAGCTAGACAACAAAAGGGAATGAAGCAGAGGAGGGCAACAGTGGAGGTAAAACAAGAAAATAGCAGTGTTACGACCTAATAGTGTGATGGAGTCCTTCTCAACTCCTTTTTCTCAACACCTACCATGAGACCTGACTTTTCTTTTACCTTCCTTCATTTTTTCTGGGGAATGCTAACTTCTTAAAATGTCTGCAACATGCAAAACACTCTTGCCCCATTGCTTGCGCTTTTAAAAATAGTTCACAGCAGATCTATTTCATCAGTGTGGTACGTCGTTACAGTGTCTGTGTGGGCCTGGGCTTCTCTGTAATTCTGCATTCCGGGAGTGGGGCTGAGGCCTGGCTACCCTTCCCTCCGTAGGATGCCCGGAGCACATGACAGACTTTGATGGTAATGAAAACGCTTCTCTGCTCCTCTTCACGGGTCAAGTCCATGGCAAAGAGCCAGCTAGCACCCTGGACCTCACTCACTGTCAGACTCTCAATATGATGTGTTCTTTCCACTTTCAAGGCTTAGTAAAGCCACCCAAAATTTAAGCCAGAAATGTAGCTGCAGGCCAACACTGACAGCACATCGTCATGATTTTTCAACATCAGGAGTGCAGGTGTACGGAGGTCACGACTCTATGCCTCTCCCCCTTACTCTTCCCAGACCACCGGGACTGGAAACTGACTGCAGCAGCCCCACCAGGGAGCCTCCCCCGAATTCAGCCCAATGAGTCATGGGCTGCTGATTCCACATCCCCAGTGAAATTTCCTGAAATCCAGCACATGGGTGTATGTTTATGAAGCTGGGCTACTGACGGGTGATAGTCAATGCCAGGCATGGCCCTTCTCAGAGGGCTCCTCACTCCTGGCATCCTGGGCTCATTCAATACTGGGGAGACAGACCTGGGTTCAAATTCTGGCTTAGCCATGCACTCAGACAAGCTAAGCCTCTGCGTCCTCACTAAGAATGGCCCCCGGAAAATGGAGGAGATAATAACTACTGTAGAGGGTTGTTGAAAGAACTAGAAACAATTATATAAACATTCTAGCACACAGTAAGGATTCAGAAACCGATGGCAACTGTTAAAAACAATATTTTGAAGGACTGGAGGCTCAGGGTGTTAGATTGCATGACTTCAGTTTCTGAGGGCAGACTTGGAGGCTGATAATTTCCTGCCAGGCCAGGCAATGAGGGTGGGTTGCTGGTGGGAGGGTGGGGGAGGAGTCATCAGACCCTAGACCCCAGGGATTCTCTGGAGTCTCAGCTCTTGCCCCATAGGACAGCAGGGAGTTAAATGGAACATCTTTTCTCCACAGTTCATCCCTTCTTTGGGCAAAGGCATGAACTCTCCAGCTTCAGGGAACCCTCTGTCTTCTATATAAGCCACTTATACAATTTCCCCTCGGCTAATGTTTAATATATAATTTCATAATTAGCACTTCCCAGTCACTGTCTCCAGCTGCTCTGCAACCCCCTTGGGGACTCTGATGTGATGAAACACACCCTACCCCGCTTTGTCACGAGCCCTCCCCCACCAGCGTTGGCTGAGAAGGGCACAGAAGGAGTCTGTCCCCTCGTTTCTAGAGGGTCATTTCCTCACTCTCTGCAGGCTGGTATCTCAGTTCAACTGTGATCCTTGTTCTGGAATCATTTCACACAGACAGTACCAGATGTAACGCACACACAGTTCACCTCTCAGGCCTACAAGCTTCAGATCCCCTCCACAGTTCTGCATGGACTGTAGGAGTGCCAGGAGAAAATAGGACTGAGGATGCGAGGCTCCTCAAGGATAATCCTTTGGGATTTGAGCAATCTTCCCAGCCAGACGTTACAATGTGCTAACACCCTTGTGAGTCATGAACTAACTCATGGTCAATTCTGTTTGGAGAACAGGATGAATAATTGAGAGTAACTGGGTGTTTGCTTGAATCTGGGCCTAACCCAGTATTTATTCTGTTTTCTTGTCTCTTTTTGCCTAAAACAAACATGTCTAGTTTCCCATCTTCCTCCACATTCCGGGCCTACTCCTTCACTGACTCTTAGAGGAAAGTCAAAGCCTTTAAGCATGGCCTGAAGACGCTGCAGGATGGCCCTGCCTACTTCTCCGGCATCTCTAGACTGGATGTGAGGGCAACCACATCCTTGGGAGTATGGCCTGAAAGTCATGAACTTAATTTTCTTTAAATTTTTTTTGTGTGTGTGGAATAATTTTACAGACAAGTTACAAAAGTAAAACAGAAAGTTCCTCCATTTCTCTAAACCAGCTTCCCTAATGTTAACATCTTACATAACCACAGTCCAATGATCAAAACCAGGAAAATAACATTGCTACAATATTGCTAACTAAACCACAGTCTATATTTGAATTTTAACAGTTTTCCTATTAACATGTTTTTTCTGTCCCAGGATGCAATTTGGGACCACACATTGTTATTTAGTTGTTGTTACTTGCTAGTTTCCTTTGATCTGTGACAGTTTCTCAGTCACTCCTCTTCTATTTTTGATGAGCACTGGGCATTTGTTTTGTAGAACATCTCTCGGTTTGGATTTGCCTGATGTTTTCTCACGGTTAGATTGAGATTATGTATGTTTTGGCAAAAAAGCCACAGAAGTAATGTCATACTCTTCTCAGTGCATCATATCAAGGGGTAAGTGATACTGCTATGTTTTATTACTGCTGATATCAACCTTGATTACTGACTAGAATTACCTTCTTCATGCTCAGCCTCTAAACATACTGTTCCTATTCTCTATAGTAATTCCTTTGGTGAATTTGTCCTTTCTCATTGGTTTGAGTATTATCTATCTATACCCCAAATATAACCAAATTTGTATGTTTATTTTAGTTCTCCTCTTTAAACTTTAACCTGTATATCAGTCTATTCATGCTTTCAAATTGATTATCTAGTAAGGATCCCAAACCTAATATTCAAAATCAAACTCCTTAATCTCCAGTAGTTTTTTATATCTTACTGAATGGCAATCCATCTTTTTAATAGCTAAAGCCAAAAAATCTTGGTGTCATCCTTCCCTCCTTTTTCTTGCTCACTACATCTGATCCATCAGAAAACGCTGTTGGTTGCCTGGTGGCTCAGACAGTAGAGAATCCAGCTGCCAATGCAGGAGACCCCCAGTTCAACTCCTGGGTCAGGAAGATACTCTGGAGTAGGCAATGGCTACTTACTTTAGTATTCTTGTCTGGAGAATTCCATGGACAGAGGCTACAGTGCATGGGGTTGCAAAGAGTCAGACATATTTGAGTGACTAAGACTGTATTAAAAATCTGTGCAGGTTCGCGTCTCACCACCGTCTCAGCTACTGCCCTGAAGTAAGTCATCACCACCACCACCACCTTCTACTTGGATTACTATAACTGTCACCCACCTGATCTCCTTGACATTAGTCTTGTCCTCCTAGAGTCTTTTCTCCATACAGAAAAAATCTTCCAAAAACCTAAATCAGACCATGTAATTCCTCTGCTCAAAACCCTCCCATAGCCATCCCATATCGATAGCATCCCATCTCAACAGCATCCTGTCGAAAGATAAAATCCTTTCCTGGTGACCTGTATCTTCTACCGTCTCCAATCACACCTCTGATCTCATCTCCTACTGCTCTATCCCACGCTATTCCTTGAAAACCATCGAGTTTTGTCCAATTCAAGGCCACCTTTGCTCATGATTTCTGTTCTCCTTTTCAGTGATCCCTCACACATAAGTGGAGCTCAACAGATCTAGCAGCACAAATTGGAGCCTCAGTCATCCTGGATGATCCCTTCCCCTTGAGTCCAATCCATCATCAAACCCTGTTTTCCCACATAGCCAATGCTCAAACCTGTCTATTTCTCATCTCCACTGCTAAAGCCCGGGTTCACTATGAGCTCTCCTTCCTGAGCTCTCTGCCCACTGCCAATTAATCCCCCCCACTGAAGCCCAAGAGGTCTTTTTGAAATGCAAATCCAGTCAAATCACAACCTGTTCAAAGGCTCCTCAATGGCTTCCCACTCCTGGTAGACAGAGATCACAATTCTAAACACAGCCTACATATCCCTCCTCCTATGGCCCTTGCTCTCTGTTCCAGCCACAGTGACCTTCTCTCCATTCCTCCCAGGGCACCATGCTCCCCTCACCATGGCTTGCTACTCTGGAAAACACTCCTCAGCCCAACGTGCTCCTGCTCCCAAGCCCTGTTTTTTGCCTTGCTGAAACCTATACCTACACATACTCACACAACCTAATCAGCACTTCAGAGGAGCCTCCCCAACTACTCTGTCCAATTGAGGTGTGTGTTCAGTCACTCAGTCATGTCCAACTCTTCACGACCCCATGGATTGTGGCCAGTCAGGTTCCCCTGTCCATGGGATTTGGCTACCAAGAGTACTCGAATACTGCCATTTCCTCCTCCAAGGGATCTTCCCAACCCAGGGGTCAAAGCCACATATCGAGTCTCCTGCATTGCAGGCAGATTCTTTACCTACTGAGCCACCTGGGAAGCCCCCTTTGTTTTATAGGTACCATCAAAGAATCTTTCTTTCCTACAGAAATGCTCACTAATTTATAATTGTCTATTCAGTACTGGAATTCTTTGTCAAATATGTCTCTCCCTCATTAGACTATAAAACTTGTTATAGCAGGGAACAAAGTGTTTGACACCCAGTTGGCACTCAATAAATATTTGTTGAATGAATGGATAAATTGATGGACTGATGAAAACAAAATCATACTTTTGAAAGACAGATCTGGCAAATCAATTAACGGAAGGAAGAGAAAGGGAATTCTGTATAATTAGGAGGCAGACTAACACAGGTCAGGAGAAAAGAACAAAATCCTAAAGTAGGATGCTCCATGCAGAATGGAAAGTGACTGCCATGGGGGCCTGTGTTGTGCTGACATACCAGGTCACCCACAAATAGCTGGCAACACTGTGCTCAGTGCCCATAGCTCACCCCAAACATGGGTGGAGGATCAACAGACATCTGGCATGCTCAGGAGTCTCAGCACTGAAGGAAGTTCCAAGGCAAGGGCAAAGCCACTTTCTAGGACATCTTGTCCCTTCAAAAGACAAAGCTGTTTGAATGACAAAGAAATTCCAGTACCCTTTTGCCATCCTCTGGACCCTGGGAGTTCACAAATAAGCCTGGTTCCTGTGTTTTAATAGCCTCTGATGTATTTGATTACATTTCGATTCAAACGGTTCCATTACTACAAGAAGCAACTTCATTACCAGGAGGGCCCAGAGCCCAGACTATACTAGCTCCCTGTCATATAATTTAGCCTCAGTCATACCTCAGACAATATTTATACAAGGTCACTTCTTCAAACCATGTCTAGCCTTCCCAAATGACAATATTATTTATGCCAAATGCTTCTCCTAAGGGGTGGAAACCTGCCAACTCTGGTTTAATAGGCTATACGGACAGGCTAGAAAAACATCATTTGTAGCACACACAGTTTATGCATTTAGTATATAACTAGAAGTACAGACTGATCATTGGAAGCATGGCCGAAAGCTGGCCTCAGGAAAAAAAAAAAAGCCACAAAAGCAGTAAGGTTTGGATCTTTCCTCCCTGATATTAGTTTTGGAAGCCCTAGGCTTAGCCAGAATTATGAATGCACAAGAGAGAGCTGCTTCAGTGGCTACCTGAATATCCAAAATAGGGGGAAAGCCTGCAAAAGGAAATTTAACTTGGGCGTGTTTGCCCAGCAGCCATCCTCCTGTGGTTGCAAATTAATGTGACCATCCAGTGGAACAGGCAGCCCAGGGGCATTTGGTAACAAAGAACAGTCTAACCCATTGATGTTAATTTACCAAATTATTCACATCCCACAATCTGGAATAGAAATCAGTGGCCAAAAAAATGCCTCCTCTACACCTCAGTCAAAACACCTATAAAAATCTAGATACCAGGAGGCAAAGTCTGGAACATAAACTACTTCATCCTGTTGCCAATGAGTTATTAAAGTACAGAGCGTCAGAGCTGCCAGCAGTGTCTGAGCCTCCTTTGCTTCCAAGCTCCATTCTTGGTGGTGTCTTTAATAAGACATTTGGGCAAAATATATTGGTGACAACTCCTTTCTCTTAAAATCTAGTTAAGGATACAAGTCATGCATTCCACTTAATCCCTTAGGGACCTCAGGAACTTGAAAATCTCTCTCGTAGAGAGTTGGCAAATGTTAGGATGCTGAGCTTTCTTCACATAAAGTGAAAATATCTGTCCAGATCTGCATGATTTATTGATGAAAAATATCACTAATAAACAATTTAAACATTATTGTCCTTTAAAGAGATGGTTACTACTCCTATGTAGAAATACTGTATCTAATTTAAATTTTAGGAACAAAAATGTCAGATTATAAAGGAGTTTAAAAACTCAAAATTTTCCTTTGTATTGATCAACTTGGACTGGTTCTTATTTCTTAATATGCATTTTTTTTTAGAGAATTTACATGTTGCATTTTTGTTTTCAAGCATTGTCTCCAGAGTAATTGCCTCCCATTGGCCCAATGTTTAACAGGACTTTATATCATTATGATTTATTAATACTAATAGAATTAACCCTTTATGATGATTACAGCCTTGACCAAGCAACTCCATGCCAGAATTCATTTCAGGATAGCATTTAGAGATGTGTGCAAAGATGTGAATGCAATGAAGTGTATGCAAAGACAACCATCACAGAATTATTATATGTACAACAATCGAGGACTGGTTAAACAAATTATCCATGTGATGGAATACTATCTAATCATTAAAAATGTAATACAAAGCAGAGGACACAACCCTGACACCCTTCAGACAATACTACAAAACTACAGTAATCAAAAGAGTATGGTATTGGCATAAAAAAGAGCCATATGAATCAATGAAACAGAAAAGAGAGCCCCAAAATAAACCCACACACCTAGAATCAATTAATCTTTGACAAGGGGGCAAGAATATAAAATGTGAAAAAGACAGTCTCTTTAGCAAGTAGTGCTGGGAAAGTTGGACAGCTTCACGTAAATCAATGAAATTAGAACACACCCTACACAATATACAAAAACAAACTCAAAATGGCTTAAAGACTTAAATATAAGACAAGACATCATAAGACTCCTAGACTGCAAATTATTAGAGAAATACAAAACTGTAATGAAGTATCATTTCACACAAGTTAGAATGGCCATCATCAATTCATGTCAATGTATGGCAAAAGCAACACAATACTGTAAAGAAAAGTCTTTCTTGAATTTGTTATAATAAAAAAAAAATGAATCCCAGCCAACAAGAAATACTGTATAGCATAGGGAACTCGACTAAGTATTTTGTAATAACCTATAAGGGAAAAGAATGTGGAAAAAAATATAGATATATACATATGTATAACTGAATCACTTTGCTATGTATCTGAAACTAACAAAACATTGTAAATCAACTATACTCCAATAAAAAATAAATGCAATCAGAAGATTAAAGAAAAAAAAAAGAATGGCCATCATTAGAAAGTCCACAAATAATAAATGCTGGAGAAGATGTAGAGCAAAGGGAACTCTCCTACACTGTTGGTAGAAATGTAAATTAGTGCAGCCCCTATACAGAACAGTCTGGAAGTTCTTTTAAAAGCTAAAAATAGAACTACCATATGACCCAGTAGTCCCACTACTGGGCATATATCCTGAGAAAACCATAATTAAAAAGATACATGTATCCCAATGTTCATTGAAGCACTATTTACAATAGCCAGAACATGGAAGTGACTTAAATGTTCATTAATAGAGGAATAAAGAAGATGTGGTACATATATATAATGGAATATTACTCAGCCATAAAAAGGAACAGAGCTGAGTCATTTGTAGAGAGATGAATGGACCTAGAGTCTGTCATACAGAGTGAAGTCAGAAAGACAAAAACAAATATTGTACATTAATGCACGTATGTGAAATCTAGAAAAACGGTGCAGATGAACCTAGTTCCAGGGCAGGAACCGAGATGCAGATGTAGAAAACAGATGTGTGGACATGGGGCAGGGGGGCAGGGAGGGGGAGGTGAATTGGGAGATTAGGTTTGACATAAATATACTTCCATGTGTAAGACAGATAGCTAGTGGGAAGCCGTAGAGCACAGGAGCTCAGAGAGCTCTGTGCTCTCTGATGACCTAGAGGAGTGGGATAGGGGAGTGGGAGGAATTCAATAGTGAAAGTAAAAGTGAAAGTCCCTCAGTTGTGTCTGACTCTTTGTGACCCTGGACTATGCAGTCCATGGAATTCTCCAGGCCAGAATACTGGAGTGGGTAGCCTTTCCCTTCTGGGATCTTCCCAACCCAGGAATCGAACTCAGGCCTCCCACATTGCAGGCAGATTCTTTACCAGCTGAGCCACAAGGAAAGCCCAAGGATACTGGAATGGGTAGCCTATGCCTTCTCCAGAGGATCTTCCCAACCCAGGAATTGAACCAGGGTCTCCTGCATTCCAGCCAGATTCTCTATCAACTGAACTATCAGGGAAGCCCCCAATATATGTATACCTATAGCTGATTTAATTTGTTGTACAATAGAAACTACCAGAACATCGTAAAGCAATTATACTACAGTTAATAAAATTAAAAGCTTCTGCACAACAAAGGAAACTATAAGCAAGGTGAAAAGACAGCCTTCAGAATGGGAGAAAATAATAGCCAATGAAGCAACGGACAAACAATTCATCTCAAAAATATACAAGCAACTCCTGCAGCTCCATTCTAGAAAAATAAACAACCCAATCAAAAAGTGGGCCAAAGAACTTAACAGACATTTCTCCAAAGAAGACATAAAAATGGCTAACAAACACATGAAAAGATGCTCAACATCACTCATTATCAGAGAAATGCAAATCAAAACCACAATGAGGTATCACTTTACACCAGTCAGAATGGCTGCAATCCAAAAATCTATAAGCAATAAATGCTGGAGAGGATGTGGAGAAAAGGGAACTCTCTTACACTGTTGGTGGGATTGCAAACTAGTACAGCCACTATGGAAAACAGTGTGGAGATTCCTTAAAAAACTGCAAATAGACCTGCCATATGACCCAGCAATCCCACTGCTGGGCATATACACCGAGGAAACCAGAACTGAAAGAGCCACGTGTACCCCAATGTTCATCTCTGCATTGTTTACAATAGCCAGGACATGGAAGCAACCTAGATGCCCATCAACTGATGAATGGATAAGAAAGCTGTGGTACATATACACAATGGAGTATTACTCAGCATTAAAAAAAAATTCATTTGAATCAGTTCTACTCAGGTGGACAGAACTGGAGCCTATTATCCAGAGTGAAGTAAGCCAGAAGCAAAAACAACAATACAGTATACTAACGCATATATATGGAATTTAGAAAGATGGTAACGAGAACCCAGCATGCGAGACAGCAAAAGGAATGCAGATGTAGAGAACAGACTCGTGGATTCTGTGGATGAGGGCAAGGGTGGGATGATATGGGAGAATGGCATTGAAACATGTTAATTATCATATGTGTAATCAATCGCCAACCCAGGATTGATGCTAGGGGCTGGTGCACCGAGATTTCCCAGGGGGAGGGAGGAGGGAGGGGGGTTCTGGAGGGGGAGCATATGTAAACCCATAGCGATATCATGTCATTGTATGGCAAAACTAATAAAAAAAAAAAAAAGAAAAAAAATATATATACACGCACCCCTATGTTCACAGCAGCACTATTCACAATAGCCAAGATAAGGAAACAATCTAAATGTCCGTCAACAGATGAATGGATAAAGAAAATATGGTACATACATACAATAAAATACTACTCAGCCATAAAAAAGAAATAATAGCCTTTGCAGCAACATGGATGGACCTAGAGATTATCAAACTAAGTGAAGTAAGTCAGACATAGAAAGACAAATATCATGATATCACTTATATGCGGAAACTAAACATGGCACAAATGAACCTGTCAACAAAACAAACACACTCACAGGCATAGAGAGCATTGTGATTGCCAAGGGAGAGGCAAGTGGGGAAGGACAGACTGCGAGTTTGGGGTTAGTAGATGCAAACTATTATGTACAGAATAGATAGACAACAAGGTCCTACTGTATAGCATAGGAAACTATATTCAATACCCTGGGATAAACCATAATGGAAAAGAATATGAAAAAGAATGTATATGTGTCATGGACAGATGTGAGAGCTGGACAATAAAGAAAGCTGATCACCAAAGAATTGATTGTTTCAACTGTGGTGCTAGAGAAGACTCCTGAGAATCCCTTGGACTGCAAGGAGATCAAACCAGTCAACCCTATAGGAAATCAACCCTGAATATTCATTGGAAGGACTGATGCTGAAACTGAAGCTCCAAAATTTTGGCCTCCTGATATGAAGAGCTGACCAATCGGAAAAGATTTTGATGCTGGGAAAGGTTGAAGGGAGAAGGAGAAGAGGGTGACAGAGAATGAGATGGTTGGATGGCATCACTAATTGGGCAAACTCTGGGAGATGGTGAGGGACAGGAAAGCCTGGTGTGCTGTAGACTATGGGGCTGCAAAGAGTCGGATATGACTTGACAACTGAACAACATGTGTATAACTGAGTCAGTTTGCTATACATCAGAAATTAACACTACATTGTAAGTCAACTATATATCAACAAAAAAATAAATTTAAAAAAGAGTCATGTTAGGGCTTCTTTGGAGGCCCAGTGGTAAAAAAAAGAAAATCTGCTTGCCAATGCAGGAGACACAGGTTCTGAGAAGATTCCACATGTTGCAGAGCAACTAAGTCCCTGCACCACAACTATTGAGCCTGTGGTCTACAGACAGGAAGGTGCAGCTACTGAGGCCCCAGCACGCTACAGCCCTTGCTCCACAGCAAGAGCAGCCACCACAATGAGAAGCCCTGCACCGTAACTCGAGAGTATACGCTGCTTACCGCAACTAGAGAAAAGCCCGCACAGCAATGGAGACCCAGCCCAGCCAAAAAAAATACAACTTAAAAATGAATAAATAATTTAAAAATCAGTTTATAGAAAATATCCACTCATAGGAGAAAATTCACAGTACACTAAATGAAAAAGGGAATAACAAAGCAATATATACCAAATGTATGTCCAGATGAAATAATATCAAAATATTCACCCACGCAAGACAGTCCTGGAGACGCCTCAAAATTATGTGGGTAGGGGTTTTAGAAGGAGACTAAGGAAGTGACACTGATGTGATTTCATTTATACCTATAGGCAAGTTAAGACTTGGGAACATTTAGACAGTAAGAATTTTTATTTACGCTTTTATTATGGAAGTAATTTGCTTCCTACTTGTCATCATCCAAGCAAAGAAGGGAGAGCGTGGGCATTTTTCACTGTTCCTAGCCCGGTGGTGGTTTGGATGGGGTCTGTGTAAGATTCCATCTGGTTCTCTGTCTGAATCGCTTTCCTTAAGTCAAGAGCGAGAAGTCTGACTTCGGTCTCATACAGTGAGATCCCTGTGTCCTCAACAGCAAAGTGCTGCCATATGGTTCGTAACATTACAACACTCATGGGTAACCCCTGAAACCGTCTTCATGTCCACACGATCCCAGAGCACAAAGATTTATTTAGGATATTGTAAATAAAACTTGGATAAACAGAAGCATGAAATGGGAGACCCCACAGGCTAGGGGAAAAAAGTTAGAAAAATAGACCCGCTTCATCAGCCTCTCTGGCAAACAGATATGACCCATGATTTATTAAAACAGGAGCTTTTTCAAGACATAATTACAGGCAAGAGAAAAAGCCTTTACCTAACAGTGTCTCTGTATGCGTCTGCTGAGACTTTTGTATTTGAACTTGACACATTTGAAAAGCATTCTATTTTTTTCTTGGTGTCACTGTTTGGGTAGTACCTGAACAGAGGTAACAAGCAAAGCGATAGGGGTGACTAAGATCTCTGTGGGCAGAAGCATCACAAGACTGGGGAAATAGACCAACATTTGACGGAGAAGAAGAAAGAAGTAAATACAAAGGTATCATTCAAGAAGTCAGAGTGTGAATGAGTCCTCTCTGTATCAAACTATATAAATAACATTTGCTTTAAGGTGGAAATTTTTAGTGAAAAATATGGTTTGAAAGCTATAGTTTTGTTTTGTTTGATGCAAATGGATCTTTGCCTGAGACTAAATTAATCCAGATGTACTGGATAAAACAAAGCAAAATTATACTTAAATAGATTCAAGAGTTCTACTATTTTACTCTTCTGAAAAAAAAAGTTAAAAATAAATAAAGGTTTTCAGGGAGTAAGTGAATAATTATAAGCATATAATCCTAATCCAAAACACTGAATGTATCAAGAAAAGTTTCTAAATGAGCAGACTTGAAAGGGTCCTACTGGTTTTACAGACCACGGTTTCTCATCCTCAAAGGTTCAACTGACATTTTTGCTAGAACATACTACTAAACAGAGGGGGCTAGTGAGGGTTCACTTTTTGTTTCCCAGACTGAGTGTTGCCTGGCTCCCTCTGCTTGGAAATAACTACAGGGCTTGCTCACTCAGTAGCAATGCTGACAGCATCCTCCGGGACTGGAAGGTAGAAAACTCGCCTCTGTAGTTTCCGAGGCTAGGATCAGACTAGAGCAATTATGCAGTGAGTTTGGCCCACCTTGGGGACTTTGGCTCTCAAATGGCAGGGCTATGCAGACTAAACTGAAGGTTGTTTTACAAGAGACCATCAAAATCCTCATTTGCATGTGTGACATTCCTGTGGAGAGGCTGATTTTGAATCAAGCTGTCTGGGCCAGATTACAAATCGAGTCTGCTAGTGTGAATGTAAATGGCATCAGCTGGATCTCGTCCCTCCCAGTTAGCCTTTGCCTTCTCTGACCCAATGCTGCGTCCTGTTCTTTGCGACCCTATGGACTGTAGCCCACCAGGCTCCTCTGTCCATGGGGTTTCTCTAGGCAAGAACACTGGAGTGGGTTGCCATGCCCTCCTCCAGGGAGTCTTCCTGGAGGTTGACCCAGGGATTGAACCCACGTCTCTTATGTCTCCTGTCTTGACAGGTGGGTTCTTTACCACTAGTGCCACCTCGGAAGCCCCAAATCACTAGACAATTGAGTTTAAATACAAACGATCCCAACACCTTCCAGTTAACAGGAAGATATCAAGTTTTCTTGAAACAATGGTCATCAGCAGCCATCCCCACAATCATGAGGTCCATTGGGTATTTACATTGTACTAAGTGCTTTACATGCATCGTCTCCTCCGATCCTCACAGCAGCCCCGTAAAACAAAAGTGTGAGTCGCTCAGTCGTGTCCGACTCTTTGTGACCCCATGGACTGTAGCCCACCAGGCTTCTCGGTCTGGGGAATTCTCTAGGCAAGAATACTGCAGTGAGTTGCCATTCCCTTCTCCAGGGGATCTTCCCAACCCAAGGATCTAACCCTGGTCTCCTATATTACAAGCAGATTCTTTATCATCTGAGCCATAACAGAAACCTTCATAGCAGACCCATGGCATGTGATATCACTGAACTGTCATGTTGCCATTTTTCAAGGGGGAAACAGAAGCTCAGAGGGATTAAGGTTAACTCATCCCCGGTCACACAGGAAGAAGGCAATAGATGTGAATGCAGACAGTCTAATTCTCACATCGAAGCTTTCCACCCTTTCTGCCTGTGTTGACAACAGCAGCAATGAATTCTGAGATCAAAACCAAAAGGCGATGTGATGCAGAACAAATCATAAAGTGTGATTAGAAGCTGTGTCATTTTTGTCACACAGAGCTGTGTGAATCATAGGGAGCCCTCCCACTGGCGGATGGCGATTCTAGTTCATTAAAAACCTGGACCTTATATGGAGGATCCAGACAGACGGTGCCTCTTCTCCCAGCAGTAAAAACTTTGTAATTCTGCAGTTTTTCTCTGTTAGGCAGCTCTGGGACTCAGAGCTTTCTCTGCAGAGGCCTAGGGGAATAGAAAACAATCCATAAAAAAGATCCAAACTGGAGCTGCAGAGAGCAGGTGCCCATAGCACTGCAGTTGCACAGACTACTTCCCTACCCCACTTTCAGGGTAGGTGCTAGGGATCATGAGGAAATGGGGACATTTACTCTTCAGCACAGAGATTTCTGTGAGTCATGAGGACACCCTTGGTCTTGAGGACACAAGGCCCTGACAGCCATTCCAGGGAAGAACGAAGCCCAGTAGTTACAAACTTCCCAGCTCTCAGTCCCTGTGGAACATCTTCCACATATGGATGGGGGTCTCCCACTCATCACCTGGACAGCAGTCTGGCACCCACCGACCAAAGTAGTTTATAACATCTGGATAACTATTTCCAGATGGGGCCTTCCCCTGAAAGACTTGATTAAAAGTTTCACACTCAGCATCTTGAAATAACTGACATATGCACAGAGAGTTTCTATCATCTGCACCCAGAGCAGAAGCAGCAAGCCACACCTAAGATGAGAGCATGCAGCCTTCGTAGGATTTCAAAAGCCTCAGAAAACTGCAAGGCTGTTTCTACTGGGTCCACATCAAAGTCCAGCAAATCCAGCTGAGTAGGGAGGCAGTAAAGGGGACTGGCCAGAACAAGAGCTCTGGAATCAGATCTGCATCGAAACCCAGAATCTACCCATTGCCAGCAGGGACTTCAACAAGGACTTAACCTCTCAGAGTCTCAGACTGCCTCTCTGTAAAATAGGAATGCAATAGTCCTTACTTGAGGAGAGGAGGACTATGACATGCCTGCACACAATGGGTACTCAATAAATGGTTTTCTTCTCTCTCTCTCTCTCTTTTTTTACAATTCACTATCACACTTATTACAAAACTGTTAGCAAAACATGTAGGACTAGAAGTTCCTTTTTCAGTCTTTATACAGAACATTAACATTTTAAAAGCATAAACAATAGCAGTGGATGTTTATAATGTGTCCTTTTGAGGAGGAGCTTTAACCATCTCCCATCAGAAAAAAAAAAAAAAACCCACCCTGAATTTGTCTTATAAACAGATTCAGACCAATCCTGACCCCTGGATTAAAATCATGTGGTCCCTCACTTCTTCTAGAGCTAGACATTTTGATGTTGAAGAGAAAAGGAGCTAGACATCTTGATGCTGAAGAGAAAAGGAAGTCCAACTAGACCTAAGATTGGGGGCTTCCCTGGTGGCTCACGGTAATGATGCCTGCAATGCGGGAGACCAGGGTTTGATCCTGGGTCAGGAAGATCCCCTGGAGAAGGGACCAGCAACCCACTGCAGTATTCTTGCCTAGAGAATCCCCATGGACAGAGGAGCCTGGTAGGCTACAGCTACAGTCCATGGGGTCACAAAGAGTCGGACACAACTGAGTGTTGTCTTATAAACAGATTCAGACCAATCCTGACCCCTGGATTAAAACCATGTGGTCCCTCACTTCTTCTAGAGCTAGACATTTTGATGTTGAAGAGAAAAGGAAGTGAAAAGGAAGTCCAACTGGACCTAAGATTAAGATTCACCAAATATGTGAATGGGTCAAACAAACTGATCTTCATTTAACAAGTCCAGGGATGGGTTTCCGTGGTGACTCAGTGGCAAAGAATCTGCTTGCTAATGCAGGAAACACAGCTTCGGTCCCTGATCCAGGAAGATCCCACATGCTGCAGAACAATTAAGACCATGCAGCACAACTACTGAGCCTGCTCCAGAGCCAGGAGCTGCGACCACTGAGTCCGTGTGCCACGACTCCCGAAGCCCTCGAGCCCGTGGTCTACAACAAGAAAAGCCACTGTCATGAGAAACCTTCACACTTCAACTAGAGCACAGCCCACGCTCACCGCAGGGAAAAGCCCGAGAAGCAGTGAAGACCTGGCACAGTCAAAAATAAATAGATAAATAAAACTTTTTAAAAATAATAAAAATAAGTTCAGAGAGGTTAAGTGATGTTTTAAGTATTAGGTTGAAGATATAGTACAAATAAGTAAACTAATTTTCCTCACTTTACAGCACTTCTCCCACTTATTTTTTTAAAAAATTAACTTGAGAATAATTACAATATCGTGAAGGTTTTTGCCATACATCAATATAAATCGGCCACGGGAATACATGTGCCCCCCCCATCCTGAACCCCTCTCCCACCTCCCTCCCCACCCTACCCCTCTAGATTGTCCCAGATTACTGGCTTTGACTGCCGTGCTTCATGCATCTAACTTGCACTGGTCATCTATTCTGCATATGGTAATATATACGTTTCAATGCTATTCTCTCAAAATATCCCACCCTTGCCTTCTCCCACTGAGTCCAAAAATCTGTTCTTTACATCTGTGTCTCCTTGCTGCCGTGCATGTAGGATAACCGTTACCGTCTTTCTAGATTCCATATATATGCTTTTATACACAGTCCTTGTCTTTCTCTTTCTGACTTATTTCACTAGTATAATAGGCTTCAGTTTCATCCACCTCATTGGAACTGACTTAAATGTGTTCCTTTTTATAGCTGAGTAATATTCCATTGTGAATATGTACCACAGCTACCTAATCCATTCATCTGCCAATGGCCATCTAAGTTGCTTCCATGTCCTGGCTGTTATAAATAGGGCCACAGTGAACACTGGAGTACATGTGTCTCTTTAAAGTCTAGTCTCATCAGGGTGTACGCCCAGGAGTGGGATTTCTGGGTTGTATGGCAGTTCTATTCCCAGTTTTTAAAGGAATATCCACACTGTTCTCCATAGTGGCCACACCAGTTTGCATTCCTACCAACAAGGTAAGAGGGTTCTCTTTTCTCCACATCCTCTCCAGAATTTGTAGACTTTTTGATAATGGCCATTCTGACCGGCATAAGATGATGCCTCATTTTGATTTTAATTTGCATTTCTCTAACATTCCTCCACTTGTTTTGAAAACCATTATCAATATAATAATGGCTATAATTTATGGAGCATGTATAATATTCCAGGGCAGTGACAGGCATTTTTGTTACACTATTTCCAGGTAATCT
This sequence comes from Antilocapra americana, assembly GCA_007570785.1. Lineage (NCBI taxonomy): Eukaryota > Metazoa > Chordata > Mammalia > Artiodactyla > Antilocapridae > Antilocapra > Antilocapra americana. Next base: position 4,087,758 of record ML661337.1, on the reverse strand, counting down.
TCTTTACAATGTGCCTATAAAGCAGGCATAATCATCAACCCTGGGTTTTTTTGGGTGAGGAAATTGTAGCACAAAGAAGTTAAATAGCTTACCACAAACCATAAAGCCAACCAACAGCATACCTGGAATTTGAAGCCATCAGTCTAGCTCCAAAGGCATCTGCCAACAGCTTTGAAACAATTTCACCTTGCCATGAGGCGAGCAAGAAAACTAGTGACAATAATTTTTCCTGCTCGTCACCTGGAATCGCTATGACAGTTAACCTGTGGCATCCTTGGTTACTCTGTCCACAATCTGGGTGCTGTCCACTATTCCCCATAGCTGTTATAAACCCCCATTTTTCTGGTCTCTATTGCCGGACAGGTGTTCAACACAATAGCTCCCTTTTCCCTCCATCTGCTTCTCCTTGCACAGTGAGGCCCTGATCCATTATGGGCGGCTGCTCCCCACATGTGCTCACAGCCCCATTGATGAGAAATGGCAGAGGCAGGTATTAAAGGTGGAGGTTCTGGCTTGTTGCTCTGAATGTATTAAAAACCACTCCCAGACTCCACATAAAGAGTTTTACACACATACCCAGCACATGCGATATGAGGGAGACAGAGAAGCAGACATGGGGATAACCACAGTGAGACAAGTAACCACAACACAAGTCTGGAGAGATGGGCCCAAGGAAAGCCGCTTTCACAGACCGGGTGATGGATCGTCTCCTCAGCAGACAGACAGACAGCTCGAGGTACTTATTTTTATAAAAAGTTGACAGAAAGAACTCCAGACATCCAGGCCTGCTCGCTGCTCAGTCCTGTGTCCAGAGCTGACTCAGCTCTCTGTTTCCCCTCGCAGGATGGTGAGTTATTCCATGCGCTCCTGCTAATTATCCCCATCCAGCTCCTTTCTTTTCTCACAGGTCGTTTAAATGTCTCCTTGTCTGGGTTAGAACTTGGGTGGATGCTGAATTCCCTTGTTTTCCTCCCCAGGGATAAATTTCTCATACCTAGGGTATTGTTTGTGGGGGAAAATTCTTTCAATTTAAAGGCCCTTGAGATGATTACCCCAAGGATTTGTCTTCACTAGGCTGTTGAAGAGGATACACACCATTTACTGAGCACACAGTAGGTGCCAGATAATTTCCATACTGTCTCCTTTATTCTCATAATGATTATATAAGGTCCCTGTAAGTCCCATTATATAGATCAATAGCTTTGTGCAGTGGCAGTATCAGAGGCAATGAGGTTTATCCAAGGCACGATTATTGCTAATTATTGCTAATTGAAAACAGATCAATAGCACATAGGACATACATAATACATGGAAGGGAAGATAAAGCCACATAGCATACTGATTTCCTCAGTGTTTCTTTATAAACCAAAAGACAGAGTGATATAGTAAAAGGAGCTGATTCTGGACCAGAAGACCCGAATTCTTGTGTTAACATGAAAACCAACCAGCTCTCTGGTCTGGGCAAGACATTTTACCATTGTGTACCTCTGTTCACTTAATCTAAAAAATGCATGAATAGACTAGCAATTTCTATACACATGGCTCCTTCTTCCTCTAAATTTCTATGACTATTGCCTGTTTTCATACTATAGTTCATATTCATAATATCAGACTCACCAAGAATAAAGTTCTTGAACACAGCTAGTCCATCAGCACTGAATTGACATCCTTCATCACCCAGCTCTGGAGCACATCTAAGCCACATCTGGATAACAAATAAAGGTAGCCATAACACTTTACCCTTTCCACGCTAATTCAGCGTGCTGTAGCTTTTTAAAAACAAGTTGAAGCAGAACTTCAAAACCTGTGGCATAATAACAGATTCAGTTATCTTACTACCCTGGATTTGAGAGATATCCTGTCAAAAATAGATACTTGGTAATATAGTTAGTTGTTTATTTCTGCCCCCCAAAAAACCCCAAAACTTAGTAGATGACAATGAATATTTACTATTATCTTTCATGATTCTGAGACTTTAAAAGACTCAACTGGGTGTTTTTCTTCTGGGGTCCCTCATATAATTTTAGTAGAATGGAAGCAGAGGCTGGGAGCTGAAATAACTGTGGGCTTCTTGGTCATATCTCTGTCTATGTGACTACCTTGGGCTTCCTCACAGCATGGTAGCCCTGGGGCAGTCAGATTTCTCATATCATAACTGATTCCCCCCTAAAGTGAGCATTGCAAGAGAGCCAGTCAAAAGCTATAAGCGTTCTTGTGAACTAACTTCACTTATTCTGTAGGTCACAGCATTCACAGATTAGCCCAGACTCAAATATGTGGAGGCATGAATTCTAGTACTCAGTGTGAGCACAGTTTTTCCCTCCAGGAATGAAGGGATGGTAGTCATCTTGGGAACAAGTTAATCTACTTGGCCTATTGCAGAGCAAAATGAACTACAGTAAAGGTCAGTTAGATTCTCAACATTTCTCTCTCTTTTCCTTACACACACACATGCACACTTACACAAACAGCTCCAAATGATGCCAATTATAGTACCATGCTTGAAGTAGGAATTACAGGTTTAATCCCATAAAGAATAGGTCACAGAAACCACTCTTTCATTTCTCTCTGAAATAACGTTAAGCTCTGTCACTGATGGGAAAGGGAAAGCAACTTAACTGAGGAAAATGTCTTCAGAAGAATAGTAATGGCAGGTTAGTGATCTAGTCAAGACCATCAGGATGGGCACTGAATCCCAGTTATCTTAAGAGAAATCCAGATGTTCCCTTGAAACCATCCTTAAAGGAAAGTGAGCCAGCAGGATGAAGTCGCCAGACTCTATTCCAGACGTCCACACCGATAAGCAGGCCTGATGTGTGGCAGTTTTGATGGGCAGGCTTAAGAACACTAAGAAGCAAACTGAGGATCTGGACAGTATCACTATCAGGAAAGCATATCATAAACCTCAGAATGTGACACTGACCCAAGAAAAACAGCAACCCAGAGGCCAGCTGGAAAACTAGAGATTCTGGAGTACAAAAGCAGGTCAGATAGGAAGGCAGTGGTGAGCAAAGTCTGCATGGTGTGTTGGAACCCAAGAGGGATGGCGTAAACACTGGACGTACAGGCCCCTAAAGGGCTGAGATGATCTGTAGAAGAAAATACCAGCAGCTCCTGGGGAGGGAGAAAGACTTAGGAGCCATCAAGGAAATAGCACAGTGATCCTTTGGGCATGGATGCCAGAGCAGAGCTAGAATTACTGTGGCTTGGAGGTGACTCTAAAGGCCCCCGAAAGAAGCATTTCTTTCTCTTCATGACTCAGAGAAAGTCAGGAATGAATTCCCTAGACACGAAACTTAAGGAGGTTTCTGGCCTCTAGTTGGAATATTTAGGATTTGTCAGTCTTGAAATCTGACGGGCACTGCAAGGAGCTCTGCGGGTCTATGGGACAGGGAGATGGAAGCGGAAGTTATTTTCCTCTCTGGTTCTGCCTTCAGCTGGGAATATGAGGCTTGCTCTTTAAGCTGTACCACTTTTAACACCAGAGGGCCCAACGGGTCAATCATAGTCCACCACCCAACAGAGAGCACTAACTGGACCAATCTCCAGGTCATAGTGCTCTCCCATAATTCTGGCAACCATAAAAATCTGTAGGTCCTCTTCATTTATAATCTCATTTCTGGGAACTGGATGCAATTAAACTATCCATGAGCAGGGGAAATGCATGTGCATGAAGATGTTCACAGCAGCATTATTTATAAGTAGACAAACTCAGAGCTTCTCAAACTTTGATGTGCATCTCTCAGAGGTTTTCTCAAAGGGCAGATGTGGTAGATCTGGTAGGTCTGAGTGGGGCTCTCATTTCTGCATTTCTTACAGGCTCTCAGGTGATATCCATCCTACTCAGGCCACACTTTGAGTAGCAAGGGGCTTACTTTATATGTAACTTAAAAAAAAAAATCAAACATGTACCTCACTAAATAACTGATAGGTACACCTCCTCCATGAAATACTGAAATGGATGTTAAAATTATTTCAAAAACAAGCAATGTGAAAAAGTGTTTATGACATAAACTAAGAGAAAAACACAGGATACAAAATCGTATACATATTAGGATTGCAATTATAAAAAAAAATTGGGAAAACACTGGAAGCAAACCCAAAATTATTAACTGAATGCTTCTTTTAGGATACTGAGATTATGTTTTTCCCTCTCGTTTTTAAGTTTTCCATCACGTTGCTACATTACTTTCATAGTCTAAAAATGCTAGTAAGCCAGGGAATATTAGGTAATCACATATCCTGCTTTGCTAGAATAGTCCCAGGTGCCTGTTGTCTCTACACAATTATTAATAGCGGTCCCTTCACTCCCCAAATGCTTTATGTAGTTGATAAATTCTATGGTCTTATTAGATACAGGAATGTCTGGAGGCTAGTTATGTGCTTTCTCTGTTACTCCAAAGCATGTGAAAAGCTGAACTGAAATGCCTGGAGAGAGTAGGCAGGGGATGTGGAGAGGTCTCTGATGTGTACATTGTTTTAATTGAATTTTTTAGAGCAGTTTAGGTTCACAGCAAAATTGAGAGGAAGACACAGAGATTTCCCATATACTCCCTGTCCCCACACACGCACAGCCTTACCTATTGTCAACATACTCCATCACGACAACTGAACCTACACTGACACATCACGGTCACTGAAAGACCACAGTTTACATTAGGGCTCATTCTTGGTGTTGTACATCCTGTGGGTTTGGACAAAAGTATAATGAATGACATGTGTCCACCATTATAGTCTCATACACAATCGTTTAATTTCACTACCCTAAAAATCCTCTTACACATTTGTTATAGGTGTATTTAGGTTGTGATATAAGACCTCAGTAGTATATGCATTAAAAAAAATGTCTGACACAACCATGAAAGTTAGAAATTTTGAAACAGGGAAGAGAGGAAGTCAGATAAATGTTTGCTGTGTTTTTTAAAACTCTAGCTTTGTAGTTAGCTCTTTCTGATCTTTTCTCCTAACTGCATACCAGGAGTCATCTCATAAAATGATATCCTACACATCTTAGGGCTGTGATTTTTCTCCTGCTGCTGCTGATCCTCTAAGACAGTAGAGTTAATGTTTGAAAAGGCTGATGATTTAATTTGATTCCTTTTTGCTGCTTTTGCTAATGTGAAATTTTTAGAGCCAGATTTTTTCATTGCTGCCTTAAACCACATAACTTACTAGGTCTTTTACTTTATACCGTATAAACCTGAATCAAACAAATGCTACTACTTATCAGTTAAATATTTTTAAAGTATTAAGAGGAAAACTTCAAGACAACTGAATTAACTAAATACAAGCCAGATTTCCCTACAGCAAATTCTAAGAGATATTCCAATTTCACTGACTTGGGATTTTATCATACAGAATATTATCTTCAAAAATGTAAGCCATCAAAAAGAGTATATGAGCCATGGGGGTGGGGGGGGAGGAAAAGTGAGCCATCAACTGCAGCTTGGAAAATATCTTATAAATATATCTTCTGTTGTAATTATTTTAAACAAATTGAATTTAGCTTGCAATGTTATTTCTTTTGTCTTTATGAGATTAATTTTTTTATTCTTATAGAAATTAACATGTTTCTCTCTCTCTCTCTCTCACACATACATACCCACTCACACCCCCCCTGGTGTGAAACACTCTAAGTTCTAGGCCCAAACTATTTGCTGCTAGTCCTTGTCTGCTAGTGATTAGGTAGGTGGGAGCCCAGAGAATGACAGTCTTTGTTCTTTTGTTCCCTCTGGTGTATATTCCATTTCACCTGTGTAGAGCTAAACTTACACTCCAAGGACAAATGACACTTAGGTGAATGACAATAGGTGATTCTAAATGAGAACAGCTATTCAGTATGGGTGTAAGTTCTGATTGATGGTGAGTTTAGAAGCAAAAAGTAGGAGCCCATGGGGTGGATACTGGACTTCACCTTTTAGGTCATTTTAAACAATAGTGAAAGAAAGACAGGAGAGTGAGAGGCAATAGTTTGCCATTCCAGGAAAATAAAGGAAAGAAAAAGACAATAGATGAAGCTGAAAAGCAATGGCCTCAGAGTATACAAGAAACAGAATGAGAGTGAAACAGAGTGTGAACAAACTCCAGAAAAAAAAGTTTAAAAATGCTTAGGGGACAAAGTGTTACTAAAGAAAGGAAATCCTAGCTTCTGAGACTTAACGTGAAACATGAAGATAAAAATCCTTTATACAATCAGCAAACAAAAGCAAGGAAATATAAATTCTCAAATCCCACGGAGAGCCTGGAAGGGAAGTCAGCGAGACAATGCAGAACATGCAGTTGAAAGGATAAATCATTTCTTTACCTCACTCTACACAAAAAGAAGATAAGGGCCAGGGTGAGACATATTTTCCAGCAGAAGGGTAGGGAATTGTTGAAATGCTTTTTCCTTACCACAAAAAACTAACAGAACACCCAATTCCAATGAACCGGATTCTCTCAGAAAGACAAAATCCATTTCTATAGCAAACACGGGTGAGGTCCATGAAGGTGGAAGGAAAAGAGGCTGCCCACTATGGCACCACAAGGAAGATCAATAAGGACCTTAGAATTTGTGGGAGCAGCCTCTCTTGAGGGAAGACACTGGGGTTTTCTGGAGGTGCAGTCTGAGTAATTGGAAAGTTGGATCACTGGAACACTGAGACCATGAGTTTCTCACCCATAACCACAATTTTGAGAGGGAAATTAAGATTGTTTAAAATAAATTTTAAAATTCCTTAAAATAAGGAATCAAATTTACTTAAAAACATTTATTTAAATGTCTCGGCATGTACTTAAAAACAGTACACATACACACAAAAGACCTGGATTCCAAGAAGTAGAAGTCCACCAAGGTCTTACAAACTTGAGGGGGGAAAAAAAATGCCTGGCATGATATTGAAGCCAAAAATATTTCCCCTTGGCCAAAAGGCATTTAAAGTTCATTTCTCATAATGAAACACAAGTTTGGCATATATACAGAATGTTTTTTTAAAATGGCTGAAAAAGTACGTAACCAAAACATACAATGTCAATGAACCATATCCTTTAATTTATCCTGGCTATGGATAATCAGATATGGAGTACCCTGAAAGCAATAATGTGAGTGACCTGAATAATTGCATGGGGGCATTTTTGTAGTTGGGCCTTAGAACCACTAGTAATTCTTGTCTCTAACAAATTGTCTTTATTGTTCACCTGCAAAATGGACTCTGTGATAATACTGCTTTTCTCTACACTGGCTTTTTTTTTTTTTTTTTAATGCTCCAGAAAAGGTCTAAGCTTTTCTGAGAAGCGGTTTTGAAAACAAGAGGCTTGGCAATTCAATTCAAATTAATTTGTACACAAGCTTGAGTTTCAATGATACAGACAGAAGAGGAAGTGTTTTTGGTTTTGCTCTGTGTGTGTGTGTGTTTTAATGAGTGACTTTTCTTGATATATCTTTCCTAGTTAGAAAAAAGCCATCAAGGAGTTTTCACAAGCTGTAGGGAGTCTTGCCAACATCTTGATCTTCCTCTTTCTTTTCCTCCTTGGTTTCTGACTGATTTAGAAATTTTCAACTTGTAAAGGAAAGATGCAAGTACTGTGGGTACAGGCAAATACAATTTGCATTTTTCCTAGTAAAATGCATATTTCCTTCCCACAGTTAGAGAGCAGTCTAGAGCATGAAAAGAAGACCATCTCTGACTGGGGCACAAATAAATAGTTAAAGCCTTTTGATGTGCATTAGCAGACAGCTTAAAAAAGGTTATTGATAGAAACTTTCATGCTCTTTGATGCACTGTGTGGAAATAGCTTTTTCCTTAAACCAAAATAATAATAAAAATTAATGTTGGTAAAATAGTGGTTAAAAACTGAAGCTTAGGGGAATATTTAATTTGTACCGAGGTGGTTATGTTACTTTAAAAATCTGTTTAGCCTGTGTAAACATACATCTTATTAAAATGTCCTTTTTATATCCCTTTTATCTTTCTTGTTTTTGGATAGTACTATTATGGCCAAGGAAATGGCCCTTAATTTTTCTATATGACCAATGAAAACCTAAGTTAATTATTTATATTCAGAATTATTCTATGAAGGTTTTTTGCCCAACAGATGTGTTTCTGGCTAGCAAGCTGTAAATTTCTTTAAACTGCATGTTTGCCTGGTGTTTAGTTCTAAACTCCAACATATTAGTCTATTTCATTAAATCCTAAAAACTTTTTGAAACAAGAAAAAAACTGCTGTTATTTGAAAAGAATAAAAGGTAAGAAAAGACAGATAAAGTATGGTTTCCTTGTTTTTGTTAAGATTACAATTTTAATTTGTTATGGAACACTTCTGTTAAATCAGGAAATCCTATTAGAACTCAAATTTGTTGCATTATTTGAGATGAACATACTTTTTATTTGTAGTGAATCTCCTTATTCAAAAGCTATTCTGAATGAAAAACCCAGTCTCGAAAATAAACCTTATAGTTTTCATTTTTAAAAGAACTAATTTGCTGGTAGGAAATTCTTCCTAGATAAACCACACTGACTTTTCAAATGCTATTTTTTAAGAAGAACCTAAGGGTCAATTGTCTGTAAAAACAAGGATTAGGCTGCCTCCAGGGGTTGTGCCTTTCATTTACTCTCACCCAAGCATTCCAGTCAATCAGAGCAGGCCCATCCTCTGGCCCCCTCTGCCTACAGACTCACACCCAATTTTGGCCAATTTCCCCTCTTCTCTTCATCTTCCCTTGTTCTTCCTTTGTTCTCTTCTTGGTTTCCCAAATGAAAAACTGTAGCATTTAATTTGATAAGCAGATATAAGCGAAATTCAATTTCAGCTTTTAAAAACTGCTTCCCAAAGGTACAGGAAAACCTTAAATTGTGAAACATCAATATGTCACTGAGATGACTCTTTAGCTGTTTAAATATATACGTTATTTTATATACACACACACATAATAAAGTTATACCCTATTCATTAGGAATTTACAATAATTCAACCTGGTTGAGATTAGAGTTTATCTTTTTAGTCTTTAGAAATGATTTTACATGAAGTAATATGATAAAAGATAATAGCATTAAGTTTAAATTACTTAAGACTGTATAAGGCCAAATGAATATTGTTTTTTACTTCACAGAAAGCATCCAATAAGAAATCTTGGTAACCTTTTCTTAGCAGCTAATGTGAATTATTTTTTATTTTGAAAGCAAGACCTACATACCTTTTGAAAAATACCTGTGTAGCCAGTTGAACTGTTAGATCTCTTTTACCCGGTGTGATGAAAGAAAAAAAAAACAGACTTTGAAGTTAAATCTGGTTGACCCCTGGCTCTATCACCCACTAGTTTAATAGCTCTGGATAAACTACTTCTTCAAGCCTCAACTTTCTATCTATAAAGAGGGATACTAATACCTACCCCAGTGACTTGTTTTAAGTGTACAGTGCCAGATTCCTGCTCTGAGATTAGTCATGTACATTTCCTGCCTGTCCCCCAGCTCTCAGTGACGAGTTTCTTCACGGTGTTCTGAAGAGAGGAGATGCAGTAAAAGGATGGTGGAGAGGTAGCTTTTGTCAGCTGGTGTTAATGAGTTGACTCAAATACAGTTTAAAGAAGAGTGATATACCTCCCTCCCAACAGTATGGCATTCCAGGATGTTTTTGCTCAACTGTGATTAGAGCGTCTTTTCCTCTCCAACATGAGATTTAAATGAATAAAAATGTTGAAGGGTATGGAAAGCCAGGAGATAACTGGCAGTACAATTATTACATGTCCAACATATCTTGGGAATGACCCTTCAATACCAAGGTATGGGCTTCCCTTGTGGCTCAGCTGGTAAAGAATCCGCCTGCAATGCAAGAGACCTGGGATCGATCCCTGGGTTGGGAAGATCCTTTGAAGCAGGGAACAGCTACCCGCTCCAGTATTCTGGCCTGGAGAAGTCTATGGACTGTATAGTCCACGGGGTCGCAAAGAGTCAGACATGACTAAGCGACTTTCACTTCACTATGATCCCACTAACATAGGTTAATTCATTCATTCATCAATCATTCAACTAGCATCTATTATGTGCCTGTCAAGTCCCCAGCACTGCACTGGGTACTCAAAGATTTAGCCCTCGGGCACATTACAGCATCATGGACAGACATATAAACTAGCCTCTAAAGTCCTGGCACTCAAAGTGTAGCCTCTGGGCCAGTAACACTGGTATCCCCTGGGAGCTTGCTAGAAATTCAGCATCTTGGTTTCTTTTAACTTTGGTTAAGAAATAAGTATTGTCTCACTGTGACCAATGATATTTGACCAAGTATTTCAAAGTTTTTTGACAAACTTCCCAAATACCAAATTTTAATTAACATTCTTTTGACTTCCAGCTAACTTTGTGATGCTTTAGACGGCATCTCAGAGAGAAATGTTTAACTAATATTATTTGGTATATTAAATTACATAAAGCCCATTACTACATGAGCAATAAACCTACTTAAGATATACTGTATAGATGAATGTTATTAATATAGACATTCTAAAAATTATATAAAGTTTCTAAAATTTGGATAAGTCCTAGTATAATGCTATAGTTCTAGTTGTTATCTTAAAAAGTTGTATGTCACAACAGTAACCAAGCTTCTATATCAATTACGCTGTAACAGAAGTTTAACCATGCCTTTCAGTCTTTTGTCATTCATAGACAATTATTATTGTACTCTTATGGTGTTCGGAGAAGGCAACGGCACCCCACTCCGGTACTCTTGCCTGGAACATCCCATGGACGGAGGAGCCTGGTGGGCTACAGGCCATGGGGTCGCTAAGAGTCAGACACGACTGAGTGACTTCACTTTCCCTTTTCACTTTCATGCACTGGAGAAGAAAATGGCAACCCACTCTAGTGTTCTTGCCTGGAGAATCCCAGGGACTGCGGAGCCTGGTGGGCTGCCGTCTATGGGGTCGCACAGAGTCGAACACAAATGAAGCGCCTTAGCAGCAGCAGCAGCAGCAGCTGATGGTGTCACAAAAGTGCTTCATCTGCAGGAAGAGTCATAGAAAGACTATGGAAGCAGTTACAACAGTTCCACATTAAGATGATGTCTGCGCAGGAATTCCAGCCCAAACCTACCCAAAACAAGAAGCTGTCCTGCCCCTGGGGCCCCCAGATCAGGCATCCAAAGATTTTTACTTCCTGACAGGCAGAGTTGATGCCCCTACTTAGCCCTGAAGCAGCTACAGAAAACAGACTATCCCGCTCCACTTCTCATAAGTTTATAGGAGTAAAATCTCTAAGTGGGGAATGAAACAGAAGGGAAGGGGGCAGGGCACAACCTTTGAAAGAATGACAGTCATTGAGGGCACAACATAGACTGGTTAGAACCAACTAGGTCCAAGATGGTGGATAACTGATTTCCACTAAACCTTGAGCCTTAATATACTTTCATAATACATGAGCAAGCTACCCACAACACACCTACAGGTGACAGTTCCAAGGCTGACCATAAAAGGCCAAAAAGTGGGCAGTGGCCCAAATTCCTGGAAATCTCTCTCTTCCCCAAAATAGCTGGAATATTCTCCCCATTCATTAGCTTATGAAACTACCCAACCCCTATAAAAACTGACAGCACCGCGCCCTGGCCCCTCTCACTTTCTGAGATGGCCCACACTTAGTCTATGGAGTATTTATCTCCCTAAATAAACCTCTTTCACTTAACGAAAAAAAAGAAATTCAGCATCTGAAGCCCCAATTTAGGCTTAATGAATCAGAATCTACATTTTAACAAGGTTACAAAGTGATTTGTACATACATTATAACTTTAAAAGTAGTGCTTTAAATTAGACCTAATTAAAAGCTTTTGCACAGCAAAGGAAACCATAAACAAAATCAAAAGACAACCTACAGACTGGGAGAAAATATTTGCAAACAATGCTACTGACAAGGGATTAATTTCCAAAATATAAAAAGTTTTGGAATAAAACTTTTTATAAAAAATGGGCAGAAGACCTAAGTAGACAGTTTTTTGAAAGAAGACATACAGATGGTCAACAGATACATGAAAAGATGCTCAACATCACTAATTATTACAGAGACGTAAATCAAAACTACAATGAAGTATTATCTCACATCGGTCAAAATGGTCATCATCAAAAAGTTTACAAATGATAAATGCTGGAGAGGGTGTGGAAAGAAAGGAATCTTCCTACACTATTGGTAGGAATGTAAATTGGTGCAGCCACTATGGAAAAGAGTATGGAGAGTCCTTTAAAAACTAAAAATAGAGTTACCAAATGATCCTGCAATCCCATCCTGGGTGTATATCTAGAAAAAACTCTAAAGATACATGCACCCCAGTGTTCACAGCAGCACTATTTACAACAGCCAAGACACAGAAGCAACCTAAGTGTCCAGGGACTGATGAATGAATAAAAACAATGTGGTATATACAAACAATGAAATATTCTTCAGCCATAACAATGAAATAATGCCATCTGCAGCAACACGGATACACCTAGAGATTATCGTGTAAGTCAGACAAATATCATATGATATCACTTACATGTAAAATTTTAAAAAATTATATAAATGCACATTTATAAAACAGAAGTAGACTCAGAGACACAGAAAACAAACTGATGGTTATGAGAGGGAATAGCGGGGGCTGGAGATAAATTAGGAGTTTGGGATTAACAGACACACACTACTGTATATAAGATAGGTAATCAATAAAGACCTATAAGCAATGTCTTATTATAACCTATAATAGAAAAGAATCTGAAAATATGTAGAAAGGTATAACTGAATCACCTGAACCTAACACAACATTATAGTTCAGTTCAGTCTCTCAGTTGTGTCCGACTCTTTGCGATCCCATGAACTGCAGCATGCCCGGCCTCCTTGTCCATCACTAACTCCCGGAGTTCACTCAAACTCATGTCAGTTGAGTCTGATGCCATCCAACCATCTCATCCTCTGTTGTCCCCTTCTTCTCCCACCTTCAGTCTTTCCCAGCGTCAGAGTCTTTTTCAATGAGTCAGTTCTTCGCATCAGGTGGACAAAGTATTGGAGTTTCAACTTAAACATCAGTCCTTCCAATGAATATTCAGGACTGATTTCCTTTAGGATGGACTGGTTGGACCTCCTTGCAGTTCAAGGGACTCTCAAAAGTCTTCTCCAATACCACAGTTCAAAAGCATCAATTCTTTGGGGCTCAGTTTTTTTACAATACAGCTCTCATATCCATACGTGACTACTGGAAAAAACATAGCTTTGACTAGACAGACTTTTGTTGGCAAAGTAATGTCTCTGCTTTTTAATATGCTATATAGGTTGGTCATAACTTTACTTCCAAGGAGTAAGTGTCTTTTAATTTCAAGGCTTCAGTCACCATCTGCAGTGATTTTGGAGCCCAAAAAAATAAAGTCTGCCACTGTTTTCTCTGTTTCCCCATCTATTTGCCATGAAGTGATGGGACCAGATGCCATGATCTTAGTTTTCTGAATGTTGAGCTTTAAGCCAACTTTTTCACTCTCCTCTTTCACTTTCATCAAGAGGCTTCTTAGTTTCTCTTCACTTTTTGCCATAAGGGTATCATCTGCATATCTGAGGTTATTTATATTTCTCCTGGAAATCTTGATTCCAGCTTGTGCTTCTTCCAGCCCAACGTTTCTCATGATGTACTCTGCATATAAGTTAAATAAGCAGGGTGACAATTTACAGCCTTAACATACTCTTTTTCCTATTTGGAACCAGTCTGTTCCATGTCCAGTTCTAACTGTTGCTTCCTGACCTGCATACAGATTTCTTAAGAGGCAGGTCAGGTGGTCTGGTATTCCCCTCTTTCAGAATTTTCCAGTTTGTTGTGAGCCACAGTCAAAGGCTTTGGCATAGTCAATAAAGTAGAAAGAATTTTTTCTGGAACTCACTTGCTTTTTCGATGATCTGACAGATGTTGGCAATTTGATCTCTGGTTCCTCTGCCTTTTCTAAAACCAGCTTGAACATCTGGAAGTTCATGGTTCACATATTGTTCACATATTATTGCAGCCTGGCTTGGAGAATTTTCAGCATTACTTTATTAGCATGTGAGATGAGTGCAATTGTGTGATAGTTTGAGAATTCTTTGGCATTACCTCTCTTTGGGATTGAAATGAAAACTGTCCTGTGGCCACTGCTGAGTTTTCCAAATTTGCTGGCATATTGAGTGCAACACTTTCACAGCACCATCTTTTGGATTTGAAACAGCTCAACTGGAATTCCATCACCTCTACTAGCTTTGTTCGTAGTGACACTTCCTAAGGCCCACTTGACTTCACATTCCAGGATGTCTGGCTCTAGGTGTGTGATCACACCATCGTGATTATCTGGGTCATGAAGATCTTTTTTTGTACAGTTCTTCAGTGTATTCTCGCCACTTCTTAATATCTTCTGCTTCTGTTAGGTCCATACGATTTCTGTCCTCTATTGTACCCATCTTTGCATGAAATGTTCCCTTGGAATCTCTAATTTTCTTGAAGAGATCTCTAGCCTTTCCCATTCTATTGTTTTCCTCTGATCACAGAGGACAGCTTTCTTATCTCTCCTTGATATTCTTTGGAACTCTGCATTCAAATGAGTATATCTTTTCTTTTCTCCTTTGCTTTACACTTCTCTTATTTTCACAGCTATTTGTAAGGCCTACTCAGACAGCCATTTTGGTTTTTTGCATTTCTTTTTCTTGGGGATGATCTTGATCCCTGTCTTCTGTACAATGTCACAAACCTCCGTCCATAGTTCATCAGGCACTCTGTCTATCAGATCTAGTCCCTTAAACCTATTTCTCACTTGCTGGGACACAATAGGTTGGTCATTTTGACTTTATGTGGATCCAAAAAGGCTCTACACTAAAAATGACCTGTGTTAGTTTACTAAGACTGCCATAACAAAGTATTACAAATTGGGTGGCTTAAACAACAGAAGAGTTCCCAGGTGACACTATTGGTAAAGAACCCACCTGCCAATGCAAGAGACATAGAGATGTGGGTTCGATCTCTGGGTTGAGAAGATACCCTGGAGAAGAACATAGCAACCCACTCCAGTATTCTTGCCTGGAGAATCCCATGGACAGATGAGCCTGGTGGGCTACACAGCCCATAGGGTCGCAAAGAATCAGACATGACTGAAGCAACTTTGCACACACATGCACAAACAACAGAAATTTATTTTCTCACAGTCCTAGAGGCTAGAAATCCAAGATCAAAATGTCAGCAGCCTTGGTTCCTTCTGAGGGCTAAAGGAGAGTCAGTTCCATGCCTTTCTCCTGGCTTCTGGTGGCCTCTGTCATCCCCTGGCTTGTAGCTAGTGTTCTTCCATGTCTTCGCATGGTCTTTCCTCTCTGCAAGTCTATCTGCAACCAAATTTAGTCTTTTTATAAGGACACTAGTCATTTTGCATTAGGGCTCACTCTAGTGATCCCAACTTAACTTCACCATCTGCAAAACTCTATTTCCAAATAAGGGGACTGGGATTAGGACTTCAACATCTTTTGGGGGGACAAAATTCAATCCTTAGCATGACCTTTGACCCCTCAACTTGAAAATGATTGGGTATTAGTGAAACAAGCTGGGCATTTCAGGTGGTAGAACCAGAGTTAGTAAAGGCATGGGTAGGTGACAAAGCCAGCTTAAGGAATCACACCTCTCAGTAACCACAGTTGGAGAATAAGAGCAAATGGAAGGTGAGGGAAGGAAGGAGGCGGATTTACTAGAAACTAGGTTAGGTTTCAAAATGCTACAAAAGAATTGAACTTTTCATTCTGTAGGCAATGGAGATCTAAAAGGAGGGCTCCAACCTTCAGTGATGTGGCCAGGTTTCCAGCTCCCTGGAAAAAGGATGCAGAGTAGACTGAGTTGGCCTCTGGAGTCAAGTCACCAGTGAAGAGGTCACTACATTGGTCTCTGTGAGAGATGAGGAGGGCCTGAGTTGGGGCAACTTCAAATAGGATGAAGAGTAGGGGAAACGAGAGTCATGAGGAAACGATGATGTCAGCCCTGGGTTTGTTGCTTAGTCTGCTTATGTGGCAAATACCTACCTCAGGGGAAGCATGTTAGACTTGGGACTTGTGTTCCTTCAAGAAGAGCGTTTGGCCCAGTGAGAAAGCAAGACAAAGGATGCTCCCCCACTCTACCCCCAACCCCCGCTAATCAACCTACGAACACATCAGCAGAGCTTCCTGGCAACATTCAAAGTTGCAGCAGGAGAAACGCTCATGACTCTTCTGGGATTCAGATCAAAGAGTAAAGAGGAAGAGCCTGGAATAAAAGGCAGTCTCTATCTCACCAGAAACTTTAGGAATCAACTTAGAATCTTATCTTCCCCAAACCTTGGAGGTGAGCCAGCTCTTAAAGAAGGGTATTGGAAGAAAAACACCCAAGTATCAAATGGCTCAGACGATCTGATAAACACGTGTGCTCCCTGGGAGGCAAGGCTGCTCTGGGAGTCCCTGCATGGCTGGGAAGTTAGAGAGCATTGCTCTAGTTCGCATCCAGTCTCACTCTTTGTAAGCCCTTGGTTCTGCATCCACTTACCTGCTGAACACAAGGTATGGCAGCCTTGGACTATGGTAAAGCATGCCTCAGAGTGATGCAGAAAGCTCCCAAACCACACCTGGTTCTCATAGGGTCCTTGAGTCAAAGTCCTCTCCTAAGCTAAAGACAACACAGACAGCTTAAGGGACAAAGAGAAATGACATAGCAGCTAAAAATGAGAAATTTCTCATGATTGCACCCTCCTAGCTTAGACATTTTTTCTGTAAAAGTCCAGATAATAAATATTTTAGGTTTTGTGGGCCACATACACTCTCTATTCCATATTATTTGCTTTTCATGTTTTTTTCTAACAGCACTTTAAAAATGTAAAAAATCATTTTTAGTTTGTGGGCTGCACAATATCAGGATACAGATGATAGTTTGCTGACCCCTGGCTTAAAGCTGACCCATGAAGCCATGGACAACAACAGATACGCAGTCTGTCTTGCTTAATCACTTGAGATATTTGAGTTTTTATTCTCACCTCTTTCCACCATAGAGTCTGATTAATTGGGCTCTTGCAGTTAGCTGACTTGAGAACTCTCCAAGAATTCAGAAGCAAGGCTTGTGTGGCCTGCCCTCTTATAAACAAACACACTCTAAGGTCTGAGGTACAAAGTGATTCATGTGCAGGAAGCAAAAGGCCTCTAGTCTTCCACTCACTACCTTAAAACCCTGAGCACTATCTTTATTTTTTTTTTTTTTGGCCTCACCCTGTGGCACGTGCGATCTTGGCTCCCCAGCCAAGGAGTGAACTTGCATCCCCTCCATTGGAAGCATGAAGTCTTGACCCCTGGATTGCCAGGAAATATCCATGAGCACTAGTAAGGAAAGAGGAGCCGCACTGAGGAGCATAAGGAAAGGCCTGCCTCTGAGATGGCATGACTTTACGTTCCCCAGACAGTCACGGGTTATGCTTCCAATTAGCACCAACCCTCCCTACATCCTGCAGAGAAACTCTTGGCCAGTTCACACATGTTAGGAGTTACGTTAGTAGCACATATCATGGTATCGATACAACAGACCTGGTGTTTGCTTTCTGACTCATGGACATGGTTTCCGTGGAACTACAAGCATGCAACCCCAACAATGCCCAGTCTGTTCAAGGTACAGACTATTTTAGGAGCGTCTGGTTTAAAGCAGAGTAGATTAAATAGAAATAATCAGAGAAAGAAGAATTACAAAAAAGTTTTATGGATAGATCTCAGTTCTAAACCCAAATCTCTATTTTAACATCGAACAACGCAGATACTATTGTGTATTTATATGGATGCAATGGGGTGAACTGGAGTTAGTAAACTCTAGCATATATGCAAAGACCACAAAATACGATGAAGAACATGGCCCTGGGTGTTTGTGGTTTTCTATCCCAGTAGCATTGATAAAACAATTGATTTCAGCATATGCAAAGATAGTTAGATATTTGCCTGGTAATTGACAGAGGAAACACACACTGTGTACTTTTCACACTGAGGAAAGACTGAAGACTATGTGGAGCACTCTGTTATCCTCTCCTTCCCTTCTCACCCCCAAGCCCTGCTTAGAGCCCAGCTCTCAGGTGCTAACCTCCGTTCTCAGTTTACAGTGAGCATCCTGCCAAGAACCGGAAGGAAAACAATGTGTCTGTCATTAGAGCATCTGCGAATTGTTTTCTCACGTGAGCCCAGACAAAGCCATGCTCACCATAGGTCAGTCTGCTCCTCGGCTAGATACGCGGGTGTTTCTCTGTGTGCCTTGGAACCCCCTCAGAGTGACCTCACCATCGTGTTGTCCAGAAAAGTATCAGGTGAAAAATAAAGGCCCACTTCTCAGCTATTGTACTGTGGGTTCGCTTTATGTCCAGAAATATTCTATTTAAACACGGCTTTTGTAGAACTTGGAAAATGCTCACTATAATTGCTAAAGTATCAATGTAAACCCTCTTGGCTTGGGATTTAAATATATCCATGAGCTACTATTGAACTGCACAAGTCGAAAATTGTCTGCAAAGAAATAAAAGTGACAAATATGGTAGGAATATACAATAGTACAAATGATGAAAAGTAAATTGCCCTTTGAATTATGCTCATTTAATAACTGAAAACATTGTACTGCGCATAAGGGATTTTATGAGGCATAGCATTTTAACTGCTCTTTCTCAATGCAGCCTTCTATCTGTTCCATCTCCCTCTAAAATGCCATAACCAATGTCCTGCAACTGTGAAGAAAGGACAAATTTTGAGTTATAGAGCTGGGCTCTGCCACGCACAGCTGCCTTCTTAGAATAGTACAGCCCACTGCCAAAATAAATGAACAGCATCTTTTTGTGGAACTTACTGTCAGAAACCCTCTAGCCTCACGTCTACAAGCTTGATTGGTAACAGAAGCAACCCAAGGAAAACTATGTGATGCCTGCTCTCTGCTTAATGGTGCCGTCTGTGCATTTGTTATTCAGACCCAGCTTTTCATAGCAACTATTGAATATGCAAAGTTGAATTTAGGGATGCCAGAGTTAATTAACACCAGCTCCATTTGATGGCAAGCTTTGTAAACAATCAGGATTCTAAGTTCTCTAGACTTGAATTTGGGAGCCTGACAATTTTTATCCCTTGGAGTTAGGAATTTTGTATAAAGTATAAATAGATGATTTCAGGTCATATTTACTTGCCAAAAGATGGAACACAGATTGGTAAGGACGCCTGCACACCTACAGGCTACTGGATGAAGGAGGATTTTCATTTTTAATGGTTAGCAGTAATACCTCGTTTAAATTCAGAGGGAGGCCCAGGCTTTCCCTCTGTGGAGAGGCAATAATCTGAGGCAGGCTCTTCAGAAATCCTAGGTTGTGACTTACTTTTGCTAATTTTCCTTGCACACACTTCAAGAATGACTACTACTTTGTTGTTCTCAAAATGACCATGTAGTTGGAAGCAACAGAAGAGGGTTTCATTTTTTCCATGATATACGCTGTGCTCTGAAGATACTGCAAAGGTTTAGCATCTTGCCAAAGGCAAATTTCCCCATAGTCTCCCCAATCTACGAACTTCATAGCTCCATACAAATCATTCCCCTTACACAAAGCTCTGAGTTGTCACAAACACCCATCTCTTATCTGATACCTGGCATTTGAGGCTCAGCACTTCCAAGCTTAGAAACCAGGAAGCTTCTGCTCTCTGAAATGAGAGGAGACTCCAGAAAATTTTCATTTTTCCAGAGGCTGAATGTCCAGGTTGCTGCTCTTCCTCTGGCCACTTGCCTTTGGCATTTTGCTGCCCATTCGCACTGCCACCAGAGCCTGGGCAAAAGAAGTAAATGAAGTTAGGATTCAAATCTGCCAATTTGGTTCCTCCTTAGATACTGCCCGGTAAAAGATCTGGCCAAGAAAAAGGGTGACTTGTCTAAACCTTTTTTTTTTATTAGTTTTGCCATACAATGACATGATATCGCCATGGGTTTACATATGCTCCCCCTCCAGAACCCCCCTCCCTCCTCCCTCCCCCCAGGAAATCTCGATGCACCAGCCCCGAGCATCAATCCTGGGATGGCGATTGATTACATATATGATACTTAACATGTTTCAATGCCATTCTCCCATATCATCCCACCCTTGCCGTCATCTACAGAGTCCATGAGTCTGTTCTATACATCTGCATTCCTTTTGCTGTCTCGCATGCTGGGTTCTTGTTACCGTCTTTTTAAATTCCATATATATGTGTTAGTATACTGTATTGTTGTTTTTGCTTCTGGCTTACTTCACTCTGAATAATGGGCTCCAGTTTCGTCCATCTGAGTAGAACTGATTCAAATGAATTTTGTTTTAATGCTGAGTAATATTCCATTGTGTATATGTACCACAGCTTTCTTATCCATTCGTCAGTTGATGGGCACCTAGGTTGCTTCCATGTCCTGGCTATTGTAAACAACGCAGCGATGAACATTGGGGTACACGTGGCTCTTTCATTTCTGGTTTCCTCGGTGTATATGCCCAGCAGTGGGATTGCTGGGTCATATGGCAGGTCTATTTGCAGTTTTTTAAGGAATCTCCACACTGTTTTCCATAGTGGCTGTACTAGTTTGCAATCCCACCAACAGTGTTAAGAGAGTTCCCTTTTCTCCACATCCTCTCCAGCATTTATTGCTTGTAGATTTTTGGATTGCAGCCATTCTGACTGGTGTAAAGTGGTACCTCATTGTGGTTTTGATTTGCATTTCTCTGATAATGAGTGATGTTGAGCATCTTTTCATGTGTTTGTTAGCCATTTTTATGTCTTCTTTGGAGAAATGTCTGTTAAGTTCTTTGGCCCACTTTTTGATTGGGTTGTTTATTTTTCTAGAATGGAGCTGCAGGAGTTGCTTGTATATTTTTGAGATGAATTGTTTGTCCGTTGCTTCATTGGCTATTATTTTCTCCCATTCTGAAGGCTGTCTTTTCACCTTGCTTATAGTTTCCTTTGTTGTGCAGAAGCTTTTAATTTTAATTAGGTCCCATTTGTTTATTCGTGCTTTTATTTCCGATATTCTGGGAGGTGGGTCATGGAGTTTCCCGCTTTGGTTTATGTCAGAGAGTATTTTGTCTATGTTATCCTCTGGGAGTTTTATAGTTTCTGGTCTTATGATTAGATCTTTGATCCATTTTGAGTTTATCTTTGTGTATGGTGTTAGAAAGTGTTCTAGTTTCATTCTTTTACAAGTGGCTGTCCAGTTTTCCCAGCACCACTTGTTAAAGAGGTTGTCTTTTCTCCATTATATATTCTTGCCTCCTTTGTCAAAGAAAAGGTGTCCATAGATGCGTGGATTTATCTCTGGGCTTTCTATTTTGTTCCACTGATCTATATTTCTGTTTTTGTGCCAGTACCATACTGTCTTAATGACTGTGGATTTGTAGTATAGCCTAAAGTCAGGTAGGTTGATTCCTCCAGTTCCATTCTTCTTTCTCAAGATTGCTTTGGCTATATGAGGTTTTTTGTATTTCCATACAAATTGTGAAACTATTTGTTCTAATTCTCTGAAAAAGACCTCTGGTAGCTTGATAGGAATTGCACTGAATCTATAGATTGCTTTGGGTAGTACACTCATTTTCACTATATTGATTCTTCCAATCCATGAACACGGCACGTTTCTCCATCTGTTTGTGTCCTCTTTGATTTCTTTCATCAGTGTTTTATAGTTTTCTATATAAAAGTCTTTGGTTTCTTTAGGTAGAAATACTCCTAAGTATTTTATTCTTTTTGTTTCAATGGTGAATGGAATTGTTTCCTTAATTTCTCTTTCTGTTTTCTCATTGTTAGTGTATAGGAATGCCAGGGATTTCTGTGTGTTGATTTTGTATCCTGAAACTTTGCTATATTCACTGATTAGCTCTAGTAATTTTCTAGTAGAGTCTAACACCTATTCTACTCAAACTCTTCCAGAAAATTGCAGAGGAAGGTAAACTCCCAAACTCATTCTATGAGGCCACCATCACCCTAATTCCAAAACCCGACAAAGATGCCACAATAAAAGAAAACTACAGGCCAATATCACTGATGAACTTAGATGCAAAAATCCTCAACAAAATTCTAGCAAATAGAATACAACAACACATTAAAAAAATCATACATCATGATCAAGTAGGCTTTATCCCAGGGATGCAAGGATTCTTCAATATTTGCAAATCCATCAATGTAATACACCACATTAACAAATTGAAAAATAAAAATCACATGATTATCTCAATAGATGCAGAGAAAGCCTTTGACAAAATTCAACATCCATTTATGATAAAAACCCTCCAAAAAGCAGGAATAGAAGGAACATACCTCAACATAATAAAAGCTATATATGACAAACCCACAGCAAACATTATCCTCAATGGTGAAAAACTGAAAGCATTCCCCCTGAAGTCAGGAAGAAGACAAGGGTGCCCACTCTCACCACTACTTTTCAACATAGTTTTGGAAGTCTTGGCCACAGCAATCAGAGCAGATAAAGAAATCAAAGGAATCCAGATTGGAAAAGAAGAGGTAAAACTCTCTCTGTTTGCAGATGACATGATCCTCTATATTGAAATACACCATTTTTTTTTAATTGGAGGACAACTGCTTTTCAATATTGTGCTCGTCCCCACTGTACAACAACATGAATCAGCTATATGCGTGCACACAGCCCCTTCCTCTTCAGCCCCCTCCCATTGCCCCAACCCACTCCTCGAGGTCATCCCAGAGCACTAAGCTGTGCTCCCTATGTGTCTAAGCCATTTTAAAGCATAAATTATTTATGAGTTTTAGCCACTGGGCAACTTGAAAGTCAGGGACTAAAACGATTTTAAACCCTTTGTAAATGAACAACTTACTCCAACAAACTAGGAGGACTGTGGACGAGTCAGGAGCCAAAGAAAATGAATCAAGAACCTGAATATGGAGAAAGTTGAAAACTGTGTTGCTGGATCTAGACAAGGAAAGTCTCAGTGCAGTTGCCTCATGTGCAATATGAAGGAGTCATATTGAATGAGAGCTGCAGTTCCTTCCAGCTGTGACTTTCTACATCATTTCAGCTGAGTATAAGATTATTATTTGTTTCTTTATAGAGTGGCAATTACAAGAAAGACCTGGGCCCTCAGGGCAGGGCTATTTTGTTTTTCTTCTGCCAGGAAACTGCTCTTTCTAAGGTTGTGAAAGATATCCTAACAGTCACTATGAATCCACCTCTACCATGTGAGCACCTACTATACACCAGGCACTCTGCTAGGGACCCAGGATACAAAGGTGAATAGGACCCAGACTCTGCCTCCTGGGAGCCCAGAATCTGGTGAGGGGGACAAATGTTAAAAACCACCCCAATACAATATAGTAAGTGCTGCACTAGAGATGACGTATGAAATATTATGAGTCACACGAAAGAGCAAAAAATCTTATGGGATGAGGCGAGGCAAAGAAAAGGATGTAAGGACATTTCTGGGAATGGTGATGAGTGAGAAGTGGAAGGAACAGGAGCAGCTTGTGTGGCTGAAGTGGGGCAAGAAGGCAAGCACAGCGAAGTGACTGGAGATGAAACTGGAAACAGTTTAAAATTGTTTATACAGCTCACTAATTAATGTGGATGTCATCTTCAAGGCAGTGGTTCTTGACTGGTGGTAAGTAGTCATGGTAAGAAGCCAAGAATTCATTGTCTACAGATTGAATGTATCTTATGTTTCTGGATAGATATTATTATTGGTCAATTGTATGTCAATGCTTTATTTCTTAGTAACAAAATAAATTGTGAATTGTTGCTGAATTCAAAGTAGCTTTTAATTTAGGTAATCTCTCAATTAACAGGTGAAAAAAGTATAGCTATCATGGGGGCATCCATGATGTTTTCTGACATGAAAAAAAAACCCATGCAAAAAGGATTGGGAACGAGTGATAAAAAAAAAATATATATATACATATATATAGTTACTTTAAATAAGGGCTGCAGCATGACTTAAATCATTCACTGTAGGAATGAACGAATTTTTGAATGATCACTCTAAAAGATACTCAAGGATAAGTGTAAGTTCAGTGAAAGAAAGCTGCTCAAGTTGAACAATGATAAGAATTTTGACAGTAACAGGAAAAGACAGAGGAGAGGATTAACTCATGAGGTATGTAGAAAGTAGAAATAAAAGGATTTGTTGACAGACTGGATAGACAGGAGAGAGAAAGAGAAGAGAGTAAGGACCACTCCCGGGTTTCACATCTGGACTGTGAAGTGAAAGTGGGACATACAGGAAACAGAACTGTTGGAGAGGATAGCAAGCTTGACTTGGGACATATTCACTCAGAGGAGCCTGAGGGCCAGTGAGTGGAGTCCTTAATAGGTGATGGGGAATATGGGCTGGAACCCCAGGACAGAGGCAGTGGCCACAGGTTATGTGATTTCCACAGACACCCAGCAGAAATCATGAGAATAATTAGGAGAGGTAATGGAAACCTCAAGAGTGGATGACATTACTCAGAGAGACTTTTTGATTGTAAGGAGCTTAGAAATGAACGCTACGAAACATCAAACTTTAAGGTTGGGCAGTAGAAGAATCCCAACAAAGGCGACAGAAGATGCAACAGGATCTGAGGGGACAGTGAAACAGAAACTCAGGAAGAGATAGCAAAAGGCTAAACATCACAGAAGTAAATTAAAAGGAAATTTAAAAAAAGACAACAAATTCTGGCCACCAAGCAGCCGTGGTGACCTGTAAGAACACCTCAGGACAAGAATGGGCAGAGAATCCAGAGTGCAGGGCATGGAGTAATGAGTTGTAAAGGGAGGAAAAGGATGCTAGGAATGAAAGGCAGAGAGAGAGAGATACAGGACAGTAGATGGAGGAAAGAGCAAACAAGGAAAAGGATTTCAGACCTGAGGAAACATGAGTGTACAGTTGTCAACCAAGGAGAAGCTGTCAAGGGAGAAGAATTATGAAGATATGGAAAAGGACGGTATCAACTGACAGAGCCAGTCCCAGAACCAATGAATGAGTTGATCATGATTACCTCTCCTCCCCAGCTACCTCAACACACTACTAGTTCTTCCCTCGGGCTGGCAGAGAATTTTCACACCACTGTGCCACTGCTGTGGTATGAAATCATTTAATCTGTGGCCTCACACTGTTCTATCAGCTGGAAATGACTTGCCCACTTGCCCTGCTTTCTCCATCTCACACTTGCACTCACCCTTCTGATCCAGAGCAAATTCTGCCCTCCTCTGAGAATCCTGCCTGATTTCTTCTGCAATTCCCAGTCCTACAAAACAGAGATGAACCTGCTGTGTACCTTTATCACAGACTTTATTTGTATTGCCATCATCATTTTCCTCTCTGTTTCCCCGAGTAGAATGTGAGCTCCTGAGGGCAAGGATTGTCATAATATGCTTTGCACCTTAATTGTCTAGCCTGTTATCTGATTGACAGGGGCAGGGAACTGTAATTGCATACTCACTTTGGAGGGTGCTTCGATCCCAGCAAACTCTGTTACACATGTAAGATGATCTTCCTCTTACAGAGGAGGAAGCTAAAATTCAGAAACTCTATAAACAACTTGCTGAAGGTCATATTACCAAAAGTAATAAGGGGCGGTGGGGGGGGGCTTCCCTGGTGGCTCAGTAGTAAAGACTGCCTGCCAATGCAGGAGACACAGGTTCGATCTCTGATCCAGGAAGATCCCACATGCCGCAAAACTAAGCCCATGTGCCACAACTTTTGAGCTTGTGCTCTAGAGCCTGGGAGCCACAACTCCTGAAGCCTGTATACCCTAGGGCCTGTGCTCCACAACAAGAGAAGTCACCGCAATGAGAAGTCCATGCACCGCAACTAGAGAGCCGCCCCTGCTCACCACAGCTGGAGAAAAGCCTGCATAGCAATGAAGACCCAGCCCAGCCAATAATAAATACATGGAATTTTTTAAAATATTTCTTGTTTAAAAAAAACTTCAAATAACAGTAATAACACAGTCATAGCAAATACAGATCATGTTACTTCACCAGGCACTGCTTTGGGTCCCAAAGGAAAAAAAGATACAAAATTCAATTGATATAGCCCTTACAGTTTCATGCCTTTTAGCCTTAACGAGCCCCACAATTGCATCTAATCAATCCTTCTATGCTTTTCAGAGTATCTCCTTAACACAATCCCCGCGTATTTGACCAACACATTTTTCTTCCTCTCTTTGAGTAGCCATCTACGACTTCATTACTCTCAGCACATAATTAGTGACACAAGCTCAAAGGTAACCTCTTCCCCAAGCCTGCAATTTAATCTCACAAGGTGCAGTTAATTGTGGGATCTAAGTCGTATGCACACAGCCTGTCTGTTAAGAAGACTGAGAGAAGCAGGTGTGTTCAATTACCTTTCTGTACCTTGTGATAGAGGACACCTGGAAGGGAGGGTGAATGGCTGCCCAACAAGCTCATCTTCAGTTTCTTCCCTATATGGACTGCTTCCCTCTCAGATTTAGTAAATCCCAAAAACAACATTTTCCGATAAGTCAGATTTCCAATCCTCTCCTATTTTTGTGAGATTTTGTCAACCCAAACAAAAAAATTAAGTCAACTCTTTTCTCTTTATCAGCTGTGTCCAGTATTTTACAAAGACTCAGTGTTTCCTTTGAGAGGAACTGTTCGTGGACACACACTTTCTGCTCCATCCCTCATGTCCCTATCCTATCAAGGGTCTCACTGCCTCACTGTAAGACTGCTGCCACTGACTCCCAGCCTGTGGACATGCCTCCAAACTCAATCTCTTCCAAACACCAAACATCTTTGGTAAAGTCAGGCACCCTTCTGAAGCATGGCTTTCATGATCTCAACTTCTGGTCAAAAACGAATTATTAACACAGGAGGAAAAAACATGTGATGTGTGATTAAAAATTCCTAATGCTTTTATATGTATGAAAGACATACATATACATACATACAAGAAAAACTAAAACCAAGATTGTCAATCCATTTCTAAAGTATGCAAGGACAATCTACTAATTACAAAACATTTGGAACTGAATTGAGAAATTCTACAGAAGGTGACAAGGGCTTCCCTAGTGGCTCAGTGGTAAAGAATCTGCCAGCCAATGCAGGAGACGTGGATTTGATCCCTGGGTCAGGAAGACCCCCTGGAGAAGGAAATGGCAACCCGCTCCAGTATTCCTGCCTGGGAAATCCCATGGACAGAGGTGCCTGGTGGGCTACAGTCCATGAGTCACAAGAGTTGGACAGGACTGAGCAACTAAAAAACAAAAAATAGGAAGTGACATATTTTTGCCACTTAAAATTGAACAAACCACAGTCTGAAAGAAGGCAAAGACATGTTTCTTTCCCATTCTGGAATGTACTTTAGAAAATCAAGCAGCTGTCACTGTACTGCTTTTTGGAGTAGCACATTACATTCCCCTCATATCCTCAAAACTATCCTAAGCATGTCCCCTACTATGTCTTTCTAGGAAAGATGCTCCCAGCCTACCACAAGGTGGGATATAGAAAAATGGGTGTGGTGAACAGGCCTCCCAGGATGCAGAGTGCTTCAGACCAGATGGAGGCAGAGACAACCCTACTATTGGTGTGGCAGAAACTCCTCATTGCCCCCCCACCCCAGTATCAATTCTTCCTTCTTCTCTGGTAAGAGTCTAGAGCCAGATGATGGCTTCCAAGAAAGGAACCATCACCTACTCTTCACCTAGGTAGCCCCACGAATGAAGTCCTCACCAGTGGCCTTTAAGACAAAGGTGCCCATGGATCTTTAAGAGACAGCTGGTGTATTCTCTTTACCCCTTATTCTTCATCCCCTTTTTCACAAAACTTCCCAGGTAGCACCAGTGGTAAAGAATTTGCCTGCCAATGCAGGAGATACAAGAGACATGGGTTCAATCTCTAGGTTGGGAAGATCCCCTAAAGAAGGAAATGCCTGGAAAATACCATGGACAGAGGAGCTTGGTGGGCTACAGTCCATGGGGTTGCAGAGTCGGACACGACTGAGTACACACACACACATTTGTGCAAAATAAAATTGAAAAGTTAAAAATTGAAGGTTGGGCAATGATTTCTTAAGTAAATGCAGACACCAAATCCAGGTATGACAATATTAATTTCAAACAAAGGAAAGTTAAAGCAAAAGACATTAGAAAGGACAAGGAAGATCATATTCCTTTATAAGGATCAATGATTGGGATCTGCTACTAAGTAACAAAGCATCAAAATACATAAGATAGAGACAATTAAAAATTACAAGAACTTCCCTGGTGATCCAGTGGTTGGAGTCTGCCTGCCAATGCAGGGGACATGGATTCGATCTCTAGTCTGGGGAGATTCCACATACGTCGAGGCAACTAACCCAAAACACCACAACTAATGAATCCTGAGAGCCCTAGAGTCCATGTTCCACAACAAGAGAAGCCACAATGAGAAACCTCAGTGCCTCAAGCAGAGAGCACCTTCATCTCACCACAGAGAAAGCCTACACAGAGCAAGAAAAACCCAGCCCAGCCTAATACAATTCAACAACAAATTATAAGAAGTCAATAGACATAAAACTAGAGTGACCTTTTTGATAAGTCAGGTAGACTAAAAATAAATGCAATGAATTCTGGAATTAAATAATTACATTAAAAATTAAACCATTAAAAAATCTAGGTGAAAAATTAACTGATCTGAGAATCTGTAAGTCTAAAAACAATGGAAGAAACAACAAAAGAAAGAAATGAAAGATTTGTCTATGTAATTTTAAAATACGTAATTCAAAAAAAGGGGCAAATGACATACTAGAAAAAGTTATAACAGGTACAACAGACAAAAGGTAATACTCTGAATTTATGAAGGTCTCATAAATAAATATCAGAGATACTAACATTCTACATGAGTTCTATCCAATTGTTCTAAATCTGCACTGTCCAATAGGGTAGCCACTAACCACAAGAAGACTTGAAACAAGGCTAGTGTCAGTGTTGAAATGATAATATTTGGGGTATATTTGGTTGAATAAATTTTATTATTAAAATAACTTTTCATTAAAATTATTTTACCTGTTTCTTTTTACTTGTTTAATGCTGATACTAGAAAATTTTAAATTACATACATGGCTCACATTAGGTCTTTATTGAAAAGGGCTTTTTTAGAATAATGATTAAGAAAACAAAGAAAAAATTCACAAAAGAACAAATACAAATGGCCAATAAACTAGGAAAAAAATTGTTTGTACCTCACTTATATCCAAGAAATACAAATTGAAACAGGATACCATTTTTCCTTTGAAATTGACAAAGTTAAAAAAAAAAAGACCTCACTGTTGGCAAAGTTTCCATAAAATGGAAACTCTCATACAGTGCTGATGAGAGTACAAATGAATTTAACCTTTCTTGAAAGCCATTTGGCAATATGAATCAAGAATCTTAAAAACACTTATACTCTTTGACCTAATGTCTCTGTTTCTAGGAATTCAGCCTAAAGAAATAATTTTTAATGCAATTAAAGCTTTTGTATAAGGATATCCATCACAGTGCAATTTCTAATAGTGAAAAGTTGGGGAAAAATAGACAACAATAGAGAAATTCTTATATTCTATAGCCTTAAAAATTAAAAAAAAATTCTAGTTATGAGGAAAATGTTCACAACAAACTAAAAAAAGCAGGACTTATTTTACAGTATAACCATAAAGAATACAGTATGTACATACCATGCATATAAACACTATTTCATAACTTTAATACCTTAATTTCCTAGTTTATAAGACCTTTCACAAAGTTAGGATCAAAGTTAGATAATGTAAAAAACCCTCTAAGTGGGTATTTCTAGGTAGTAGAATTATTTTATTTTCATCTTTACACTTTCCGGGTTTTTTTCCTCCAAAATATTCATGAGTATGTACTATTTTAAAAATAAGAAGAGAACAATCCCTTTTATGAAAGTTTCTAGGCCACATCAATCCCCACCCTCTCTCAGGTTGCAAGCCCTCTATGAACCAGAGCCCTTTTCCTTTCCAAATTTATTTCCCATGGCTGCCATCAGTCATGTCAGAGTTCCCTCCATGCCACGTCTGTCCTCGCCTCCCTTCCCCTAATGTAGTCTGACTTCCCACTGAGCACATGCAGCTCAGAACATTCACAAACCCTCTCATTTATCCCACCAAACAATCCTGAAAGGTGGGAATTATCATCTGTGTTGTAAAGAGAGAAGGGGGAGAGGAAATGGTGTTTTTTTCACTAACCTACAACTTCACCCACCCTTCTTACCTTTTGCACAACTGTTTTTTACCTCCACTCGCTGAGTGACATGGAGCAAGTTAAACTTCTGTGAGGTTGTCTTCTGACATGCAAAAGAGGGCAACGATGGTACAACCACCACGGAGCTGCTGTGAGGAGGATGGGATCCCACTACTCAGTTCTCTTAGCCGACTGCCTGGCCTCCTCCTACCATTACTGACCCTTTTCAGTTGGCCCCCAACAAGACACGTCCTGCCGGCTATCTCAGGCCAGCGAGAACTAGTCCGGTGCAGAGGCAAAGGGAACCTTTCTTAGCTCAGAATAGAGAGCCAGACGCTAGGGCTCTAGAGCACAAGTTCATCCCACAGGCGCTGGGCCCCGCTGCCTTATAGGAATCTCGCCAGAGGGGGCGGAGTTCTCGCGAGGCTGGCACAAGTGCGCGGCTCAGCTTCCAGAGGGCAGGGCAGAGCACTCCTCTCAGCACACTGCCTGCGGCCGCTGGCGCCATCTTAACTTGAGCCTTGTGCTTAGCGCTTCTGCGCAGCCCTGGCCAGAACTGAGTTATAGGAAACAGCTGTCTCCCACCAGAAACTCTGGTCTAAAGAGCTGGGTGCGAGGTCTCTGCATGTGGACCCCTATGAGCAAGTGAAACCAGACTCCGCACAAAGGATTTTTTTTTTAATTCTTTGTATATTGTAGTGGTTTTTGCCATACACTGACATGAATCTGCCATGGGTGTGCATGTATTCCCCATCCTGAACCCACCTCCCACTTCCCTCCCCATCCCATCCCTCTGGGTCATCCCAGTGCACCAGCCCTGAGCACCCTGTCTCATACATTGAACCTGGACTGGCAATCTGTTTCACGTATGATAATGTACATGTTTCAATGCTATTCTCTAAGTTTAGACTTTATTTCATTACTCAGATTGCTTTTTATATTTCCCAGGAATTGTTAATGGGCTTTCCTAGTGACACTGCCAGCTCAAGTCCCTCCTTGCCTTCCAACTGTCTCCAGCTCCTAAGACCCCTGCCTTTCTCTGCCTTCTCCACTCTTCCTTAACACAGGGCTCCGTGGTTGTGTGTGTTAGTTGTGATTCCTCAACTACACCACAAGCTCCCACCAGGGAGAGGCAGAGCCCTTTCCTCCATCTCCGTTTCCCACCACATTGAGCACTTTGGAACATCCTAGACTTCAACATCTAATTGTTGAAAAATATTTAATTGCTTGAAGAGTCAGTAGATTGTTTCACATGTCAGCTCTTGGGCAAACTGAAAATTTCATACAGGGTGAGCAGCCAGTCACATGGATTTAATAGGCGTTTCCCAGAACATTCTTACAAGCCAAAGACTGAGGAGAGGCCCATCCACTTTACTCAAGCAAAGCTAAAGCACCTGCATTTTGCCATGGGCTGGATACATGTATTGCCTTAATTAGCAGGGACTCTCCAGGGAAGTTCAGGTGGTGCTAGTGGTAATAACCTACCTGACAGTTCAGAAGACCTGACAGACTCCAATTTGATCCCTGGGTCAGGAGGAGAAAATGGCAACCCACTCTGGTATTCTGGCCTGGAGAATCCCATGGACAGAGGAGCTACAGTCCATGGGGTTGTGAAGAATCAGATATTCCTGAAGTGAACTTAGCATACACAAGGAGTCCCAGTTTTCTAGCTAACTGATTTCCTCTCCTTCCCATCCTGACCCAAAACATCATATGTTGGATCTCAGTGAGATACGGCCTCTCCACAAAGAAGCTCACATAAGGGATTCCTTCAGATGAGCCACACCTGTCCCTGGGTCAGCGCATGCTCACCCTATCATCCACAGTGCCTCTGGCTGAGGACTCATTCCCCACTGGGCAGACACAATCCAAGATCAGGATGAGTCTGATATGATACCAAGTTATTAACCATCCAAGGGAAAAAAAACCAAACAAACTGCTTTGCTTAGTACACACCCTTAACTAAGGTAGTACTGATAAGAGATAGTTACTGAGATGAAAAGAAGAGTTAGTTTAGGGGAAGCAAAAAACTTAAATACCCAGAATATTTCATCTTCAAATAGATTCAACAAATATTTTCTGAGTGTCTGTTTGGTGCCAGGCACAGTCTGGGACACTAGGCACACAGCAGGATTACTGTTGCTAAACTCCCACAAGCCTACCCTGCTCCTTGCCACCCGCCCACCCCTCACCACACCCCACGATGACTCAGAACCCTACATTTATCCACAAGCCTGCCTCCCTTGACAGCTTGGTGAAGAGTGATGTGGACACAGAAGGGAACCAATAAATATTTGTTGAAGGAATGAATTGGCAAGGAATCCAAGTCTTTGGTTTCCCCACGCCTTAAGCACAGGACACACAGAGTGAGAAACATTCCCTAGGCCCCTAGGAGGTAGAATCCTGCAGAACTGCTCACAGCATCACCTGGAAGTGGGGAGGACGGAATTCTTTACTGAAGGAGCCGCACACACATACACCAGGGGGCAGAGTGAGCAGCCCTTTTGGAGTTGGCCGGGAGCTGGTGCCTTTTCAAGAGAGTCCTCCTGGAGCCGTCTGAGACCGCCCAGTAGAACAACAACATAGTTTCTGTGCTTCTCAGCAAGTTCATGTTTCTAGTCAAAGTGTGGTATCTCCGAAATCCAGTGTGTGATGTCCGGGTCAGGATGGGAAGGGGAGGAAGGCAGTGAGATGGAAAGTTGGGATTCCTCAGGAAATGTGGATAATTCATCCTACCCTTTTGGTTGGGGAGGCTGAAGGAACAGTCATTGCTGCTGGGAGACTATGTAACACAATTCCACTGTCTGAGACGCCTTCCACTCAGTGTCTGAATAGCCAGCCCCATGAAGCTGACAGTAATCCAATAACTGGGAGGCATTCTTAGTTTTATGTCCCAAGAAGAATGTGTAACATTTACAGGACAGTAAACCCCAGACCCACATTGTTCCATTAGACTCTTCCTTACTAGGCAGTAGGCACCACTTGGGCACTCTAAGCCTAGCATTATCAGGAAATAATTGAGAAATACAAACTGAAAGAATTCTGCTACAAATGGTATTTATTACTTCAAAAGAGAGAACTGTTTTCCCTTTTATGGCATCGAAGATATCCATTTTTTGAAAATGTTTTCCTAGCACATTACAAATTACTTCAGAGTTGGGAAATGCTCCTTGCTAGGAAGAGGCTGTGTGCTCTGAGGATTGGTCCTGACTCCTGATTGAAAATATTGTTTATTTGGGCAACTACATTCTTCAGTCAGTAAGGCCTGGGGAGTTTACTATTAATCCCAAATGTAAATCCCAGTTAGAGTTGCTGCTTTACAAAAGCTGATTACTATTTAACTCTCGTGTTCACAGCACATCTTGCAAATACCTCCAATAAGTAAGAAAACAGTACTTACAAGCAACGCTGACTGAGGTGACCTAAATTACTGCCCCTTCAATCTTTTCTCCTTCCTCAACTCTCTCCATTGACTGTCCCAGAAAACACCTGAGTTCAGACTAAAGATGAACTTGCACCAATTTTGGAGGGTACAGAGGGGAAGACAGGAAGTTGTGCCTGACGGCTGGCCTGGTGATTGCATACTCCCTTCCGGTTTTAAACAATTGCTGTCCGGACGGGAATTGAACCAGAAGAACCTTAGATACACATGGAGTTAGCATTGCCAGATTTAGCAAAACAGACAAAAACTATTGTATGTGCCATACTACAATATAGTCCCTGTTGATCTGAGGTTCAACTTGAACTGGGCATCCTCGCAACCCTCCACTGAACAGGTAACCCAGACTTACAGGAGACAGGGGCTGTAGAAGGATGAGGCCCTCAAAATCCCTAAGAGAAAGGTTCTCAAGATTTCTATGGTAGCCACAAGTACCCAAAGTAGAAGTAGAGAGTCTAAGACTCCTAGAGGGCAAGGGCTAGTCCATCCCATAAGCCTGGATCCCCTGGTTCTCCTGGCCAGCAGTGGGCAGTGGGAGAGAAATCAAAGAAAAGGAGACAGCCAGCAGGGTATGCCCTTTCCTCTTCCTGCAAGCTCCTCTCTCACGTGTTCTTTTTCCTCCTCTTCCCTTCACTCTCCTCCTCCTCGTCCAGTATCCTCTAAAGCAAAACAAACAAACAAACTCCAAAAAACAAAAAGTAAAACAAAACAAAAAAACCTTTTTTTCCACTGTGGTTTTCATGTAGATTTTCAACCTACGAAGCAATTAACCCTGAGGTGTGAGAGACGCTTCACTAGGATTTGTAGTCACCAGTCAGGAGGTGAGTCGGGTGCGGGAGGGGTGGTGGGGCCCCAAGAGAAGGGTGCCCCCAGCTGCCTTCCCCGTGGCCTTCCAGAGGGCTCCTGCAGCTGCTGCTGTTTATCAAGTGGCTCACAGGAAGGGCTTCACAAAATAAAATAAAAATCAACTTTCTAGTCGCAGCCCTGACAGGTCCCAGGACGGTCAGCTCCCGGCTCCTGCGCACGCACCCCTTGTCCTCTCTCTGATTTAAGTTCCAACTCCCCATCACATGCGGGTCCCCACCTGCTGCCCCACGAAGCTGCTCTTCCTCTTGTAACAAGAACGTCCATCTCGGGTTTTATTTCCTCCCGAGAAGCCTGAGGAAGCCTCAGGTGGGTTTCCATGTCAACCTTCACTGAAATCCAAACATTTGACTTTCTCAAAGGCAGTTTAACCTCTGCCACCACATCCTTAGAGGGGCAGAGGATTTTCCCCAAGGCTTAAGAAAAAAAGACTAGAGATTTCAAAAGAGTCAGGCTTCTGGGGGATTCTAGTCACAGAGTGATAACACATCTTGAAACAGGATATTTATAATTTGTTTGGTTTCACATTTATCCTCCCAAAGCTAAACAGTAATGGCTGAGAGCTATGAAAACACTTGGGTAACAAGAAGGGCCAGAGCAGAGATAAAAAGGATAATTGGAAACAGAGAAGCGGCCTCCAAGTCGCACCTTCTTGAGGACTCATAGCTCTGCAGGCTGGAAAGCTCAGGGCAGGCCACAGCATCCTTCCATTCTGGGCATTCCTCAGCCTCCCCTCTTCCAAGGTTTACTTATGCAAGCTTAGCTGCAATTTTCCACAGATCCTTGGCCTGATCCTGGGCCACCTTCCCAGGGAAGAAGCCCACAGGGATGGGAGCTTGGGGGAGAACAAACACAGGTTCCAAGCTCTGGAACAGGCTACCTAGAAATGAAAGATAACCTATCGAGATAAGGGATTTACCCAGGCCAGGGTGCGCTGTGGGAAGGGGGCAAGGCAGGAGCGGTGCAGCCTCACGTGCCCAACCTTCAGATGATGAAACTGGGAGGTAATAAATGGGTCTAGTGAGGCCACACGTGGAATAGTATGTTCCTCACGGCCTCACAAGGAAGAGGCACACACTAAGTTGGCTGCCATTCAGAGAAGAGCAATTAGGATGATTAAGAGGCCAGAGGGAGTGACTTAGGGGGAGAGATTAAAAGAATTAAACATGTATACCTTGGCTAAGCTCAAAGCAGAGGGAATGTGGAAACCCTATAAGCATCCTCAGAACATAAACACGAGGAGAACATGGAATTGTTTCACATAGTCCCTGAGGGATGTAACTGGAAGTACTAGGATGGAGGAAAAGAAAACTGAACTACCTGTTGGAGAAGGCTTCTGAATCGGTCCAGATCAGCTCTGACCCTCCAGAAGTGTGAGTCACACCTAAGGTTCTTGAAAACAAAGTCAACATGGGGAGAAACGCGTGATAGGAGAGAAATACGTGCTCCTAACAGGGACTGGTCTGGCAGAGACGCTGTGAGAGGGAAAGAATAAGAACACCAGACAGTTTCTTACAGGGCACAGTCAAAACCTTTGGAGGCTCCCTACTAACTAGAATTGATGAGTGATGTCTTAGCGTGGCATTCAAGGCCCTCTCCCGCTGGCCTGCGCTTACCCTCCTAAAATGACTTCGCATCAGTTCTCAACATTAAGCATTCTCCTGAATGTTCCTACTGTGTTTCCTCCTTTGTTTATGAAATCTCCCAACCTGGAATTCTTCCCCTGACTCCCACTGTCCAGCTCTTGAAATCTCACTCAATATTTAGAAGCTACTTAAACCCTGCTTCCTCTGGCTATCCTGATCCATCCCAGCGCTCTTTCCTCTCCTTCCTAGAACCCATTTTGGCAGCTATGGCAAACTCCTTGTTTTGTAAGCTAAGAGGCTCATATAGCATTGGAGACATCATGAACTGGAGTGTGTCTCTTCTCTCTTATCCTTTGCCACCAGCTTTTTGATCCTTCTTTGACAGTTCTCTCCATGGTGAACCAGAATTCACATAACACTAGGGTCCTGTCCTGCTTTCCTCCTTCCTACCACTCCTTAGATTTTTCTGACTCTCCTTCAGATGCTGGTGCTCCCCAGAACTCCTTCTCAACCACTTCTTTTCTTGCTCTGCATTCTCCCTGGAAGAGCACTTCCAATCTTGGGGCTGCAAGGACTCTCTGAACACTAATAATCCACAAGTCTCTGTCCAGCTCAGTTGTTTCTTCCGTGCACCAGGCTTCTTATTGGGCATCTCAAGTTGGAGGTTCCAAGTGCTCTTCAACACACCCCAGGTACAGATCTGAACTCAATATCTTCTACTTCAAACCTGCTTCTGTCTTTTCAAGATAATGCCCCCAACTAGAAATCTCCCTATCACCCCAAATGAAAATCTCCCAAGTGCCCTCCTTGGCTCATTCCTGCCCCTCCTCCACAATCAATCAATCAATCAGTCACCAAGTTCAGTTTATTCTGCCATGCCTTTGTGTCTGCCCAGGACTGCCCCAAACTCCCCTTTACTTATCTGGTGACAGTGCTTACCTCCTTGACCACTGATGAGAGCATATCCTTTAGACACAGTACTTCTCCCGTTGCATCCAGAGGTGAGCCCAAGTGTAAGCATATGATCCAAACCTGGCCAATAACAGCCTTTCCTGGGCCCCATCATTCTGAAGCTGTTCTGAATCACAGAGAGCAGGACTCCTTGGTTTCATCAGACGCTGCAAAGACATGATTTCAGAGCTACCAACAGGTCTTGTACCCAGGCTTGAAAGAGTGAACAGCTAACTTCCAGAGATAAGAACAAAAATAGAAAGAGATGGCAGGATGCCATTCCCCAAACCAGCGGTGGCAGGGCCAGAGGCTTCCTAGTATTGCCATGATTTGGTTACAAGAGCCAAAAAACTCCCCACCTTTAACAGAGCTTCTTAGAGGTCATTTCTGTCTCTTTGACAGTTCCTATTAACATAAAAAAAAAAAAATAAAATCTGGCCTTTTTCTCATTCTGTGCATATCACCATTAGTCTCACCCAGGCCACTGAAAGCCTTCCCACTGAATTTTGCAAATAGTTTCACCTCTTTCTGTGTCACTCTCTCAGTGCAGCCTCCATGAATTTTCTACAGCTCAAGCCTGATCAAGACACTGCTTACTTAAAAGTCTAAATTCCTTGTCAAGGCTTACCAGGCCCTGTGCACCGTTGCTCCTGCTTACTTCTCTCTATTACATGCTGTGTACCCTGATGTAGAATCCATTCTGCTTGAATTGTTCTTCTTCTCCTAAATTTTGACTCATCTTTAAAGTCAAAGTGTAAAATTCCACTTTGTCAGAGAGACTCTGAACTCTAAATTGGATTAGTCACTCAGTCGTGTCCGACTCTTTGCAACCCCAGGCTCCTATGTACGTGGGATTCTCCAGGCAAGAATACTGAAGTGGGTTGCCATTCCCTTATCCAGAGGATCTTCTCAACCCAGGAACTGAACCTGAGTCTCCTGCATTGGCAGGTTCTTTATCATCTGAGCCACCTGGGAAGCCCTAAATTGGGTTAGGTATTCTGTTATTTTCTTGATCATAACACTACCCATCACACTTCTCACAAAAATTATTTATTAAATGTCTTATCTTTCCCCACTAATCAATAAGCACCTGCAAGCAAGTCCATGTCAGCTTTTCCAGAGAGACAGTGAATAGTGGTGAATATGGTGAATTAATAACACCAGCTACCACCTAGTCATTGATGGCTTTCAAATGTATATCTAGACTTTCTCCCTTGGTTCCAGATGTGTATTTCCAACTGCATTCTAAACTGGTCCATTTCCTGTGGTCCATATCCTCCTACAAAAACAATCTAGAAGCCTGGGAGTCACTTTCTGACTTGTCCTTCCCTCTTCACCAATATGCATTCAATCAACAAAGTTTATCTGTTATCCCTTCTACTCTCTGGCTATGCCAAATCTGCCTAGGAGAGGTGGTAGCCTCCCAACTGGTCCCACTGGTTAACTGCCTTAATTAATTTCAATCTATTCTTGACATTGTACCCAGAGTTGTCTTTAGAAAAATGCAAACCAATTGTGTTGCTCCTCTTAAAATTCTTATATGATCTACCCAAGATAGAGTTCCTCTCTTTTATGATCTAGCCAAAGCTGACACTTCTCCTTTCACTGTCTGCCCCTTCTATCTCAGTATTGTTAACACCTGGGGGCTCCTCTGGTGGTCTAGAGATTAAGAATCCACCTGCCAATGCAGGGGACATGGGTTAGATCCCTGGGAAGATATCAAATGCCACGAATCAACTAAGCTGGTGCACCACAACTACAGAAGGCCGTGCACCCTAGATTCCTACTTGGTATTAAGAGAAGCCACCACAATGAGAAGCCCACGCACCACAATGAAGAGGAGCCCCTGCTTGCCACAACGACATGTGCAGCAATGAAAGCCCGTGTGCAGCAAGGAAGACTCAGCGCAGCCAAAATAAATACATAAAACTATCGTTTGTGATCCTTACCATTATCTTTCATGCCTATGTACCTTGGCATATGTAGTTTCCTCTGCCTAGGATTGGCATATGTAGTTTCCTCTGCCTAGGATGTGCTTTCTCCTATGTCAGCTTGGCCAGCTTAAGACAACTGAGCTCTGGGAAGCTTACCATAACTTTCTTAAGCAGGTTTAGAGTAGTCTTCCTTCCATGATGGAAAGGAAGATAATGATAATGGTAACAATGTATCACATATATCCTGTATACTAGTTTCTCTGCTACTAACCATTAGTCTACATGGATTGTTATGTCCAACAGAGAAACTGGGAACTGAGGCAAAGAAAGGTTAAATGACTTGTCCAAGTCTTCACGGTCAATACATTTCCAGCGTCAGGATTCAAACTCAAGTCTCACGGCTCCAAGGTCTGGGCTCAGGTTCTTTATGCCATGTTGCTGTCTGTACCTCTGTTATTGCACACACATATTTTATCACTAAATACATTATTTGGTTTATTTCTGTCTGTCCTATGAAAGAGTAACTTAGAAGCAGGGCCCATGGCATTTTACGTTTGAGTCCCATTGTGGCAGACAGTCAAAAATGTTTGTTGAATGAATAAATATATCAGTGACGGTATGGCGAAAAGTGAGAACACTCTGTGGCCCATTCATCTCCAAATATGGACAAAATTGTGACATAGGCGAGTTTCCCCTCAGTTCTTGTGTCAGTACACTCATGTTTGCTTTCCACCCTTGGGAACGATGTGAAATTTGAGATAACAGGTGAAGGCAAGTGAGCCAGAGACTCCAGGGAAATTAATTGTGCAGGCCAGTGGAGCAGAACTGCATGGGAATACAATAAATAATATGGAACTCACATGTAGTCAAAATTCCCCTTGACATTTCCTCAAGAAGATGCCATGTCAGAACCCAAAGTCATCGCCTGTTAGAAAGTTTAATAAAGCCAGTTTTCCTCCAGAGTTCAAGTGCATTACTGTTTCTTTACTGAACCTTGGTAACACAGTGAATTTTCATCTGGGGTTCATATTCAGGTGTTCCAGGCAAAGGTACTTCTAATAAACATCCTGCATGGTAAGTTTTATCTGACCCTGCTTTCTAGAGAAGTTGGTACCAGGAATAGTCTGGGAGCACAGATGGAAAGATTGGGTTTTAGAACTGGATCATTTACAGCCTGTTTGGTGGTAGGTAGAGCACAGATATCCCCCAGCGCAAGGTGGAAGTCCAACTGTTAGAGCTCCATTATTGGTGAATTAAGATATTATAGTGGTAGAGAGAAATTACATGAACTGGTCCAAAGTGTCAGGCTTTTGAGGTCCATGGGGCAAACAGTAAGTGTAAAGTCAACGAAACTGAATGGGTATTGCTAAGCCCTACATCACTAGGAAAAGATAATAAAAGGCTGAAAGCAAAAAACAGGCAATAGAAAGTGAAGTATGGAAGCAAAGGGCCTCCCAAGTGTCATACAAAATAGGCTCCCAGATCCTTCAGGATGGCAGAGAAAACGAAGGACCAGGCTTTAATCAGAAGAATAGACAAACTCCAAAGAAGGTTGAGCTCCCAGCTGCGGCAGGTATGCTACACCTGGGTGGAAAAGAATATGGCCCTGAATTAGTTATTGTAAACAAACTCATTTCCTTTTACATGGCTTATCACATGAATAGATTTGGGTGGACATGTACATACATGAAGTGTCTGATCTTGTGCACTGAGTGGAGAAATATGGTGGATGTCATTCATCCATTCAACGGTTAAGTTACACAGTGCCAGGCACTGGGTTAATTAAGTGAGATTCAAGACAAATTAATCATGGTAGAAAGGAAATAAGAATAGAATCCAAAAATGCCATTTGTTGAATTGATTTCTATCATAAAGGGAGGTTT
The DNA here is from genome assembly GCA_007570785.1 of Antilocapra americana. Taxonomy (NCBI): domain Eukaryota; kingdom Metazoa; phylum Chordata; class Mammalia; order Artiodactyla; family Antilocapridae; genus Antilocapra; species Antilocapra americana. The sequence continues at coordinate 4,046,952 of ML661337.1, read as the reverse complement.
TTAGTGGCATGCTACAAATCTCAGGCATTGTCCATACCTTATGTAATATTATTTATTAACCATGATTTTGATAAACAATAATAGGAGACCTAGCTGTCACATTTTCTATTGACACGAAACTAAGTAGGTTAGCAAGTACAAAGATGGCAGGATCAAGACACAACCAAGACTGGAAGCATCCAGGAGAAACGTTCAATATAGACAAATATAAATTTTACATTAAGAATAAGTACAGGTTGGGGGTGACATGGCTTGATACCAGCTCATGAGGAAGAAAGTTGGCTTTGAGTGCAACAAGAGAGTGGGCTCTGAGAGAAGAATTGGATTGTTTGGAGCACAGAATGTGATCCACAGAGCACCTGGAATACCATACCCAGTTCTGGGCACTGCGTTTTAAAAACACTGTTCCACTGAAGTTGGTTCAGTGGGTGGCAGTTAGAACATGAAAGGTCTGGAAATCATACCATATGAAGAGAGACTGACGGGACAGAAACCCAGAGAAGACTGAATGGAAACATAGAGGTTATCCTCAAATATGTGGAGGCATTTAGGTAGAAAAAAAGAGTGTCTTGTATTTTGTTTCAAACAACAGAAATGGAATTCCACCCTCCCTCAGACCTGTCCCATAGACAGGCTAGCATTGTCCAGAGCAACTTATAAGACAGAATGTAGGACTGGGACATTGGGTTTGATCTCCTCTGAAGATTCTTGTGCTTCCTTGGTGGTGCTAGTGGTAAAGAATCTGCCTGCCGAAACAGGAGATGTAAGAAACATAGGTTCCATCCTTGGGTTGGGTAGATACCCTGGAGAAGGAATGGCAACCTACTCCAGTATTCTTGCCTGGAAAATTCCATGGAAAGAGGAGGCTGGCACGCTACAGTCTATGGGGTCACAAAGAGTCGGACACAACTGAGTTTGCACACACACATAAAGATTCTTTAGTCTCTTAACATTCTGTGTTCCCATCTGTCAAAAGTGAAAGTCACTCAATCGTGTCCGACTCTTTGTGACCATGGATTATACAGTCCATGGAATTCTCCAGGCCAGAATACTGGACTGGGTAGCAGTTCCCTTCTCCAGGGGATCTTCCCAACACAGGGATCAAATCCAGGTCTCCCACATTGCAGGTGGATTCTTTACCAGCTGAGCCACAAGAGAAGCCCAAGAATACTGGAGTGGGTAGCCTACTCCATCTCCAAGGGATCTTCCTGACCACGGAATCGAACTGAGGTCTCCTGTATTTCAAGTGGATTCTTTACCAACTAAGCTATCAGGGAAGCTCTTCAAATATACTGGAATGGGTTGCTATGCCCTCCTCCAGGGGATCTTCCCAACCCAGGGATCGAACCCAGGTCTCCAGCATTGCAGGCAGATGCTTTACTGTCTGAGACACCAGGGAAGCCCCATCTGTCAAAATCTGCTCTCAAATACTTCATTCAGACTCAGGCATACACAATGGAAGACAAACTTGTAGCCTCCCCATTACCTCCTGGTATCTGGACTTTGACAGAGTTAAAGACACATCAAAGGGTTAACTTGCTTGCTCGCGGTGAGGCCATTCTGAAGAGTTGTAGTGAACACTAAAGGGTATGGAACCCCTTCCACTGCCTAGAATTCACAGAGACAGGGCAGTGTTCCCCCAGGAAGCTCACAGCACTTTGCTTTCCTGGCACAAGGAAAAATTCTGCAAGAATAATGTATTTGTTGTTAAATCTGCTCTTCCAGCAGAGCTGTCATTGCTTCCCAGGGAACATCTTTACATCACAAAAGCATCGGTCTCCTTTTAAAATGAATGAATGAATGACTGAACAAAAATGTCAATGCTTTCATTTCCTTTCATCAAAAGCCATGCTTACAGTAATAAAAGACAAACCAGGGTAACTGAGAATACATGAAAGCGGGAGGAAGTACCTAGTAAAGCTTACATTATAAAAGCTCCTTTGGCTGAAAGATTTGCCTGTCTGGATATGAAATTGGCATTTCAGAGCTGTATAATTGATGTAAACAGTGGCCACAGAGAGAGTTTATCTTGGTCATGTGCATAATCTGAAAAGAAAAAAACAAAACTGAACATCATCTGGGAGGACAACTTCCCGCTGGAGCTTTCTGGATGATTTATCAAGAGACTGTGCATGAGGTCACCTCTTTAGGTGGCAGACCCTTTGGAGATAATTATTATGACCACGACTGGAGACCCTCCCGAGTCTGGGCTCAGGACCCCTCCCCAGCCTCCCTGGGCTGGCTGCCTCCTCCGTAACCATGGCCGACAGCTGTCTGCACACGGTCCTGCAGTACCCAGCCCGACTGGGAGTCATTAGCCCATCTTGACGGGGCTCTTTCCCAAACAGAGGCTCGCTGGCAGTGCGTTTCTGCAGAGACAAGCCGTGTGCTCCTGATGCGCTGGTGTGTGGCTCCCCTAGAAGGGCGGGGAGCCCGGCCTGGGTTTAGAGCAGCACTCCAGGACGAATGTGTGGTTTTGGAGGATGAGGGGGTTGGAGGGTGTTTGTCTATACTCAGTGTAATTCCACACAGGAGTGAGGAAACAGTAGATGAAGTGAAGGGGTTGGTAAAGAAGTAGAATAAACAAAAATGAACCCCAAACAGTGAGAGGGCCCAGAGTCAGCCGGGTCCCATTTCTTGGGTCTTGAGTCACATCAGGGAGGTGTAGGCCCTCACAGGGGTTCAGAAGACCTACTTATGGCCAGTTTTGTTTTAGTATAGCGCCTTGTGAGCCATCTGGAAAGCAAAGACCATTATCAAGCAGAAGCCCAGCACTGGATCTGGATCTGAGGGAAAGCTCCGGCAAAGGCTTGAAACTCACATCCACAGACACCAAGTATGGCTATGGACAGACAGGAGTGGGGACCTGTGGTGTAGGCCTGAAAGGTGGCAGCAAAATGACCTTGGGTATTTCTCTATGACAAATTATTGTTTTTCTCCTAAGGGAAAACTGGAAGTTTGCAGGCTGTTCTTGGCAATTCTGTATTCCCAGCAAAAGAGTTACCCAAACCATGGATCTGTTTGGAAATCAAGAGATCATGCTTATCAATTCCTTATCTAGGTCTGACGACTCTGCTTCACTCTCACAGTGCAGTTTCCAGATAGTATCTGAAAGCAGAGAAACAATAGGAGAGGAGAAAATAATCTGAGAAGGACCTGAGACTATCAGAAGCTAATAAGATTCAAGAAACCTAAATCCCTAATGACACTGGGGGCAACTTGTAAATTCATTTAGTGCCTCCAAAACAGTCTCTTTCTCAAACAAATGTTTTTTGTTATTGTTGTTTTACATAAACTTCTTCACAGTTAGCAACTTTTTTCTAAATGACATTAGAGTACACACTTTTAATTGGTAAAAGCAATCTCTTGCATCATGAGGAATGAGTCATTACAGAACCCAGACGTCCCCTCAGTTTCCTCCACAAACACAAAGGTAAGAAAATGGGTCACAAGAGCCTGTCATCCATGTCATATTCTTTCTTGTATGTTTTATTCAACATTGTTTTGTACTTATAAGGAATTGTTACACTAATCATTTTTTTTGCCAAATTGGCCACAATATAATCCACCTACCACTGACCAACTACAGAAGAAAAATTAAACAAACGTTTTGCTGTTGTTATCCTTTTTTTTCCTAGGGGTTGAGCTTCTGAAGCCAGGAGGTCACTTGGATTATGTATACAATTTTGGTAATTGCATTCCTAGATTCTACAAAATGCCACGGCACTCACTGGAGTCCAAAATAGCTGTTGCAAACAATGACAATTACTGCCCAGACATTTTCAAACACAGCAGGTTACTGGCTGAGGCCATGATGGAAACCCTAAAAAATATATAAATATTTTGAAATGCTCTGTAAATCAAACTGATGCCCCAGACACGGAGTGGATTGTCTCAGAGCAGCTGAAATCACTTGGAGGCTGAGCAGCTTTGTGGAAGGGTGTTAGAAAACTTTTGAGCTTAAGCCCCAAAGTCATAATTAAATGATTTTTAAGTTTTCTCTCTCTCCAGGAACAGGGATCACAGTTCTGTCTGATCACCTTCACCCTATAAAGGCCTGTCACTATTCAAAAAAAAAAAAAAAAGATTGCAACTTAAATTTCCCCAGTACTTCCATATGTTCAGATTCCCACATCCAATGGCTGCTATTGGATAGTGATTGGCACCTGTTTATGGAAGGGAGACCTGAGGCCCCTGTCCAGTGGTGATCCGAGAGGCCTTGAGGAGAGGCACTTGGGATCAGAAGGGAACAATGATGGCCACAAGAAATCTTGCTTAAACACTCTAACAGTTTCTGCTGCCCTAGGTCAGCCTATGGGGGAGTTGTGGTGCCTTCTGTTTGGAGTTGGGTGGGGCTAGTTTTGTCAAGACTGATGTCCAGAGGGAAGCTTCCAAGTCTTGTCAAGTTGGGGCTAAGGTAAGAAATCTGACACTAATATAGTCTCACAGCAGCAGGACAACCTGCCACGAGGCCCAGTACCACCTCAGGATATGAAAGAGCCTGCTTCCAAAACCCCAATATGGTGGGCTGCCCTTGGGGAAGTAGGAGGTCAGAACTTAACCCAGTGCACAGCCTTAACGAGTATCTCTTCTTCTCCCAAGAGGAAGTCTGGACCTTGAGTGCGAGGTAGTTAGGTTTAGATGAGGTCATGAGGATGGGGCCTCCATGATGTGCTCAGTGTCACTGTAAGAAGAGAAAGGGGTACTGGCGCTCTCTCTCTGCTAATGAGCACACAGACGAGAAGGTAGCTGTCCATAAGCCAAGCTCAGGGCCCTCAGCAGGAAAGGAAGTGGTCAGCACCTTGACCTGGGACTTCCCAGCCTCCAGACCTGTGAGAAATAAATATCTGTTATTTAAGCCACTCATTCTATGGTATTTTGTTATAGTACCCCAGGCTAAGATAGTATACATGCCAGTATACTGGATTTACTGGAAGTAAATCCCTATAATAAAGTAAGTCATTTCCTTTAAAAGCTGAAAACTATTAAAACAAATATCCACCTATATTCAATTCTTTAAAAAATGTTTGTTTTAGGTCCTGGGTTACAGAAAAAAGCAAAACTTCCAAACCCCAGAAAGACACAAACCCTGTCCTCAAGGAACTTACAGGCCAGGAAGAGAGGTAGATATTAAAAAAAAAAAAAAAAAAAAGAGCTGAGTAATACATTTAAATTGTCAATGAGTATAATATTAATTTATCTACAGCATTTTCCTGTCTTTTTATTTTTTATGTGCCATGGACCATGTGTTATTTTCCGCTTGGCAGTGAATAAACCTGTGAAAGAAGACTTTTATCATTATTAAGTGATCGGGAAGCTGGAGGGACCAGTCAGTGCAGAGGACATCTTGACTCTTCAAGATGTCCCCCAATGTCCCCTTGAAGGTGCTTCTGGCCCTTCTGGGGACCTGCCTCATTGTGGGAACTAACTGCTGCTTCTTGTCAGGCAGCCCTTACAGATCATGGGCAGGACTCTCCCGGTTGCTTGTAGCATGAGCCCAGTTGCTACAGTCTGAATGTTTGTTCCCCCAGAATCATATGTTGAGATCCTAATCCCAAAGATGATGGTACTAGGGGGGACTGATACCTTTGGGAGGCGCTTGGGTCATGAAGGTGGAGCCTCACGAATGAGATTAGTGCTTTTAAAAAAAAAAAATGTTGGTTGTGCTGGGTCTTTGTTGGTGTGCGGGCTTTTCTCTAGTTGTGGAGAGCAGGGGCTACTCTCTAGTTACAGTGCCTGGACTTCTCACTGTGGTGGCTTCTTTTGTTGCAGAGCACAGGATCGAGAGCAGGCGGGCTCAGTAGTTGCAGCTTAGTTGGGCTAAGCATGGGCTTAGTTGCCCCATGCCATGTGTGGGATATTCCTGGACCAGGGACTGAACCCAAGTCCTGGATTCTTAAGCTCTGGACCATCAGGGAAGTCCAGGATTAGTGCTCTTAAAAAAAGGAATTCCAGAGAGCTCCCTTGCCCCTTGCACGATGTGACACAACTAGAGGTTCTGGCTATGAACCAAGAAGAGGGTTCTCACCAAAATGTAAAATGCTGACACCTTGATCTTGGACTTCCCAGTCTTCAGAACTCTGAGAAATAAATCTCTGCTGCTTATAAGCCACCCAGCCTGTGGTGTGTTATTATAGCAACTTTAACTAGCAAAGATACCAATGGAAAGGAAATTCCTGATTCACATATATCAAATAAACACATAAGGCCGTCATAGGATTCCATGAATGGCCATGAGGCCAAGCACAGCAGCTGCTATCAGCAAAAGGAGTAGTGAAGCCATGCCAACTACCTAATACTGGGATGACAGAGCACTTTTGGGGGGGATGAAAAATATGCCCCTGTAGTTTCTTCCTCTGGAACAGCCTATGACAAGTCTAATTTCTCTCCAATTTGAAAGTCATCAAAATATTTAAAGACAGGTTTGAAGACTAAGAATTCATCTCCATGCCAAGTATTCTCCAGTCCAAGACCTCAATGCTTAAAGTCCCCTCATTAGGTGAGTTACCTGTTCATCTTCTAGTTTGTTCATGTTTGTCCCTCTTTGGTCCTCAGCACAATCTCCAGCAGGAAGATTCAGTTCAGTTCAGTTCAGTTGCTCAGTTGTGTCCGACTCTTTGCGACCCCATGGACTGTAGCACACCAGTCTTCCCTGTCCATCACCAACTCCCGGAGTTTACTCAAACTCATGTCCATTGAGTCTGTGATGACATTCAACCATCTCATCCTCTGCCATCCCCTTTCCCTCCCGCCTTCAGTTTTTCCCATCATCAGGTCTTTTCCAATGAGTCAGTTCTTCGCATCAGGTGGCCAAAATATTGGTGAGAAGCCCTATATCACTGGAAAGGAAATGTCGAAGTTTTCTTCCTACCATTTGTCTAATAATGATATGGATTTGGGAAACATCTTGGAAGTATTTTGAAGTGTAGGTCCATCTGTCTGTAATTACCATGCATAAAAGAAGACTTCATAAATATTACCTTTCCTGTACTGTCTAAACACCATGAGGTGCCAGAATATACAGACATATTCTGAAAATATACTACTCAAAGGAGAAGGAGGCCCCCAGTATCACTCCCCAAGCAACAGATCATTCAATTGTCATGATGATTAGTAAGAGTTATTAGCAATTTTTTCTCATTGTCTTCCTCTCCTTTACTGAAATACAATAGTGGCCTATTCATGACTTAGTCCTATCCTGACTTGCAATTCAAGAACCATTCAGTGAGTGGCTATTATGTGAAGAATACATTTCAACATTTTCTCTAAGTGATGGTTCAAGGAGCTACAGATTTACTGACTGTGCATGGAACCCATTGCTTGTAGAATGAAGTCTTATCTTCTTCAATTGATCAGCAAAGATTCTTGAATTCCTAATGATTACAGACTAGCTGAACAGAGGCACTTACAGGGGTTTTGCAGCCTCATGCTCATTCTGAGAGGTCTCACCTGGACCAGCCAGGTGTGGAGTCTGTTCTTTGCCAACTGTTACCCACTGCCTAAGATGGTGATTTGAGGATTGGCAGGCGACTCTGTCCCATTTGTCACCTGTGGGGCCACACATCAGGGAAGCTGAAGTGTCTGGTGTCCATCTGCTTCCCTCCAGCAGAGGACCCAGCCTGGATCACGCTCACTCCTACCCCTTTGGGGCAAGGTCTCCATTTCACGTCGCCAACCACTGCCAACTTGGATTCGAAGCCAAACCATGTTGGGCTGTAGAACTTTTTGGATGTTTGACATTGTATCAGGAATACTCCTGAGAAGGAGGCAAGAGGTCTCAAAAATGCCTCTCTTGGCTGGGAGGCAGGAAATTGACTCTGGGGCTATTTGTACCATACAGCCATGGAAAAGCTGACTCACATGTCCCTAACTCAACTTCTCCTTCTCAAAAATGGGGACAGTTCTGTCCCTTGAAGCTTCTTGAGGCTCCTGGTCAGGGGCAGGAGCTGTGTTCAGAGCTCTGTGGCAGAAACACTCCCCGCTTATAAACAGGCAGGATCATCTACCATTTTGTTACTACTTCTCAAACAGGCCAGACTTTGACTTCTGGCAGAATCCCACTTCTCTCCTCTTGGACTGAGAGCTTGAACTCTTCAGGGAGCCAGTTTGTCCCCCACGAAAGACCTCTGGCTCATGAAGTGATATTAATTGACCAGCCTCATGCACAGGGCCCACCACTGGCAACTTAAGACGCGAACTCTCCGAGCACAGACTGTTTCTGACTCTGTGTTCAGGACAGCAACTAGAAATTAGCAGCAATCAAGAATCAGTTGAGGTCATCATCTTGGGTTGTTTTCTGTCTGGCAAGTGTGTGCATCCAGGCTTCTGCCACAAACCTTCCTAGCTAAAAACCCTCTCTGTCTGCTCTGCAGCCCAGGGGATAGCAGCCCACACTTTGTGGGCAGGAGCCGCTCTCATAACTGTACCTATTTTGGACAGACACTGAGGGAACAGGCAAGAATTCCTATAGCGTTAGATCGGTAAAGAAAGGATCTGCCTTGGATTTAACAACTTACACATCTCAAATAGGAGGAGAGAAATTCTGAATACTGGAATAAAGAAGAAAACCAAGAACCATGGAGGGTATATTTGTATGAGCCAAGGAAGGAAGTTGAGGGATGGGGCTACGGTGAGGAGTGTTCCCTTCACTCCAAGTCTGGACATCCCTGTCTGTCTGAAGCAATGGCCTTTCCTTTCTGATGCTCTGGCAAGAGTGCCAAGATTTTCCCATGAGCTCATAAGGATGGGCTGTTTTCATTTCTCTAGATAAATTTGGAGGAAGACAGATTTCACAACGGAATCTCAGAATAGTCATCTTCAGTTGGACCTGGCTCACAAGATTGGGCAGCCAGGCATGTGGCAGAAAAGGAACATTCTATCTGGGGCACTGTTTTCAGGAAGCAACCCCCCAGGGGGATGAGAGGGAGAATGTTATGGAGAGAAGAGAAGGTACAGGAAGGGGATCATGTGTGCTAACGTGTCAACATTTTCTTCTTGTATCTTAGCGTGGATGTGTGCTTCCAGTGTGTTCAAATGAACATTCAAAATAGAAACCACCTATTTTGGTGCTGTTTTGGGCAGGTCAGTCTCATGGCAGAAAGGAAAAGAAAGAGCCAACCACCAATGGCCAGGACACAGAGTATGTCACATTTGCTCACATGCCATTGGCTAAACACAGAAAATCGTATGGCCACACCCAAAGTCAACAGGCCAGGGAACAGACTTTATTCTGCAGCAGGGGCCACCTCAAGTCATAGGGCAAAGGGCAAGGATAAGAAAGTAAAGGAGCAGCTGGGAAGAACAATATATTCCGCTACAGCCTTGTATCATAACCCACTTATGTAGCTAATACATCTCCATCCTGTGGGCTTGAGGAGATTTTCCCAAAATCTCCACAGTACTTTCAGTTCAGTTCAGTAGCTCAGTTGTGTCCAACTCTTTGCAACCCCATGGACTGCAGCATGCCAGGCTTCCCTGTCCATCACTAACTCCCAGATCTTACTCAAACCCATGTCCATTGAGTCAGTGATGCCATCCAACCATCTCGTCCTCTGTTGCCCCCTTCTCCTCCTGCTTTCCATCTTTCCCAGTATCAGGGTCTTTTCCAATGAGTCAGTTCTTCACATCAGGTGGCCAAAGTATTGGAGCTTCAGCTTCAGCATCAGTCCTTCCAATGAACATTCAGGACTGGTTTCCTTTAGGATGGACTGATTGAATCTCCTTGCAGCCAAAAGGACTCTCAAGAGTCTTCTCCAACACCACAGTTCAAAAGCATCTTTGGCTTTTGAAAGTCAAAATTCTTTGGCACTCAGCTTTCTTCATGGTCCAACTCTCACATCCACACATTACTACTGGAAAAACCATAGCTTTGACTAGATGGACCTTTGTCAGCAAAGTGATGTCTCTGTTTTTCAATATGCTGTCTAGGTTGGTCATAGCTTTTCTTCTAAGGAGCAAGTGTCTTTTAATTTCATGGCTGCAATCACCATCTGCAGTGATTTTGGAGCCCAGGAAAATAAAGTCTGCCATTGTTTCCATTGTTTCACCATCTACTTGCCATAAAGTGATGGGACTGTATGCCATGATCTTAGGTTTTTGAATGTTGAGTTTTAAGCCAACTTTTTTCCTCTTTCACTTTCATCAAGAGGCCTTTTAGTTCCTCTTCACTTTAGGAGACAGCAAAGCCTCATAGACTTTCTTTCTTTTTTAAATTGTGATTCAATATACACAACATAAAATTTACAACTGTCTTTTTAATAGAAGGTAACACCCTGGTGGCTCAGACGATAAAGAATCAGCCTGCAATGCAGGAGACCGGGATTGGATCCCTGGCTCGGAAAGATCTCCTCGAGAAGGGAATGGCAACCAATCCAGTATTCTTGCCTGGGAAATCCCATGGACAGAGGAACCTGGTGAACTATAGTTGGGGTTGCAAAGAGTCGGACACAATGAGCGACTAACACTTTTTTTTTAATGAACACAATTCAGTAGCATAAGCACATGCACATCGTGTACTGCCATCACCATCATCCAGCTCCAGAAATTTTTCATTTTCTTCAACAAGAATTCCAATGAAATATAACTCCTCCCTCCCCTCCCCACAGTCCCTGGCAACCACTGTTTTACTTTCTGTCTCTATGAAGTTGACTCTTCTAGGCACCTTCATACAGTACGTGTCTTTTTGTGACTGCCTTGCTTTCTTTACCATAATGTCCTCAAGTCTCACTCATATTGTAGCAGGCATCACAATTTCCTTCCTTTTTAAGGTTGATAAATTGCATTGTATGTATCACATTTTGTTTATCCGTCAATGGACACTTGGGTTGTTTCCAGCTTTTGACTGTTGTGAATAATGCCACCACAAACATGGCTGTACAAATGTCTTGAGTCTCTGCTTTCTATCCTTTTGGTTATCTACCCAGATGTGAAACTGCTGGAAAATATGGTAATTCTAGGTTGGATTTTTTGAGGAATGTCCATAGACTGTGGCCATCCTTATCCCTGAAGTTGTGGTAAGCAGAGACTTCTGCTGTTGACAAGTTAGGTCTGTTTTTCCCAGAGCCACTGATTCAGTCCCTCAAACTGCTTCTTCCCATGTTGGAGAATATTAGCAAGAATTTTTAGGATTTTGTTGGCTCATCTTCTTTTCTGAGTATCAGTTATGATGGGTAGGTCCAAAGGCAGGAGTTGCACGTAACTGTGTGGATTGCACAAAACTTCCCTTCAACCATTGTTTTTCAATACTGACAACAGAAAATTATTCTGCCTCTCTTGTTGGCTTGTTGTTGGTGATATTTTTAGTCCTTAAAAAAAATTCTCTTGTTTATTTTATTGGATTGAGGGAAGAGAGATTCTATCTTATGACTTTATTCTGTCATTTAATCCTACGAATCTGTTTCTTTAGTTTTTGCTAAAAATTGCAATTTCTCTTTTATACAATTTCAGTAATGGTACATGTCTCAAAAGAGACTGGAGCTCCAGGCTGTTTTAAAATTATCTGTGGGCTATCATGTTTTCCATAGCTTGTCAAGAGAGTAAAACGTTTATTTTAATTACACTAACAACTCTCACTAGGAGCTGTTATAATTTCCTTTATGTAGGAGAGGAAGACCAGTTCTGTGGGTCTGAATATTTTTGCTTTCATGAATAATTCAATAAGGCAGTTAATAAAGATGAGTAGTTGTTCACAGGCAATTGGGGGTGAAATGATGGGAGATGATTCAAGTTTTTCTCAGCGGAGCTATGATATCATTTGGCCAGGTTTCTTCAGGCTCCCTTGAAATGCAGGAAGATTTTGAGCATTATTTACATAAATCTCTGCTCTCAGCTTGGATGAAACTAAGGAAAGCATTTCTTAGACTGTGGATATATGCTCAGCAGGCGCTGCAGGCCTCAGTGTGGGAAGCTCTAAGTGAAGAGCTCCCAAACATCAGGCTTCAGGCCCCGAGGAGGCTTTCAGAGATGTGATATTGTCCCTAGTTCCCTGCAAACAGCGGCTCCTAGGCGGCGGTAGCAGAGATATTGTGGATTTCATCTCGGCCTTCTAGGAGCTGGAGCATGGAGTGAGGCTCAGTACCAGCTTCTGTGTGCCCAGGGTCCATGTGCTACAGCTTCTGGGAGCATTCTGTCTCTGAGACAGTGCTCTCTGTGAGCAGCTGACTCTCCTGCATGTGCCCCTGGAACTGCCGTGGCCGCCTTGCACATGCGGAAAGCCACAGGCATGTGGAGACAGGCAGAGGGGAGAGGTAGAGGGAACCCTGGGTCCCCCAGGACCCTGTGAAACAACGGACTTCCATCTGGAAGTGGAACTGCACTGCCTCAGTGTTCAAGTCAGTTGTTGAGTGTTGTAAGTGGTAGGGGTGGTTGAGTCACTAAGTCGTGCCCGACTCTTGAGACCCCACCCCTAGGCTCCTCTCTCCATAGGATTTCCCAGGCAGGAATACTAGAGTGGGTTGCCATTTCCTTCTCCAGGGGATCTTCCTGACCCAGGGATTGAACCCAAGTCTCCTGCATTGCAGGCAGATTCTTTACCAACTGAGGCACCAGGGAAGCCCTTAGTGTTGTATGTGTGTTGTGTTTAGTCACTCAGTTGTGTCCGACTCTTTGTGATCCCGTGGACTGCAGTCCACTAGGCTCCCTCATCCATGGGGATTCTCCAGGCAAGAACCACAGGAGTGGGTTGCCATTTCCTACTCCAGGGGATCTTCCCAACCCAAGGATCGAACCCAGGTTTCCTGTATTGCAGGTGGATTCTTTACCATTTGAGCCACCAGAGAAGCCCAGTTATTAGTGTTGTATACGTGCAGTTAAAAGCCTTCTTAGTTGAAGAGGAGGTTAAATGGAAAAATAAGAATAAGAGAGTAACTTCCACTAAAGAGAAATGTACTTTTGCTTAGAAAGGATAGATTTTAGAAAAATGTCTTTGCTTGGCAGAGCAAAAAGTTAGCCACTCTACATCTGTCTTCAAAGTAGTTTGAAATTTTACTGGTCCATGAAATCTGAAAGTCTGGGAACCACTGCTCCACCTTGAGAAAAACTCATTTTTGGACCAAGACTAAGAATTGGGTTTTAGCCCAGTTGCTTTCCTCTCTGGCTACTCCTTACATGAAAGACTTGTGATTCCAAGTCCTGCTTTTCACTTGGTTTCCTGCTTAGAAAGATGAAAAAGGAAAGACTAATTCACTAAGCTTTCTTTTTCTGACTGAGAGATCAATAAGCCATTGCTCGTTCCTTCTCACTCTCTCTAGACATACACACACATGCATGTGAACACACATATTCATGCAACACATGTACACACATTCTGTGGGGATAAACATTCTTCCTATTTACGCATCACCTATATTTACCAATTATTAACATTTGCTATATTTGTTTTATTGTTGTTCTCTCTCTACACCTGTCCCATTTAAAAAAATCAATTCTTTGAAAGCTATTTGCAAACATCACAACACTTCCCTACAGATAACTTTTAATGACACAGTCGAACTCACTACAGTTAATTACGTATGGTTACAGTTAGAAATTTTGCAATGGAGCTGGAATTTGAGAGAAGTTTCATTAACTAGGGGAGCTTTTGACTTGCTGATTGTAAAGAAAAATATGGCTGAAACATTTGCAACAACAAGGCATTCACAGGAAAGGCAACACTGTCTTACGAGACACAGGCTGGAGGCACCCATGGTTCAGAAGGGCCAGAGGAGGGGGGTTGTTTTCTCCATGAGTTAACTTGTTTTGGGGCCACTCTTCTGGGCCCAACAAGCAGAGAGGGAAGTTGGATGTTCCTCTTCCTAAATGTGATTTGCAACAAAGAAAGGAGTAGGCACGGGCAGTAGCAGAGTTGTTTTCTCCTAAATCCTGGTTTTCTACAGTCCTGCTGGGCATGACATGCCAGCAGATAAGTCTTTCAACCTCTCTCAGCCTCAGTTTGCTCTCTGTCAAAATCAGTAATTATTATGATAAGATAATAGAAAGCCCATACTAATACAACCTGACCTGGAATAGAGCATACAGTAGGTGCTCATTAAGTGTCATATACAATTTTTATTACTTTCTTAAGTTTGAGGACAACAGTTTTAAAAAGAGCAAATGCAATTTCACAATGAAAATATAAGTGTTTATAAAATAGTGGTGTGGTCTTTTTTCAAAGTCTTTATCTTTTAGGGCCATATTCTAAAATATTTAATGATGAAATAATTTTGCTTAAATAATTCACAGTAGAGGAGTGTAGATGGAAAAAAGGCTGGTCACGTGTTGATAACTGCCGGAACTTGGGTGAAGAAGGCTGAGTAGTTAAAAAAGTCTCTCTGCTCTTTGCATATGCATGAAAATTTCCAAAATAAATTAAAACAAAATAAACAAAGTTTTCTTGCCTAAAGCAAAAAAAAAAAAAAAAAAATCAAATTCAATGTCTTCAACCGTGTGGGAAATAGTTCTAATTTCTCAGCACCTCTTATTCTTCTAAAACATCTTACATTAAATAAATACACGATCACTTATTATTTTCTTCATACACTTATTGAAGGGATCCCATCTGTCTTATCAGAGCTTTTCTCCTACGCAATTATCAGCAACGTAATTACTATGAAGTGGATGAAAAAGATCCATTTGGTTAGACTGTTGATGGGGGGGGAGGGGAGACTGGAAAACAGATTCAAAGTGAAGTTTTGTTTTTGATTTGGAATGACAGTGGACTCCAAAAGTGTCCCTGACCATAGCTGTCATCACTAATTTTGAGGAACAAGAATTCCCGGCCACCCAAGGAGCCTTTTTGAAGCTGTTTGGAAAGAGAGGATATGAATTTAAAATGATCTGGCTCTTTAGGGTGGGGAGTGGAGTGTTGTGTGCTCAGTCATGTTCGACTCTTTGCGACACCATGGACTATAGCCTACCAGGCTCCTCTGTCCATAGAATATTCCAGACTTTGATGGGGGTGGGGAAGGGTGGGGAGAAAGATACAAAAATTGTGAATTTTAAGGCATGTTCCAGCAAAAATCTTGGGCAAAAATTTTTTTGGTTTGTGTCTTGATATTTACATGGGTATCTTTTATATATATATATATATAAAACACGGCAAAAATTCACACTTCAAAGTTAAATAAATAATGGAGTAACATCTTCTTCAAAAGACCACTTGGAATTCCTTACAGTAGCAGTCGACCCCATATGTTTGAGTGTCTGTTTACACATCGTTAACAACTTCCTTGAAAGCTCTAGGAGGGAGGCAGACACTCAGTGCTGGCTTGTCAGCCCCACGTGCAGCCAGTTCAGTTCAGAGGACAAGGCTCATTTTGGAATTATCATTTAAGAAAATGGGAAATGACTTGAGCTGCAGGAATGCAACACACGGACAGTTGTGCAAACTGTGGCTCATCCCAGTGGTGAGGAAGCAGAGCACCAAGTCTTGCGCACTTGGCGGCAGCTTATAGACCTTGGTTAATTAGCCCTCTGGAAGGGAATCCTGAAAGGACAGCTGTGTGCTAACCTCCAGGGTCTGAGAAGTGGTGCTGCTTCCTGTATTTAAGAGTTGACTCAGTTCTAAGAGGTTAGAGATCTTTCTTCTCCCTAACAGATAACACATCAGGTTAGGTGGTCCAGGTTTCAGCTAATTTTAGAACCGAAAATAGGGACATTCAGCAAAAGCATGTATTGTATCAGTCTTAAATTGGATTATGAAGTAATGCCAATAATTTTTAGACAAAACATCAGCACTTTTGTATCCAAATGAGTGAAATGCTTCAAAAAAGTCAATTGCTCAAAGTGTACTTGGAGTTGTTTTTGTAGTATCACCTGGGGTCAATTTGTAAGGCAGAAGATATTTGTAGCCAAAATGATTATATGCAAATTACTCATCAGATCTGGTTTTGAAATTTTGTGAAAATCAAATCCATCTTCCTTGGGAGATAGTCTAAACAAGCAATTTTAAGACAGCTTTGAGTGATGATTTTGCTCTTAGGATGAGTACACAGTGATCTCCAGTGATTACATGGAAGGGAACAGCACTCATTTGGAGAGTTAAGTTCTAATGTATTGATTTTAAAAGCCAGACATAGGAGATAGCTGGTACATGTAGTTTCTGCAGTTGAGATTAAATATGGGAAAAAATGAAACAGTGGGGCCCCTCCTCCTTCCCTTCAGCAGGAGCTTCCCACATTGGTGGGGACTTGGCTCCTGGGCACAGTAAATAATAATGTCTTCCTGACCCAGCCTACATTCAGAAAATCCTGAAAGCTAAATGTGGCTGCTCCAGGTTATTATCTTGTTTCATAATTTCAACATACACTTCCTCTTTTCAATCTCAAAATAAAATGTATTTAATTTTTCAATTTTACTTTTTCTCTGTTTTAAAATTTAAAGCTCTTAAATTTGTCTTTATTGCATTTCGGTCAGCTGTGATAACTTTTTTTCCCTACTTATTTTAATTCCAACTCACATTTTAGTCACTTCTGGGAGTGTTTTTTTTTTTTTTTTTAAATATCAAGCCATGCTTATTACTATCTAGATAATAAGTACACATTATCTCTTTTAACTTGGATGTCATCTTCCTTTGCCTTTATATTTGTACAGATACAAGGCATCAGGAAGTTTTTTTATTATGATAACAACATAAGCAACAAATAGGAACTAAATGTTGATTCATTTATATTGGATTTGAATGGTTAAAAGTAAAATACCAAAGTTGATGACACTGAAAGACGGGGAAGAGAACAGCATGCTTTTTGCTTGCCTTTGCACCACAAAAGCAATTCCTTAGTGTATGCACTTTGGTGTTCCTTCTCTGCAGCCTGTTGAGGGACCTGGCCTGGGGAGGAGCTGGGGTGGAGGGCAGAGGCACATGAGGTCCCTCTCGCCAGGCTGAGTCAGGCCAATGCAGCTGCTGGCCTGGGCACAAGCGTGGGCGGCCACCTGTGGCTCCCAGCACAGCTGTTTGGGAGAGGGCCAGCCCAAAGCCCAGTCGGTGGGGTGGAGGCAGGTGGCCAGTCGGACAGCCAATACATTCTGGCATGGGCTGAAAGAACACCTGGTTCCACTCTGTGGACCCACCACAGAAGGTCAAAGAATGTGCTTCCTGGCAGCAGCCCCATGGCCTGGGCTTCCCAGTCCCCATGGTCCTGCTCTGACTGAAGCACAGAGAAGCCCACCTTCCTTCTCAGAGCTTACCCCAAAGCCAACGTGGGACTCATTCTGCTCCAACTGAATGGGTGCAGGTCAGCAAGGCCATCTGGCACATCTGGAAACGGCGTGGGGGGCTGTCAGGCAGGGACAGGCTCTGAGGTTCCAAACAGGGCGTTTCCGGAGCGGTGACAGCCTTCGCGTTGCTTGGCTGCTGCCACCTCCTCCAGTGTCTTTGACCTTCCTTCTCCTCCTCTTCCCACGAACTCTAACCACATGCTCGGAAACCGCTTCTGGTCCCCACCTGTAATTTTGTCACCAGACATAGGAATTTTCAGAGTGAACACCACCACCTACCAGACAGCAGCCCAAAGTTCGCCCTTCGGTGACCCCTGAGGCCCCTCCCATGGCCTCAGGCCCACTGCTTCCCAGGAAGCAGGACCCCATGGCCTCTGGCCTGGTGAGTCATTTTCTCTTTGGTAGAGGAGCTTCCTTCCCAGCTTCCTTGTCCCAGAGGTGGGCTAGGCAGCTCCCTTCTATGTGCCAAAGAAGTGACATTTCCTCACTGGCCTGTGACTATTCGTAACTTCCTCAACCTCTCTAAGCGTCAGTTTTGGCATCTGTAAATGGGGATTGACAGTACTGTCCTCATGGGTTTGTTGAGAGAACATTCCACGGGATAGCATATGCTAAGTGCCTAGCACAGAACCTGGTCACAGTAGGGCCTCAGCAAATACTGATATAAATGCCCATGGCTAACGCCATTCTCCAGACACAGTGGGGACACCTGGCCTGGAATGGAACTTCCTGTGGACATGTTTGCTCAGGATTTCAGGGGCATCATCTTATAATTGCTGCTCTGTGAGCCCATACGGTAGCCTGCTATCCACAGAGCCCTTGCAGGGGTACAGAGCAGGCCTCCCAGGAATTTTATCAGTCTTGGGCTAGTGGATGCTACCAACTTTTGAGCCATTGACCTGAAAAAGCACTCTGAGTTCTACGAGGCCTTGTCTCTTTTTATGTGAAACCCCTTGGTAAGGTAAGGTGTCTAAGCCAAAAATTTAAGAAGCACCTATAGAGTTCAAGGCTTCAGTGTGCTAAGGAAAGCCACTGACCAAGAGACAATATGGGCATAACCTTGGTTTGCTGCACAGAGCAGAGCCAGCCCTCAAACCACTGTTCCATTTCTGGCCTCAGATATCATCTGTGGATGAAATGAGGGATGAACGAAGCTAGAAATAACCCTCTGAGAAAGAAACGGGAGAAAAGACCATTTTCCTTTTAAGTTCCAGCCTGAGGTTTTGAAGTCTAAGGCACAAAACCATTGTGAACAGCTGCTTTTTTTAAAAAAAACACTCGGTTAGTTTAAAAGTCCATACATTCTGATGGTATGAATGAGACAATTGCAAAAATAATCTGTCACTTTTTTGATTCAGTGAGTGATCTCTTTTCTGTGACCACTTATTTAGAATTTTCCAGTCCTTCTGGGCTATGACTTTTTTTTTTTCTTCCTGAATTACATTTCTTTTCCCGTCTTTAAAAAGTAATGAATCTTACCCTTGCCACACAAATTCACGTATTTTTGTTACCAAGATCAATACCCAACTTTCTCCCTAATTTACTTGAAAAAAATGTCCCCTGGCCTCTTGGAGCATAAGGCTGAAGGGTCCTACCGCTCCTCCGGTAGTGGCAAGATCTTTAGAAAGGCAGACTGTCCTTGGAGTCTGTGCCCTAGGCAAGATGGTGACATTTAGATGTTTCACAGGGAGAGAAACATTTAACCAGAAGCTCGAAAACAACTATAGATGAAAAGACAGATTTGATTCTGAGGAGTCAAAGCTAAGGCAAGACTTATTTCTTGGTTGGTATTCCCCCTCCCTGACCCATAGTAGCCGAATTACTGTTTGCAGATGCAGTGGGAGGTTGAAATAGTTGGTGCCAGGGTCTTCTTATTAACTGAGCATTCATAATACTTCACTGTTTTCGGCTCCTAAGATGACCTTGAGGAAGCACCCTCAGGACTATCTAATCACCTTACTTGATTCCTTCTAACGTATATAATTGAATGTGTTGGGGAGGGATATGGGAGTGAGTGGATTACAGCACAAACATGTTGGACAGTGCACATCTTTTAATGTAATTGATGAAGTTGTCATTATGAAAGTACTGATACAGCTAAGCATGCAGGAAGGACAACTTATTAGCTGCTAAGCTTCATATTAACTGTTGCCTTTCCATATGATAGGATCTCCCAGTTCAGCAAAGTGTCTCAGCCTAAGAGGAAATGTCTGAAGGTGGCAAAGTATGCTCATCATATTCTTTGTTCCTAGTCCAATGTGAATACAAAAACCCTTCAAGCATGAATTGTTTGTTCAGCACCCTGTCCACCTTTAGCATAGATACTTTGTGTCTATGCTAAAGAGCTTACATGGAAGGCAAAAAGGAGAGGGCAAAAGAGTTGTGGGCCATGTGACTGAAGTTAGGTGGCAGCGGACAATCTGACTTCCCTTCTGGCCTTAGAACAGCTGGCTGGTGGCATCTGGGGATATAGTCCCACCAGAAGTAACTGAGACCTTGCATTTACATGTTACTGACATAAAAGTAGATGTAATCTCTGAGGAGGGTAATAAGAAGGCAACAAGTGGGACTTCCCTGGCAGTCCAGCAGTTGAGACTCTGCGCTTCCACTGCTTGGGGGTGCGGGTTTAATCCTTGGTCAGGGAACTAAGATTCTGCATTCTTCGGGGTATGGCCAAAAAAAGAAAACAGAATGCAACAAGTTATCTCAGACACTTCCTGGAAAACTTAGATGATGTAGGGGCTTCCTTGGTGACAGACAGTAAAGAATCTATCTGCAATGCAGGAGACCTGGCTTTGATCCCTGGGTTGGGAAGATCCCCTGAAGAAGGGAACAGCTGCCCACTCTAGTATTCTCGCCTGGAGAATCCCATGGACAGAGGAGCCTGGCAGGCTACAGTCCATAAGGTTGCAGAGAGTCAGACATGACTAACACTTCCATTTCACTTTCACTGCAGTATGGTATTGCAAGGGATAGAGTTCTCCTACCGTGAGTTTAACACCAGCTTTTCAGGGAATAGACAACTTCCATCTGAATCATTCTTACAAGCTGAATTTTTATTTTTACTAAATTATCTATGTTAAAAAAAATCTGTGCCTGGTGTGGAATTTCACTCCATCAAGTGTTACAATGACTTTTTCATTTTCATTACAAGCAGGAGACTGAATGTAGAACAAGTGTTAGGAAACATGGCAATAAATTAGAATATAATTTACAAAGCAAAAAAAAAAAAGTAACAGTGTACCACATTAATACTGAATATAAAATAAGCAACAACTAATCACAATAATACAAAGGTAATTTCATTCTGTATTATTAAGGATACCTATGTGACATTCACTCAAATAATAAAATTCCTAATGAAATGGACTGTTCAGGGAGTCAGCTGGCTACGCTTACCTTGCCTTTTTTGGTGGGTCTCTATGCAGTGGCAGACACTGCTCTCAGTCATGGGGTACCAGTTTCCTTAGGCTTCTCTTAGTAGCCTACATAGCTCACTCCTTTTGGAGGGCCTGCCAGGGTGGCTCAGCCTCCATAGACAATCCTATTGTTAATATTTAGGACTAGGGCATCATGCAGCCACGTGATGGATGAGAGAGCAGCAGCAATGTTGTGATGTGATATGGAATATGACTTTCTCAGTCAGGTATCAATTCGAGGCCAATCGAAAGTTTAATCCTGTTGTATGTTCTGTGCTTGGATCTTTCCAGAAAGTAATCTGATGCTGTTTCCAGGTGCTCTCTGCCCCCTGGCCTTGCTGCTGCACACCCCGCAGAGGGAACACGGCTACCCTCCTTTCTAGCACCAGTTGGGGTGCTGCACAGGGCCCAGGGTTACGGCCCTCACAATGTTAGTTCCTGGGTGAGGGGAAAAGGAGCCTCTAGTCAGTAACGTAAGAAATCTTCTTGAAGTAAAAATATAAGTTGGAAAAAAGCAGATCCTGCTAGCAAACCTACGCCTAAAAGGAGCCACAGAGACCACCTGTCCTTCGTTGGTTTATTATTTCACCAGGCACGTTAGCACCGAGTTAACTGCTCTTGGCAAGGGACCAAAGGAAGTCAGTGCTTGTGGGCTGCCTGCCCTTCACTGAATGGCTGAGGTGGCATTCGGGCTGTCTTCCAAGGCAGCAGAGAGAGACACACTGGCCACTCTCATCCACTGTCAATAGTGCTCTCTGGAAATTCAGGGATGTGTGCTGAGAGAGCTGAGGGTGTTGAGAGAGAGAGCAGGCGAGGAGACACAGATGACCATGACTGAGCATGCAGAGCAACAAACGTCCCAGGCTGACTGTCCACAGCAAACCTGACGTCTAGTTTGGTTTTTGAAGAACATGAGCTTCTCTTCCTTTCTGAAAAACCTAATCAACCCCTCTTAGGTCATGGTGTATGGGATACACCTGACATGTCGTTTCAGAGCATAGTGATGATTTAAGTCAAACACACTCTTTAACTGCAAGTAGTATCTTGCAAAGTAGCCATTTGGGTTGAGTCTGAGGTGTTGGTGTCGCATGGTGCACTCGTGTTTTGGACACAAAACACATTCGTCAAGATCCTGCTGCAACTGTTCAAGTACAACATATTCATATAAGCAAGTACCCTCTTTTTGTTTCTCTTCTTAAAAAATCTCATTGTCAAATCTTTTTGATCAGCGTGATGTGAAACTTGTGGACAGGGAAAATGTGAGCTAGTCAATTTAATTTAGGTGGATTTGATTCTAGAATTTGAGCTACCCAAGAAACTGGGTTTCACATTTAATTGCCATTCAGAGTATCCATAAAAAATACAAAATCCTTGGTTAGGTGACTATTAAAATGATGCTTTATGATCTCTAGTCTTCATGAGTTTTTCTTCTTTGGTTATTGTCCCTTGCCTACCTTAGAACTCACAGAAATAGCACATCTATGTGCAAGCACACTCCTCTACCCACACACTCAAAAGCGCCCGCACACACACACACACACACACACACACACACACACACACACACAAACACTCTTGCTCTCATATAAATAAATGCCCTTCTGCCATATCAAAGAAGGGACATCTGGAACCCATCGTAATTGTCAGCAAAAGGGTCTGCCTGGTTGTCACCGAGCCAGTCTGTCTTTTGCATGGTATCATCTCAGCAAGCTCAGCATGCATATGCAATGATCCAACAGGGCAGAAGCTGGTCTGTGGCTGGAGAGGATGTAAACACGAGTGAGTTGGGGTGACTCATGTAAGAACTGAGGCAGCCTGTGTGCTGGCAGCAAAAGGCCTGGTACTTCAGTCTCTACCATACCCCAGGTCTGCTTCTGCATGAAATTGAAATATTTTTCTCTTAAAGTTTTAATGGAAATCTCAGCTTCACTTGCACAATGGCAAGTTGGCCACAGTCTTTTAGCCGTGAATTTATAGACTTGCACAGCTGCAGTAACTGATGCACTGCTTTAAACTAAGTCCTTCATTGTCGTTCAGTTTAATATAGTTTATATATGGCTCACAGCAGTGTTCAGAACAGGGGGATTATTCCTAAGGAAATTAAGTGGAATGAAGAAAAATAATACAAACTTTCATTACTTCTGATTTATAATTGCTCCTTAAATTACAGTTCAAAGCCCATTTTAGAATTTAAATTGTGGTGCTGTTGTAGTGAGATAAAGTATAGTAAATATTTTTAAGCTATGCCTTAAGATTTCTGAATCTTCTTTACTTCCATAGTTGACCAAGTCAAAACAGCTACATTTTAAACAGTTTTAAACACAAATGGATTCAGTGTCATTGCTAAGTCCATAATAAAAATTATCTAATGGTCCAAGGAGGTAAACAGGCTATTGGATTTACTCGAAAGAACACAAAGGTTCCACAGTAAGCAAGTCTCCCTGTGTTGTTTGGATCTCTCCAATCTGGCATTCCCTCCTACTACCGTGTCCAGCACTTTGGATCAATAAATCCCACTTCACAGAAGTTAAAATAATATTGAAATCCTGTCAGCTAGGGCTGACCAGTGGTTACGTTTTCCACAGGGTAATGCATTTGCAAGGACATCAATCCTCTTCCTCTGGGTGGCTCTCTGTGATGGATACATTTCCATGATGAAATGACAAGGCGCTCTCTCTGGCTTTCCGTGGGTCAGTGTCCTTGGCAGGTCTTACAACACATCTGTCTGAAGTATGCTCGACTACAGAACTTGAACTTCAGCACCAGTGGGCAATAAGCCACTTTGTTCACATCTTTGCACTCTAACCAGTGGGGGAAGAAAAGGGAAAACAATTAGAGGCACATAAACAAGTACATAAACAATAAGCTTGGATGTTCTGCAGAGACCTCACCCCCACCCCACCCCACTGCTTCCCTGGGCCAAGGCACCTTGGCTTTCATATCCATGTGGTTTTTGTTTTCAAGCATACCCTGTCTGGTACACCCTACCAGAAATATTCTTTTGATACATTTTAACACGAATTAAAAAAAAAAGATTTGCAAGGCTTTTCTCCCAGACTTTTATAAGTATGGTGCATGCCCACTGTGTCTTGAAAGAATTACCATTTGTTGGGATAAGTGATCACTTTAGACAGCTTGGAAACATGAGTCATTTTTCTTACAGCGCTTTTATTGCTTCTTTCTCAAGGGTTATTTTATTCAGCAGTGCAAGGTTATCCAAAATCAAACATGAGTTGCATTGTTTGATACCAGAGTACACATGTCTCCAGAGGATCTCTGCATCTGTGGGGTGTGGGGATGGGCCCGGGTGAATGAAAAGGACTGCTGACAGTGGCCTAGATTTAGCAACTACACTAGACAAAGAGGAAAACTTGGAGGGGGTTGGCCTCAAATGGCAGCAGTCTGTGGGTTATGGAAACATGTAGAAATGTCTTTTTTTAATTTGGAAGTGAGACATGGCCTTCTTTTTTCCTATGTGTGTTTTCTCCTCAGTGCTAGAAATGCCACAGTTGAAATCTGCAGTTCTTGCAGCCAGAAGGTGAATAAATGATTCTTTCTCCACTTCCCCTTGAGGCTGGTTGTAGAAGATGGGGCTGGAGGGCCAGTGTAGAAAAATAGACACAGGCTTTTGAGTCTCAGAAACCCCCACCATTCTGTATAACTCCACCACTGCTAATGAGGAGATTCTTCTCCAGTCCTCTGGTCAGTTTTATCTGGGGGTTTTAAAATACTTTGTAAATCTAGTAATTAAATTTCCATATGCCTCCCAGAATCAAAGTTCCACCCTCATTTTTCCAGGTGGTTGTACTGAAGCATCCTGGGTAAATTGTTTAAGGTAATTAGAATCAGGCAGAACACTCAGAAATGTTCAGACTAACAGAACAGAGTTGTTGTTGTTTCTTTATTTGCCTGCTTTTTACTTTGGCTTCATAAATCCACTAAAGTTCAAGAGATCATATGCAAGGTACATAAGCCATATGATAAACATGGAAAATTAAATGCAAAGAAATGGAAAAATTTCTAGTCATTATTGTTAAAAAGTAAGGTAGCAATTTTATTGATCTTACTTTCAAGGCTTTTTCAGTGAAAGACTTAAAAAAATTTTAAACTGTAACCTTTAATCTTCTGAAAGCATAAGCTCTGCCACCATAGAACTCCCTTGAGTTCTGATTTTCAAAGAGAATAATTGTTAGAAATTTGAATAGAAACTTTCTATACTAAGATTCTCAATAAATTTAAGTTTTGGCTGAAAAAAGGGAGGAGAGACTTTAAAAATTTCTTTAAACTTTGCACTAAAAAAATCAGATATCTGGTGAATCAAGTTTGAATCTGAGGTGAAAGTTTCTCCATATATTTTAATTTGGAGGCCACTTGTTATTTTTTTTCTTCTCTGTCATGATCAGTGAGAGGTAACCCAAAAAATTTAGACTAAGGACATTTTTGCATTGTATATTTTCCATAAAAAAGAATATTTTTGTTTTGTGTTACACAAAAAAGTTTTATCAGTGTTACCTAGAGGAATATATTATCCAGATAGTGAAGCTATTAAAATGATGAGAAAAGCTAAACATAAAGGATGAGGCAACCTAGACAGCATATTAAAAAGCAGAGACATTACTTTGCCAACAAAGGTCCGTCTAGTCAAGGCTATGGTTTTTCCAGTAGTCATGTATGAATATGAGAGTTGGACTATAAAGAAAGCTGAGTATCGAAGAATTGATGCTTTTGAACTATGGTGCTGGAGAAGGCTCTTGAGAGTCCCTTGGACTGCAAGGAGATCCAGCCAGTCTACCCTAAAGGAAATCAGTCCTGAATATTCATTGGAAGGACTGATGCTGAAGCTGAAGCTCCAATACCTTGGCCACCTGATGTGAAGAGCTGACTCATTTGAAAAGATCCTGATGCTGGGAAAGACTGAGGGCAGTAGGAGAAGGGGATGACAAAGGATGAGATAGTTGGATGGCATCACCAACTCAATGGACATGAGTTTGAGTAAACTCTGGGAGTTGGTGAGGGAAAGGGAGGCCTGGCGTGCTGCAGTCCGTGGGGTTGCCAAGAGTTGCAAAAAGCAATTGAACTGAACTGAAAGGATGAGGAAAGCTGATACAATATCACTCATCTTTAATTTCAAAATATCATCCTAATGGGGTTGCCCTCCAGTGGAGACCATCACTCTCATGCACTGTAACAGGGTTTGGTGGGACTGCTGAAAGTTCCAAATAAACTTTGGCTTTCATCTTCTTTGCCAAAATATAAAAATGATTTAGTTGATAAATGGATAGAGGAGGACTGGCTCTTTTAACAGTACAAGGAAATAAAATTTGTAGTCAGACTACTTGGATTTAAGACCAGCTTTCTATTTACAAACTATGACTCTGAAGAAATTACCTAACCTCTCTGTGCCTAAGAGGTTAAGCATCCTCACCTGTGAATAGGAAAGATGACTGTTCCCACTCCCACATGTAGCATGTGTATCCAATGAATCTGCCTAGCACAGTGCATAGAATAGTTATTGGCTCTCAGTAAGTGTAAAATATTGAATTATTATTACTACTATTAGTTATCATTACCTTTTACCACCCAGTGACAAGTATGTTGTGCTCTGAATTTCTCAACAAGGATTCAATACTTAGATTACTACTTAGAAAATGCTGTCCTACAGACACAAGTCAATTTGAAGACAAAGAAGAATATTTCCTGAGGTGCAACTTTATTGGGAGATTCATTACTCCATTGTTGAAGAGTTTCTGAACCAGGAAAATTCTGAGATGAGCAAAATAGAAGAAAATTTACAGGTTTTTCTTTTAGATTTAGACTTTAGAATTTGATTCAGTAGTAGATAATGAATAAAACAAAATATTCATAAATTACTTCTTCCTCCAACCAGCCACCCATTCAGGCCATTACAAATAAAATATTCAAGATTCAGCTCCTTAGGTAGGGGCTAGAAATGAGACGCCTCCTTCACACACAAAGGTCCCAGCATGGCCCTTTGGCCAAAGCAGTGTCTAGTCTAGGGGCAGCCTGGAGGCCCACTGGCAGGGTGTCCCCCTCTGAATTTCCCAACACCTCTTCTAAGTTAGTTCTCAACTAACGTGATTCCAGGCAGGAATTCATTTGGGTCCTAGGAGCAGGATCAAAGTTAGGGGGGCCGGGACATCCCAGGACCTGAGAGTATCACTGGTGAGAGTGGCAGATCCAGGGGTGAATTCTGGCACTGCCTCTTCCCAGTATTTGTTTGTCCTTGGACTAGTGACTTCATCTCTCTAAACTGCAGTGTCTTCATCTGTGAAATGAAGCTCTTAGGATGTTGTGAAGCTCGTATGAGGTAATATCTACAGCACATGTGTGACTTGGCACAAGAGTGAGCACTCAGTTTATCAGCTCCTATTACTGATACCAATAACACATTTGAGAGCAACCATTCTGTATTATCTCTCTGGGATCCCTGTCAATAATATATAGGCTTTTCACTGGCATGAATAAGTAAATTAACAATAAGATTTTAAGAGAGAGCAGGTAAATTATGATGAGGTGAGGAGTGATCTGGGGTAAGTAACAGGGTTGAAGACTGCCAAGCAGATAATGGGCCTTGATGAGATATTAAATGGTGATTCTTGGGCTATGGAAGGACACTCAGTATTGGTGGAGTACAGGGGGGCTCCCATGAGGAAGGGGCCCTGAGGAAGATTCCATTCCTATGTTATGTTTTTACCTTCTAGGGATTGCTTCAGTTCAGTTCAGTCGTTCAGTTGTGTCCAGCCCTTTGTGACCCCATGGACGGCAGTACAGCATGCTTCCTTGTCTATCACCAACTCCTAGAGCTTGCTCAAACTCACATCCATTGAGTTGGTGATGTTATCCAACCATCTCATTCTCTATCATCCCCTTCTCCTCCTGCCTTCAATCTTTCCCAGCATCAGGGTCTTTTCTTGAGTCAGTACTCCACATCAGGTGGCCTAAGTATTGGAGCTTCACCTTCAGCATCAGTCCTTCCAATGAATATTTAGGACTGATTTCCTTTAAGATTGACTGGTTGGAGCTCCCTGTGGTCCAAGAGACTCTCAAGAGGCTTCTCCAACACCACAGTTCAAAAGCATCAATTCTTCAGTGCTCAGCTTTCTTTATGGTCCAGCTCTCACATCCATACATGACTACTGAAAAATCCATGGCTTTGACTAGACGGACTTTTGTCAGCAAAGTAATGTCTATGCTTTTTAATATTCTGTCTAGGCTTATTGTAACTTTTCTTCCAGGAGCAAGCATCTTTTAATTTCATGGGTGTAGTCACCATCTGCAGTAATTTTGGAGCCCAAGAAAATAAAGTGTGTCACTGTTTTCACTGTTTCCCCATCTATTTGCCATGAAGTGATGGGATGAGATGTGATGATCTTTGTTTTTTGAATGTTGAGTTTTTAAGCCAACATTTTCACTCTCCTCTTTCACTCTCATCAAGAGGCTCTTTAGTTTCTCTTCACTTTCTGCCATAAGGGTGATGTCATCTGCATATCAGAGGTTATTGATATTTCTCCTGGCAATCTTGATTCTAGCTTGCGCTTCCTCCAGCCTGGCATTTTGCATGATGTACTCTTCATATAACTTCCCTGGTGGCTCAGAGGGTAAAGCATCTGCCTGCAATGCGGGAAACCAGGGTTCGATTCCTGGGTTGGAAAGATCCCCTGGAGAAGGAAATAGCAACCCACTCCAGTACCCTTGCCTGGAAAATCCAATAAGCAGGGTGACAATATACCACTTTGATGTACTCCTTTCTCAATTTGGAACCAGTCTGTTGTTCCATGTCTGGTTCTAACTGTTGCTTCTTGACCTGCACACAGATTTCTAAAGAGGCAGGTAAGGTGGTCTGGTATTCCCATCTCTTTCAGAATTTTCCAGTTTGCTGTGAGCCACACAGTCAAAGGCTTTGATGCAGTCAATAAAGCAGAAGTAGATGTTTTTTTCTGTGATTCAACAGATGCTGGCAGTTTGATTTCTGGTTCTTCTGCCTTTTCTAAATCCAGCTTGAACATTTGGACGTTCTCAGTTCACATACTGTTGAAGCCTTGCTTGGAGAATTTTGAGCATTACTTTGCTAGTGCGCAAGATGAGTGTAATTGTGTGGTAGTTTGAATATTCTTTGGCATTGCCTTGCTTTGGGATTGGAATGAAAACTGACCCTTTCCAGTCCTGTGTCCACTGCTGAGTTTTCCAAATTTGCTGGCATATTGAGTGCAGCACTTTCACAGCATCATCTTTTAGCATTTGACATAGCTCAGCTGGAATCCCATGATCTCCACTAGCTTTGTTTGTAGTTATGCCTAGGGACTACCTACACTGGAAGAATTGGTCTTGAGAGAGGTAAAAACCTGCTAATCAAAGAAGATTAACCAATGACCAGTCTTTCATTCTTTGTCTTTTAAGTCCATGAGAGATTAATCTAGTAATGATAACATTAAAAATAATTTATCAAGTGCTTCCTTTATGCCAGGCATTGACTTCGGCAGTTTTACATATTTATATATATTTAATCATTTTAAGTCAGTGTCCCTGATGGGTCTGTGGTAAAGAATCCACCTGCCAATGCAGAAGATGTGGGTTCGATCCCTGGGTTGGGAAGATCCCCTGGAGAAAAAAATGGTAATCCACTCCAGTATTCTTGCTTGGCAAATCCCATGTACAGAGGAGCTTGGCAGACTATAGCCCATGGGGTCACAAAAGGGTCAGACATGACTTAGTGACACAACAAAAACAGTCATTTTAAGTCAATAAAATGTTAGTTTTACACAGATGGAAAATCTGAGGCTCAAAAAGGCTACAAACAAATCTCATTCTGTGTCACATAGCTGGTTGGTCTAAGAAGTGAGACCAGAACTCAGGTTTGTCTGATTCCAAAACCACTCTATTTTGGCAGCATTCTTCTCATCTTAATGCAAAAGAGTTTCTGTCAATACTCATTCTCGGCCGATAACCCTGATAAGTCAATCTTTGCAGACATCATTATTAGGAGGTCTGCTCTGCCATCCAAGGGAAGGGGTAAATATTTAAAAAAAAACAATGACAGATATGTTTTGACTGGATTCCTGAATGATCCTCAATTGGCATTGATTTCTAGCTAATACCTAAAATATCTAAAAATTGGTTTCTCTATACCCAAGTAATACATAATCTGAACATAAACAATTATACTAGGAAGGCTACTGAAAGGAATCCTGTTTTTAGGTAGAACCTTTTTGTAGTATAATCTCTCTGTAATTGATCTCTTTTGAAGGTCTGGTCTTTACTATCATGTTTTCTTCATGCAGAAACACTTCTATCTACTGCTTTTAAAGCAGTGGAATCTGAGCTAGCAGGTCAAAGATTTTAAGATGACAGAGTCTGATATTTTTCTTCTACTATCTTCATGGACCAGCTAAGCACTCTCTGGGGAGGAGAATGAGAAGACACTCTTTCTTTTTTCTTCTGAGGCTATTAGAAGGGTGAGAGGTCCTTATAGTGTGGTTTCTGGGAAATATTTTGTAATCTAACTAGTCTCTCCTTTTTTTACATTTCCTCTCACCTCCCTGCCCAAAAATAAAGTTTCACTTTATCCAAGGTGAGAGATTTTTGGAGGGGCAATTTATGGACTATTTCTAAATTCTTCTTAGAGAGACTTAGGGATATATCAAGAGCTGAAAGCCAGCTTCTAGGTCTTATGATATGATTTATACCCACTATTAGAATCTAAAGTAACTTGCCAGGTATGTTGGAGTGGGTCTCATTGGTAATCTGGGTTCTCGTAGAGCTGAACAATAAAATTAGACAACCTGTTTCATAGGCCACACATGAGTTTACTTATCATTGATGTGCCAATGGTTTTTCCCCAGGTACTTCAATCTTTCAAAACTCTGACCTAAAAGACTAGTCACACTGAACATAAGCTTATGAATTTAGGATGCAAATGGATTGAGATTCATTGTGACTTTGATGGCTTGACTTAATCCAAGGAGTATAAGAGCAACTCCTGAAATGCAGTGTTCCTATATTTATTTCATAAAACACTGCCAAGCCTGCCTAAATCAGGCTTAAATTCTATTAATGGAGGAGCTGGGATACACAGGACATATCTTTCCATGACCAAGTTGGACCATTCAGGATTTTCTCTGGAGAATGCATGTTCTCTGTTCCTGTAAGTTCTTTATGAAATTCAGAGAGAGAATACAGTAAGCAGCGTTATGACTCTCATCTAAGGGTCTATCCTTTGGATTACAAAAGTAAAACCAGCTGTACTTTTGTCAAAGAGCCCATGGGGATGAAAGCTTGGTGAGAAGGGAGAGGCAAAGGCTCTGCATGTACATGTGTGGTGCAGGAGTTAGGGGTAGGGGATGTTAAATCAGCATGCTTTTCCTGATGAAACTATACTTGAGTCCTTAGTATTTTACATATTCAAACTGGAAAAGAATGAAATAACATGTTTTGCTCAGGAATTTGATAGCATTCATTGCAGTGGGAATATTCTACTGACTTTTACTAGTGAAGCAAGGTAATATTAACTACGGGACTTCATTTTGAGTCCATCTTACCAGGGGCTAAGCCATTTCTTTCTCTACTTTGTTGGTTTCTTCTCACCCAGTCTTATTCTCTGGATGCCACCCACAGTCAACTTGAGGTGCTTTGATCCAATACAAATCCAGGGTTCCCTCCAAACTAGACAGCAGGAATGTGACCCTGAATGCTACGGTGGATTATGAGCTCTTCAAAATGGCAACAAAAATGTCTTGTCTTCCTCACCCGATTGAACTCAAAGTCCAAATGACCTTCGCCATTCATTCCTTTCACTGATTTTAATACATCAGATGCCACCTTAAAACCCAAATTCAGTAGCTGTTTTGTTCCACGGAACTCAGGAGATCACCAGTGCTACTTAGGCAACTCAGAGTCACGTACTCCAGGGAGACAGAGACCCACCAAAGGCACCGTTAGACGGCCGGGTCTGGTAACCCAATGCACGCTCACCACACCTTTCCTGCTCACCTTCCACACCATGAATCATTACCTGGCAGCAATAAATACTAGATGACAGAGTGCTCTGTGCAATTGAGAAGCTGGAAAGACTCACCATATAAACTACAAGGGAATCTGAAACTGCGTAACGATGAATAAAATGGCATTTGGGATAGAATTTCAGGTGAGCTTGAGTAGGCTAGTCTCAGCTGCCAGATGCACTTTGAAAAAGTACTCTGAGCAGTATTTCAAATGCAGTGATACCCCGTGTGTCTATAATTCACTCTTAGCAGCAATGCAGCGTTACCCTCATCAGGGGCAGTCTGTCAAAATCAGGCCCATAACGCCTTTACTCTTAGCCGAAGGTTTTTAGGAATTAAAAAGCTAAAGCAGATGCTCAAAATGGCAAATTGTATCTTCCTTCTTCTTCCTCCTAGCTCCCTCTCACCGTTTACTTCTAATTTTTTGATGCTCCACTTCTGATTCTCTTTCTTTACTATCCTTTGTTGCCTTAACCTTCCACCATTTCTTCAATCTCTCTCCATTGTTTATTTTTATTTTTTAAAACTTTATTCAAATTCCATTATTTTATTATGGCTTTGGGGGACTAATGTGCTTAATTTCCATATAGATGCCTAAATTTCTTACCATGATTAATAGTATCCAGTTTCCTAAATCTGACACTTGAGAGTCATATGTAATACTTCCACAACATATTCTCATTCCTATGTCCAATTGTTCATCAGAGTCTTTTTCTTCTCCTTTCTATTTTGTCTTTTTTTTTCAATTCATTACCCTCTTTTTTTTTTGCCACTTTTTTAAATCGAAGGATAATTGCTTTACAGGATTTTGTGGTTATCTGTCATACATCAACAAGAATCAGCCATAGGTACACCCATGTCTCATCCCT
Organism: Antilocapra americana; assembly: GCA_007570785.1. Taxonomy (NCBI): domain Eukaryota; kingdom Metazoa; phylum Chordata; class Mammalia; order Artiodactyla; family Antilocapridae; genus Antilocapra; species Antilocapra americana. Next base: position 4,014,456 of record ML661337.1, on the reverse strand, counting down.
CCTAAACCTCCCTCCCATCTCCCTTACCATTCCAGCCTTCTAGATTGTCACCATTGCCTTCTTTTTGATCCATATCTGCTTGAGTTCAAGCCTTCATCATCTCTAGCCTAGACTCTTAGCACAACTTTGTAACTCTTCTCCCATGCAAGGGTATCTTCCCTCTGCCCCTTTATATACCTGCCAGCTTAAGTATGTCACTCCCCAATTTCCTTCACAACTGGTAGATAGTCTTACCTTCCTTCCACTGCATCCAGGAGCCCCCAAACCCAGCCCCGGTCTCTTTCTTTGTAGCCTCTTCTCCACTGCCTGCTCATCTGCCACCCTCTGCAGCCATACTGAACTATGTTTGACTCCACAGCTCTGTGACTGCATACACTCACCTTCTGCCAGGAATGCCCAGCATCTCAACATCTTCTAGGCCAACTGTTTCACCTTCTAGTGCCCTGCCCAGCGGTGCTTCTGCTGATACCCCCTTCCTCTGTGTACTCATGGGAGCTTCTGTCTACCCCGATTATAAAACTGACCATGTGGTGAAAACTATTTGTTTGCATGTTGTCACCCCTACTAAACTGTGCTTCCTTTGAGGACGGGAATCTTTAGTAGTCTCAGTGGCTGGCACATGATAGGCATGTTTGCAAATTAACTGAATATATCGGCTGGATGACTGGAAAGCACATTATTTAAACACCATCACTTGACAAATGGACAGATAGATTTCTATGTGATAAGGCAAGTTCAGTAAAATGTTAATGGTAGAATCTAGATGGTGGATATTCATTATAAACTTCTTTCAACTTTGCTGTATGTTTGAAAGTTTTTATTATTTTAAAATAAGATATCAAGAGGGGAACCATCTCCTAAACTTCAGTAGTTGAAATAATAATCAAGATTCTATCAGTGGTTCATGTTACCCATAGAGATCCCACTGAAAGATGGTCTTTTAGTTTCCAAGAGATCTTCCGCAGTCCTACTCTGTCTTGCTTGGAGTAGAGATGAACTAGCTTCTCAGTGGCCCCTTTTCCAAGAAACAAGGGAATCTGACTCTGGTAGAAAAAAGCAGTCCTCTTTTACCTCCTGCATTAACTAGAACTTGACCTGGTTAACCTTCCCCCACAACTGGACCTTCCTCCCAGTTTCCCCTTTGTAGGAGCTACTTCCTCTCTCTTTGATCTGATTTCCAGAAACTGTATCAGGTCACTCTCACATTACTTTCATGTAAGAGCCTTTTCTCTTTTGAAATCCATATTATCTGCCCATTTCATATCTCTATGGATGACAAGTTATGACTTAAATCAACTGTTTCATCTGTATTTTTCCAACTCCAGATTACAACTGGCTCACAGACCACTTAGTCTATGAAGCTTGCCTTGATCCAAATATTAAAGTCATCAGTCACTTATGTGAGCACTCTTAGCATTTGTGTAAATGGCTCCACATAACACATTCCATCTTACTATTTTTTTTTTTTACAGAAGTATCTTCCCTGTAAGACTATAAGAGTATTTGAATTTCCATAATAAATGGCAGAGGCTGGCCACAGCAAGCATTCAATAAGTAGCTCCTGATGGAATGAACAGATAGCTTCAGACATTTTAATATACTCAATATATATGCTATTGGGAAGCTAAGAAGAACACTAAACAAGTTACAACAGCTATATTATTTCTACTTTAATTCTAATTTTATCCTGTCTTAAATGAATCAACAGCTTTAGGGAATAAGAATTCTAAGATTAGTCATACTTTTCAGGATTAATAATTTCCTAAAAGTTTCTTCCTTTACTGAGAAGGCTAAAAATATTGTCCTAACTGCATATTTCAGATTATGGTGATCGAAAGGGGATTTGGCCAGACAGAAATAACTATGAAGTATTTTTCCAAATAATCCAAGAAATATCAGATTAAACCTATCCATTTTAAGAGAATCTTTTTAAGGCAGAAATAAGCACAGTTCAAAAGATATTCTGCTCACTATAAAAACAGCCTTACATCTTCAGCTGCAAAGTTTATGTATGATAATTATCCACTGTGGAGAACTGTTTGGAGAAATTACTAAAACGGCCTAAAATAAAGTTATAAATATGACTTCAATATACATTATTGTGGGCATGTCAAAAAGCCAGGTCTTTCAACAATTATTAAGCCATAATCCTTTGACAGTCATGCCAGAAGTCTCTGTACTTCATAATCAGAAGCTCTGTTTTCATGTTAAAATTCTTGATTTTAAGAGTAAGTTACAAACAGCATATAAATGTAATTGAAAATGATATGCCCTAGGATTCTTCCAATCTATGTTCAAATCCTGGTTCTTCTACATCCTACTCTTGTAATGTGGGTAAGTCACTCTCTCTGTACCTTGGTTTCCTCATCAGTAATACCAACTCTCAAAAGGTTGTTATCATGATTATATAATACACATAGATATTTATGTACATGAGATATATATATAATGGATAATAAATATAAAGGGCCTAACCTAATACCCAACATACTTTACTATGATAGTTATATCCTCTCTCCCACCTTAATATTTTATCTTTCAACTCTGAAAAACAGACTCCCAAACCCACATGAACTGATTAATTACAATAGATGAAGACCTGTTTGTTGCAAGGCTTAAAGAAATCTTTAAATCTTAGATCATTTAAGGAAAATAGTTTTGCTATGAAAAGTACTTCTGTTTGTCACAGATTTTTGAGCCCTTCTCAAGAGAAGGAAAGCTAGATTTATAGAACATCCCTTACCAAAGGGAAAAAAAGAGATGGCATTACAGCCAGAGATTCTGCAAATTAAAATTGTGACTTTGAATTAATGTAGGGTAAAGCTATACTTCTTCAAAACAGTAAACTATATAGTAAGTATACTGTATTGAACCACTAGAGAAGTTCCTAGGGACTCAGATGGTAAAGAATCTGCCTGCAATGCAGAAGACCCAGGTTTGATCCCTGGGTTGGGAAGATCCCATGGAGAAGGAAATGGCACCCCACTCCAGTATCCCTGCCTAGATAATTCCATGGACAGAAGAGCCTGAAGGGCTACAGTCCATGAGGTCACAAAGAGTCAGACATGATGCAAGTCGGATCTTGTCATGCAAGATGCTTGCTCTTCCTAAAATGAAATTCCTCATGGAAATATTTAAAAATAAGATTAAAAAATATCCCTCAAACTGGATAGATTTTATCAAAAGGTACAATCTCTTTTTAATAGATTAATTACCATATCATTTTCATTTGATAAGTATTAACATATTATAGTCAGCGTAGCTCCTTATCTTTTTTTTTTTTTAAGTAGAGTCCTATAGCTGGGTTTCTTACATAATTAAAATTCATGGCTTCAGATGTTTGTATATGAGAAGGCAGTCTGAACTTCCTGACTGTGCCACAGTTGTCTCTGTACTTTCCAGTTTCTGTGATAGTGCCTTGCACACAGTAGCATTCAGATTTCAAATGGATGCTTGATTGAATAAACCAAGTACATTCATTTAAATACGATATAAGAAAATTCAGAATTTGGATGGGTATCTGTCTGCTGCTAATACAGAGACTTCCCCATATGTAACAGAAAATTTTCAGAGTCTGAAGACATTGTCCTCCTATATAAACAGCTATATAATAACATTCTATTTTTCTTCAATGAGAAAATTAGTATTTGAAACCTAAGAAGTTCCAAACACATGCTTTCATTATATGTATAACAAGCATGGATTTTAACCTTTCCAATAGCAGAAATCCATTTTTGTAGCCAAAATGAAACAAAAGTTTTTACTTTCAAGCTTGAAATCATCTCTATCTTTCTAGCACAAGTCCAACATAAAATGCTAGGTTGGACAGAACCTTAGAGATTATCTCCATTCCAGTCTTTGTTGTATAGATAAGTAAACTTAGCTCCAGAAATGTTAAGTGACTTAATAAGGTCATACAGTTAGTGGAAGAGTCTGGAAAAAAACAACAACTTAGGTTTCCTGATTATATATCCAGTACATGTGTAGCTTTCACAAATGCTCTATGCAAACACACTACAACAGTGGTTTTAAAGGGCTCTTTGAACCCTGTAAATCAATACAGTTGAATCACTAGAGATTACAGTCCCCTTACCATCTGTACTGGAGCTACTGGAGAACTTACCTTCAGTACTGGAAATGGGGGTACTGTCACATTTGCTTTCACACTGCTGCATTGATGGAGGTCGACTAGTTTCTGGACAGTCACTTGATGCCTGTCCAGTGTAGGAAAGACATTGCACAGTCCGCATTTGCTGTCCAAGGCCACACTGAGCAGAACACTAAACCAAAAGACGAGGAGAGACAAAATACTGTTCTCAACAATTTTCAGGAGATAAAATAGATGCTATGTCATTTCAAACACTATACCTATTAGCTTTTAAAGCCCATATGTCGTTCATCTTGGAGAGGTATATGATTAAATCATTCTATCACAGCATTGGTTTGGAAACTCAAGGATCGTGTCATTGCCCTAGAATATAGAAGTAATATAGTTTCCAGAAGACAATAGACGGAGATTTCTTGGGCTGTTATTCCAACAGTGCCAAGCAGTGCCAGTGAAGTTAAACAAGAATATGAGAAAATACCTGTGATGAACTAAAATAGTCAGAGATTCTAGGGCTGGGACTAGAATTCCCCATCACTATAATTCCCCATTTATTAAAGACTTGTGGGAAGACAACTCAGTGGTCTACTGGAGTACTCTGAATCTGATTAAAATATTAGGTCAGTCTAACAGCAGTGACCATTGTTGGCCCTGGTGATGAGACCAGTTTGAAAATAAAAAGAAGACATTAAATAAGTACCTTGAGTTTTTTAAGGTATACAAATCGGAGACAAATCTGAGAAGAGGGCTGTAGCTAGCCAGTTAGCACATCTCCCTTTCCTTTTTCATTTGCCCGGGATTCAATTACTTTAGAACTGAAGTGCTCTCTGAGGGCTTAGGTTTCAGCTGGGCCTAATCAGCTATCCTGGCTGAAGAGTGAAGCTGTAGTCTATTTTTGGGGCCTGCCACTCAGAACAGTGGAAAGCCTGTGAGATCTGGGATCAAGAAGATGAGGAGCTACTTGTGCAAAGATAGGTGATGGTGATATTTACAAGGTAAATAGACCAAGGCCCTGTTGGATTAATTTGCAAAAACTCTCAAGGCACTTATAGGACTTGCCAGGATATTCACAGATACTTTTATATTTAACTTTCTAAATACAGAATGATGAATAAATGCACCATAAAGATGTAATAAAGCATCTTTGAAAGGTATTTTCACTGGTTGATTTCAATTTTAGGAAACTGAATTGAAAGTATAGAGGAGAAGAAAAGGACTTGACAACATTTAAAAGAATCTCAAACAGGGAAATTTGGTGAAATTATTAACATACAAAAACTTCTACATTACCTTTATATAACAGTACACTGCAACTAAGAATATATAAGAAAAGAAATTCCTACCTGATTTAAATAAAATCATAAGAGTATATCTGCACTGATTCTTTAATAGCAAAACATCAATTATAAATTGTGAAACTATCACACTTCTATAGATAAACACTTACATGCATTCGATTCTTACTTAAGCTTATGATGTATATTCCACTTGAGCACTTTATAAATTAAACTAAATATCATTACACGAAAGAAAATTATTAAATATTTGTTAGACAAATGCAAATGTTAATTATTTTATGGTTATACTTCTTTTATTTCCCCACAGGGCTGAGCACAGACCAAGAATATTTATTTGCCTTAATGGAGACTGAAAATTTTTGCCCACTCCCCAAAGAGGTCTGTAGATACAGCTACACTCTAGCAATAATGCATTTTGGCCACAGTTTTGGCAATTCTATGAAATGCCATTCCTACTAAGTAATGGTGGGCCCAAAGCACAGACAAAATCACGCTGGTGTAGTTATATGCCACTCTGGTTTACTTGGGCTCTCAGGTATTAGAAAACAACTAGCTACAAGGTTAATTGTAAAATCACAGGAAAAGGGCATTGATTCACTACAAATTTACTTTCTGGAGCATTATTTTTTAATATAACCTAAATAGGTTTCCTTTTCGACTTTCAAAAGAACAATACTTAACTTGCCTTCTATCCAAATATATCAATTTGCTTTCAAAGGATATAAGAAGACCTTCAGCAAGAAAACATAATTTAAAACTGAGAAAGAAAAAAATAAGAATTTGAAGATAAAATAAGTGAATCCAATCAGTATAAAAATACAGGGACTTCCCTGGTAGTACAGTGGATAGGACTCTGCCTGCCAGTACAGAGAACATGGGTTCAATTCCTGGTCCAGGAAGACCCCAAATACTGAGGAGCAACTAAGCTCGTGTGCCACAAGTACTGAGCCCGAATGCTACAACTCCTGCAGCCTTCGTGCCTGGAGCCTATGCTCTGCAATGAGAGAAGCCACAGCAGTGAAAGGCTTCACACCAAAATGAAGAGTAGCGCCGGCTCACCCCGACTAAAGGAAGGCTTCTCACAACAATGAGCAATAAGACCCAGTGCAGCCATTAAAAAAAAAAAAAAAAGATAGAACTTAATTAAGATCCTTACATGTTTTCTGCGAGGTTAAGAGGATTCATTTTCTTAGTGTTAAAATTAAGAAAATGGTGTTAACTGATTTGTTCTTGAAATAGTTGAGAGAGTTGGCAGTAGAAGCCAGAGTTCTGGTAGCTTGTTCAAATCTCTGGTCATCTAAATTATTTCTCTTTAGGTTAAAATGTTAGAATCCAAGAAGTAGGTGAACGTGGGAAGCGTGTAGGTGTGGGAGAAACATGGCTCAGTGTCTCTACACATGACGGCTGCTGCCTGTGCGCTGTTTCACATTCACATCTCACACCTAGGTCTGCGTGTTGCTACTCATGTCGTGAGCCCCTTTAATGACCCAATCAGGAACCTCAAGTGTCTCAAGGTGCTGCTTCAGCAGGGGCCCATAGTCCAACTGCCTTACCTGGCCCCAGTCTCCTGTCACCCAGCGAGGAGGAGGGCAGCGGCCCAAACTGCAGCGGATGCGGACAGGGGGTTTGCTCTCCTCGGAACACTGGGTTGCTGGGAATGTTTTAGAAAGGTCACTGCTCTTGCACAGAACAATCCGATGCTTGAATCCTGGACCACATTTGGGAGTGCACTGTAAATAAAACAAATACTAATGAATAACGATAGCCTAAAGACAGAGAAAAATTTGAGGAAAATCTTTCTCAAACTAAATGTGTATTTGAGTAACCAACATACACATGTACTAAATCTTAAGCAGTTTTAACAGATATGAAAATTCCTTAAGGTTTTAAATAGAACTTCTGTCTTTTGCCCTAAGGTCTTTAAGAGCTAAATCCAGAGCTTGCTTTTCTTGGCAGCTTATTGTCTTTTATTGTGTGTAGGTTTATTCCTTTTGACTCTTCCCTACCCTTGGCCATATTCAGTTGTGGTAAGATGCTGCTGATTTTTGGAATGTGGAATCCTTGGTTTCTTTTGAGAGTCCCTTGGACTGCAAGGAGATCCAACCAGTCCATCCTAAAAGAGATCAGTCCTGAGTGTTCATTGGAAGAAATGATGTTGAAGCTGAAACTCCAATACTTTGGCCACCCGATAGGAAGAACTGACTCACTGGAAAAGACCCTGATGCTTGGAAAGCCTTAAGGTGGGAGAAGAAGGGGATGACAGAGGATGAGATGGTTGGATGGCATCACTGGCTAAATGGACATGAGTTTGGGTTGGTGATGGACATGGAGGCCTGGCGTGCTACGGTCCATGGGGTCGCAAAGAGTTGGACACGACTGAGCAACTGAATTGAACTGAGGTGTAGTCTTCTGAAAAAAATTCTTATGGGTACTAGTAGGCCATGAGAAATTACCTTTGTGAAGCAAGCTAAGGTTTGATTTAGATGTGTACAGTTGGCCCTCAGTAGCAACAGGGGACAATTTCAGGATCCTGGAGGGCACCAAAACCTGTTGATGATCAAGTCCCGTGTATAAAATGACACAGCATTTGCATATAACCTACACACATCCTCCTGTAAACTTTAGGTCATCTTTATATTACTTATGATATCTAATATAATATAAACACTATGCAAATAGGTGCCAGTGTGGCAAATTCACATTTTACTTTTTGGAACTTTCTGGAATTTTTTCCCCAAATATTTTTGATTTTCGGTTGGTTGAACCTGTGGATGTGAAACCCAGAGATAAAGCAGGCCAAATGTACTCTTAGTATGCTGTAGCTAAGAATACATGATCACAGGTAAAGATTTATTGCACAGAGAATCTCTGTATTCTTCCCTGTCCATCAGTTAAACATAATGAATTTGATGATTCTTTAGTTGGACCAGTAAGCTTGTCACACCGAGGAAAAGATCCTTCTTCCTGTCACAAAGTCTATTATTTACCTCTTTCTGAAGTTAATTGGAGTGCTCTAGAGTTACTATTCAGGAGTTACCTACTCAACATGGTGGCTGACTAAAGTCCTCCAGCTTTCTCCCTTGAACATCTGAGCCTTTCCTTAAAGTCTGTACTTCTCAGTGAAATGAGACCCTTACCTACAATATTTTGAAGCCCTGTTTCTACATCTTTCATTCAAAAACTACTACTAAATTTCCTACAGGAACTACACTAGACTGTGGTGTAGTGTAGACTGTAGGGGGAGGGGAGACCTAAGAATGAATAAGTCAGTCTGTATCTCAAGGAGCTCATGGTTTTAATGCAGGAGATAGACATGTGAACATAAGATTAAGTAACATTAAAGAGAATGTAAAAATACATAAATTCTTGTGCCCCTAGTCATCATCTGCCTATTTTATGATTATGAATTCATATGTCCTCTCATTCCTATCAGACTATAAGCTTAAAATCATTTCATTTCTGCTTCACCTTCACACACAACCTCACCCCAACCTTAGGATCCAACAGAGGACTTTGAGAATGCACTCAATAAAGATATTTGGAAATATCTTGAAAGTATAAATATATTTGGAAAGATGATGGTTTTGATTTATTTTTAGGTAAATCAAGACCTACTAGCTGTGGGATGGGAATGACTTAAGGAACAATGTACACTCCTCTGAGCGGCTTTGTCAGGGGCAATCTTGAACTGGTGACACGTCATAGAGAGAAAGAAAAATAATACAAATTTTTCATGTGTAAATCAAGGACCCATGAACACTCTTCATCACAATTAATGCAGTAACAGAGTGCATTTCCTCCAATTTAGAAAACATTTAATTAAGATACAGTTGAAGGAGAATAACATCCAGCTTTTTCCAATATGGTTCCAGAAAAGGCTTTAGTTAGGGAGTTAGAGGTCAAGAGGGAAATTCATGATCCCTGTTATTATGTTTTACAGCCAAGTCAACATCCTTCTTTCCAGCTGCAGCTTCATTCTACTCATATAATCAATCACTAGGTTCTATTAACCGAAGTCCTAAACCTCTCTCACATCTGTTGATTTCTCTCTGTCTCCACTGCCACTAACCCGACTACCAACAAATATCATTTCTTGCATGTAATATTGCAATGACTTTCTAACAGGTCTTCTGTTTCTTGCTCTTGTCTTACTTCAATCCACTCTCTAAAGCACATATCTGATTGTGTTCTATCTTTATTGTATTAAAGAAATCCTACAGTGGTCTTCAAGATAAAAACTCAAGCTCTTTAAATATGATTGCTATACACTGATAGGAAGGCTCTGCTTACCTTTCCAGACTCACTTCAGTAGGCATAAAGCCAACACGGCTGCTGCTACTACTATGACTGTGTGTGTGTGTGTGTGTGTGTGTGTATTCAGTTGTGTCTGACTCTTTGTAACCTCATGGACTGCAGCTTGCTAGGCTCTTCTGTCCATGAAATTTTCAGGCAAGAATACTGGCTTGGGTTGCCATTTCCTACTTCAAGGGAATCTTCCCGACCCAGGGGTCAAACCTGAGTCTCCTTCATCGCCTGCATTGGCAGGCGGTTTCTTTACCCCTGAGCCACCTGGGGAGACTTACTCCTATTACTACCACTGCTATTAATAATGGTAATTATGATAGCAGCCGCCATCTAATAAATACTCTAGATATCAATGGCTTCTTTAGTAGCTCAGCTGGTAAAGAATTCAATTGCAATGCAGGAGACCCTGGTACAATTCCTGGGTTGGGAAGATCTGCTGGAGAAGGGATGGGCATCAAGTGCTGTGCTAAAGTGCTGTAATTCACAAAGTTCTCACAAAAATCCTATGAGATGACAATTCTGTTTAAAAGGAAGAAACAACCTTAGGGTAAGTGATTGGTACAAAGACATGCAGTGATTAAATGGCAGACCTAACGTTAACACCTACTGAGTGTTTCCTGGATGTCAGACACTACACCATGAATTTTGTATATATTATCTCATTTAATATTTAATCCTCACCACAACCGTGTTCCTTTATATTTCAGGTTAAGACATGCAACACTATCTTGCAATCATGCATTCTGTAGAATGAACAGAACCCTGATTTGAGTCTCTTGAGCTTGTGTTTGGTCCTCTTGACTTCACACAAGTCTCTTCTACCATTTATCAGTGTTAAAAGGCACAGCCTTAGAGAATTTCTGTCACTCTCTTAATGTTTAATATTATTATTGATAATGATAATCCAACTGCTTTATATTCCACTAGAGTTTCACAATTCACAAAATACGTTCAATACATTATTCTCAAGTATATTTTTGAGTCTTTTACAGGAAACTTAAACAACTTAATTGAGGTTAAACAGATAGCAAATGGTAGAGCTGGAACTAAATTCTAAGGCTTCTGTTCTGATCCATACTTTAGCCCTTAGCATTCATAGAAACAAAGTCTCATGAATACATAAGTATTAATTATTATAAAAATAAATGAGGTGAAGTATAAGAGGATAAAGGGGTACTTCAGACTTTAGGGATATGAACAGAGACATATAGGATGTACAGGGAATTCCGATTAGTATTTAGTATTCAGTTTAGTGTTCAGTCAATATTTTGAGGCTATGATTAATTTTCTATATTGGGAAAATTTACTGAAAAATGCACTCAAGCCTTTCTCTTTCTCTCTTCATATTTTAAAAGCATATGTATGTATATTAAAGCCTCAGATAAAAGAATGTCTATATGGGTATAACTGAGTCATTTTGCTGTATAGCAGAGATCTGCACAACACTGTTAATCAATTATATTTCAATTAAAAAATAAAGTTAATTAAAGTCCAGGACACAAGTCTCTTGTTTATTCTAGTATTTTTTTACAGTAGCAAGAAGCTCCTGCTCTTCTTTGAACACTGTAGTGATAATCTAGCAGTCTTCCCTAAGAGCCTGTGCCAAAGTCCTGTTTACAATTAGGGGAAGCAGACAATGCAAAGACAGATGATTCATTCATTTGTGTCTGAGAAGTCCCCAGGGAACCAAAGACAAAACAAAACAAATGAGATCGATGACAATAGGGAGAAGAATAAAAAGAGAAAGCGACACTGACATTTATTAAGTGTTCTAAGCTCTCTGCATATCATAATCTACCTAATCTTCACAGAAACCTCACAAAGTACTATTTTCACACTCATTTTAGTAGTGGGATGCTGAAGTATTGAGTAGTGCAGATAAATTCACATGGCAGTTCTGAAAAAGATAATGATCTGGAAGATAAATGTACAAATCCTCTGTGGAACAATGTGAAGTTATATGCAAAGCTTAACATACAACATCTTCTACTGAGGCAAGAAATAATTTTAGAATATTATAACCCAAGCTCCACTTAAATAAGCCACAGATACTCTATCCTATAGCACTGTAAATAAAGAGATAATCAATTGGATTCTCCAAATAGTGAATGACTGAGAACTACATTAAGATTCAATGAATACGATGGCCCCAAGCCCTGAAGATCTAGCCATGAATATTACATGTCTATAGTCATAATCTCAACTCTTCTAGAGGGTGATTGTAAAATTAAGTGTTTAAAAATTGCTTGTAAAAAATACTAAAGGCACAGGGATGTCACTTAGACTAGCTTCAATTTAAGTAGGGCTTCATCCTGCAAATTCTCCTGACCTTATGTCAGCAATGCTCAGAAAGAGACATCCCTCAGCTTTTTATTTTTACTTTGTCCCTCTGCTTTATTTAAGCTACATTTCATCTTTGCCTCTCTAGCCTTCTGATGAATAAAGATGTTTATCCATCTGACAGCCTCAGTTTTATTTAGTTACCCCCCAAAATAAGAAATCCTAGAAAATCAAGAGTAACCATGATTATGCACATGATTAGTAGGCAGTAAATTAATCATGAATGATTCCAAGCATTTTTTAGAGACAATATTAGTCTATACTCATGTAAAGGGCATATTTTTGCACATTATTTGAGTATGCAGTAAAAATTCATTAGAAATAATTAGAAACTGAATACTTAGCTTAGTAATAAAGTCATTTTTTAGACTAAAGTCTAGTTATAAATATAAAAATCCACTCAATTCATTCTTATAATAGCTGGGCAGAAGGTAATTCAGTGGAGAATGATTCTTTAGTAAAATTATTTCTCACTATTTCTCCTTATTGCAGATAAATATCTATCTTTTATTCATATAACCAGAATCTTACAATTATTTAAAATCTGATCAGACCATTTGTCTTTTGTTCTCATCTCAGTTGGATGTAGATGGTGGTTTTTATGAGAGATACATTTATATTGCAGTTTAACATTTTATGATTAAGAAGCAAAAACACATTTTGCAGAAAAAATTTTGAAACCACACCAGGGAAAATAATTTGGCTTATTTATAAAGGATAGAAACATTAACATTTTGGGGTTAGACTGAATTCTCTCTGGATAAGTGGGTTTAATTACTTAGTTATGGCACCAGAGTAGAACCCAGGTGTAAGCACGGTGATAGCACAAGTATCTACTAAAACAAAGAATGGCTTGGAGGTAGATTTCCCCCTACCCTCATCGTTCTTAAGTAATGCTACCTAAGTGTAAATCCTATAGTCAATTGAGTATGATGCCCGTCACCCACTTGTTGAAGAATAAGTACAAGAAACAGACCTTTTTCAATGGGTACTCTGTGGGAGTCAAAAGAAACCATTCTTATACATCAAAAGAAGGGCTAAGGATTGCTGGAGTCCATCCATAGTACACAGCAATGCTTTCAGAGTCACATGCCAAGAGAGGGCAAAAACAGAAAGCCATTTAAGTCCAACATAGCATGGGTGATCCCAGGAGTGAGGCTAGATGGTAGGAAATGGGAAAGCCATGGCTTCATTAGTTCCACAAAAGACTACAGAAAAGTCATTTTCCACAAAAGTAATTTGGCTGAATTTCTTTTTCTTTTTTTTTTTTTTTTGCCATAAGCATGGGATGGGATTCACGGATGGGGAAAATGGTTCCTGGCTTTGCAACAATGGAAATTTTATGTGAGAGCAGCCGGCAGAGAAAAGAAAAAGGTCAGAGGGTACATTCCTCTTATTGCAACATGTTTTCACCAGTTGAACCTCACCCTTGTCATTAGCAGAGCTCAGACAGCTGATACTTAGAAGTGGGAAGGGGGCAGAAAGAGGAGGAAAGTTTTCATGGGCGTGTCAGAAACATATTGTGTGAAATATCTTTGCAAAAGTAAAGTGAAAGAGACTGAACACTGCCTGTTCTTCTGCTGGGACCCCCTCTTTTCATTAGTGGGAGATGTCACATTCCTCTGGGAAGATCAGGCTCCTTGTTCTCACTTTGTTCTCCATCGCTACTCAAACATTTTTTCACTTAATGTTATTTACTTTTACTTATTTTTAATTCATCTAGAGAAGAGGTAGCTTTTTGTGGTAAAGGGAAGTAGAAGAGTGAGGTACACCCTCTCCTTTGGAAAATACAGGGGAGAGACTGAATGGGGCAAAAATCATCTCTCCTACAGAACAAAGGATCAACATGATGGTGTTAGTGATGTTCAACTAGAATCTTGGTGATGGTAACGGCAGGATTTCCTGACTCATGCTTACCCCAGAATAGTTTTCCTGTAGACAGACAATAGCCCACTAATTTTTTGGGGGGAGGGGTCAGTGATAGTCCCAACATATGTACTCCATGCCCTTCGGCTCTACTTCTCTCCCCTAAGCTTTGCCTCAGCTATCTTAAAGAGATAGCAGAAATGTGATTAGAAGTCCCCTTCACTTACATATATTTCTTTTTTGTTTGTTTTTTATTGTGTTGGTTTTGCCATACAATGACATGAAACCGCCATGGGTTTACATATGCTCCCCCTCCAGAACCCCCCTCCCTCCTGATTCCCTCCCCCTGGGACATCTCGGTGCACCAGCCCCGAGCATCAACCCTGGGCTGGGGATTGATTTCACATATGATAATTAACATGTTTCAACGCCATTCTCCCATATCATCCCACCCTTTCCCTTTTCCACAGAGTCCACGAGTCTGTTCTATACGTCTGCGTTCCTTTTGCTGTCTTGCATGCAGGGTTCTCGTTACCATCTTTCTAAATTCCGTATATATGCGTTAGTATACTGTACTGTTGTTTTTCCTTCTGGCTTACTTCACTCTGGATAATAGGCTCCAGTTCCGTCCACCTGAGTAGAGCTGATTCAAATGAATTTTTTTTTAATGCTGAGTAATATTCCATTGTGTATATGTACCACAGCTTTCTTATCCATTCGTCAGTTGATGGGCATCTAGGTTGCTTCCATGTCCTGGCTGTTGTAAACAATGTGGCGATGAACATTGGGGTACACGTGGCTCTTTCAATTCTGGTTTCCTCGGTGTGTATGCCCAGCAGTGGGATTGCTGGGTCATATGGCAGGTCTATTTGCAGTTTTTTAAGGAATCTCCACACTGTTTTCCATAGTGGCTGTACTAGTTTGCATTCCCACCAACAGTGTAAGAGGGTTCCCTTTTCTCCACAACCTCTCCAGCATTTATTGCTTATAGATTTTTGGATTGCAGCCATTCTGGCTGGTGTATAGGGGTACCTCATTGTGGTTTTGATTTGCATTTCTCTGATAATGAGTGATGTTGAGCATCTTTTCATGCGTTTGTTAGCCATTTTTATGTCTTCTTTGGAGAAATGTCTGTTAAGTTCTTTGGCCCACTTTTTGATTGGGTCGTTTATTTTTCTAGAATGGAGCTGCAGGAGTTGCTTGTATATTTTTGAGATGAATTGTTTGTCCATTGCTTCATTGGCTATTATTTTCTCCCATTCTGAAGGCTGTCTTTTCACCTTGCTTATAGTTCCCTTTGTTGTGCAGAAGCTTTTAATATTAATTAGGTCCCATTTGTTTATTTGTGCTTTTATTGCTGATATTCTGGGAGGTGGGTCATAGAGGATCCCGCTTTGGTTTATGTCGGAGAGTGTTTTGCCTATGTTATCCTCTAGGAGTTTTATAGTTTCTGGTCTTATGGTTAGATCTTTGATCCATTTTGAGTTTATCTTTGTGTATGGTGTTAGAAAGCGTTCTAGTTTCATTCTTTTACAAGTGGCTGTCCAGTTTTCCCAGCACCACTTGTTAAAGAAATTGTCTTTTCTCCATTGTACATTCATGCCTCCTTTGTCAAAGATAAGGCGTCCATAGATGCGTGGATTTATCTCTGGGCTTTCTATTTTGTTCCACTGATCTATATTTCTGTCTTTGTGCCAGTACCATACTGTCTTAATGACTGTGGATTTGTAGTATAGCCTAAAGTCAGGAAGATGGATTCCTCCAGTTCCATTCTTCTTTCTCAAGATTGCTTTGGCTACACGAGGTTTTTTGTATTTCCATACAAATTGTGAAATTATTTGTTCTAATTCTCTGAAAAAGACCTCTGGTAGCTTGATAGGAATTGCATTGAATCTATAGATTGCTTTGGGTAGTACACTCATTTTCACTATATTGATTCTTCCAGTCCACGAACATGGTACATTTCTCCATCTATTTGTGTCCTCTTTGATTTCTTTCATCAGTGTTTTATAGTTTTCTATATACAAGTCTTTGGTTTCTTTAGGTAGAAATACTCCTAAGTATTTTATTCTTTTTGTTTTGATGGTGAATGGAATTGTTTCCTTAATTTCTCTTTCTGTTTTCTCATTGTTAGTGTATAGGAATGCCAGGGATTTCTGTGTGTTGATTTTGTATCCTGAAACTTTACTATATTCACTGGTTAGCTCTAGTAATTTTCTGGTAGAGTCTTTAGGGTTTTCTATGTAGAGGATCATGTCATCTGCAAACAGAGAGAGTTTTACTTCCACTTACATATATTTCTTCAGGCATCTTCCAGGAGTGCCTAACGGCCTCATAGAACTATTTGGGCAAGTCACTTATAAGACTGGAGAGATGCGAATTGAAATGCTAAGAGTAGGGTAATTACAACCTACATGAGGTTAAATTAGGAAGAAAATCTTAAAATGGTATTTGAAATGGAAATAAATAGTAGTTTACACAATCTATTTTTTAAGGTGATAATATTTGGTGTTTTATGTTAAAATAAAAATATAACGACACAGAAAAATGTAGGTCCAGAGATCAATGTGAAGTGAGTCTGCACCTGACAAGGTTTTGCTGTTTTAGTGATTGGCAGAAGTTTTTTTCTAGTTTTTGTTTTTGAACTTGTCTATTTTTCTCTACTTTTTGGAGAAGAATGATGTGGTATAAAGTTCTGTATTCAAGCCTTCTTTAACCTATCACTGCTTTTTCAATCTTATCTTCCATTTATTCCATAAAACAAATCCTTTCCTCCCACCCTACTTTCACCACATACTCTGTGTTTTATTCAGTTGTTTCTCTTATCAGGAATACTCCAGTTTCTCAGTTCTCTTCCCTACTTCAAATTTTACACTCCTACAATATTCAGTTCAATCTCATTAACTAAAAAGCCTTCTGATTCTACTCCAGGCTATTCTGACCTTCTTAGCTCTGAATTTCTGTATCACTTATACAATCCATCATTGTGTTAAAAACTGTCTTGTTACTCTCTAGTTGTTTTATAGATATTCCTTATTTTCCCTTAGTCCTTATCCCAAGATTAGAAAGCACCCAATTATACTTATTGAGTTGGCCTAAAACCCTTCAAACATTGCAGCCAATCATCAGGTCTCCTAATTATGATTTTCCAGTAACAATGTTGCCATCATAATCAACAACTATGAATTTCTAGAAGGGTTTTGGGCACTGACTTGCAAGTAAAACTACTACTAACATGTACAATTCCGTAAAATGTCTCTTCTTTATCAATGGATTTTATCTTCCAAATGAATTTAGAAGTTAATCTGCCCACTGTAGGTAACAGAAGAGTTCATACCTTTTCCAAAACCACTGAGTGAATAATACCGGGAATATCTCTATATTTGATTGAAACACAAATAAAAGTTAGGTAGGCAGAATATAATTACTGAAGCTGGACTATGGCCAGGAAACTTGGGAGAATACTTCCAACTTCACCCAAAGATTCCACAGATAACCACAACTGGTCAGAATCTCCATTTCCATGTACCATCTTAAACACAGTCTCTCTTTCAGCCCCAGCCCTCTAGCAAAATAAGGTCACTCAAGTAATAAGACTCACAGGGAGAAAAGTTACATCCATAGGCTCCTAAAGAACAATGTTTAATTATTTTTGTTTATTTTTTGACAAGCTTATGAGGTCCACAGGAAATACCTAAAGCAAGTACCACAATGTTTCCAGCAGGAAATGCATCCTGTTTTGCTAACTTAGAAAAATGACGTTCAGTTATACAGCCAGATACTCATCCTTTCTAACACTAAACAACACTTGAGAAAGATTCAGTTCCTCTTTAGGAAGAGTGGAGAATGGTACAATATGTATATGTGTATGTCTCATGAAGAATGAAGAGTCAGTTAACTCTACCTCCTACCTCATTTTTCGTAAAACCATTTCTCTGAGGCTTTGGGATTATATTTGACTTTTTACATGTATGTCAGAAAAAATCATCTTAGCTAGATCTTCCTCACTGATCATGTAAGTGGAGGTAATGATAAGATCTGAATTTGACTTTTTGATATGTTATAACCCTCAACTCCATAGTTCTTCCACAGAAGCAATTAAAATATATATAGATATATAACATGTGATAATAAATTAAGAAATGCATATGTAAGAGTTATATAGTTAGGCTTGAACATTACTTCGAAAAAAGATGGACATATCACTCATTTTGAGCCTATAAATGCTGTTCAATAATAGCAAAGAAAAAGAAAAAAGAAAGAGAAAAATATACATAAGGTATATATATGTGTGTGTACACACATACACACACATATATATATACACCTTAACTCACTATAATAGTCTCTCAAATTCACTTCAGGCTTGTTTTTAATCAAATTGATTACTGGTTTCTCATTGAGTTTCCTGACCCCCAAAACCTTTAGCTCCTGGCAAGCAGCAAAAAAATATAACATGGCCAAATTCACTGTTATGCAGTCCTTACTTGTTAAGTTCTAAGATGCTCACATGCTCAGGTGTCCTTAATATTAAATGCTTTGGTATTGATAGTTAAGACATCTCAAAACATACAGCCTCAGATTTCCTTACTTCTGACCAGTCCAAAGCCACCCACTGAGGTGGACACGACTGGTTGTTGCAGGGCTCTTTTTCAATAGGCCGGTGTGTCAAACAACCACTGTAGTCCAGCGTCTCCTCCTCAGAAGGTCCAATCTTCCTGATGCAGAGTACTGCCCTTGTGCGCATCCCACCATCACAAGTCTTGCTACATTCCAACCAGTCCCCAATGAACCACCTGCAGCAAGAAGTAAAGAAACACAGAAAAGCATTCCCTCAGTGCAGCCAGAGACTTCAGCAGAGTGAAGGCTACCTCCTCTTCCCAGGAGAGCTAACATTTCAGTGTTGGTTGATGTGACAAATGACAAACAGAAGTACTGCTTCCATATACATAAGGAAAAGATAAACCACTGTTGGCTGCTCTCTAGAGTATAGTGCAGGGGCTTTGCAGCAGGCAAGTCCAGGTTCTTACAAGCAATGCATTATGTGTTTCTAAACTTCTTTTTCTCCTTTTTTAAAATTAATTTCTAAATGAGGATAACAATACCAATCATGAGATTTTCATGAGGATTAAGCAAGGTAACATATGAAGCTCCAAGCCATGTGCTGGTAAATGCTAAAAACTGGCTCCTCACGGGAGGGAGAGAGTCCTGAGCCATTGCATTTGCCAGTTTTTGTGATATAGATACTTCATTATGGCCAAATTCAAGCTGTCTCCCTGAACATGACTAAGAGAAGATATGCTAGTCACAGGGTCTCAGAAGCTTTTAACAATATTTGACACACAACAAACAAGAAACAGAAGCCATATTTATTATTATATTGAGACCTGTTCCCCCTCAATTGAATGTCTGGTGATAAAACCACCCTGCAGGAGCAAGGGATTTGTTTCCTGATTCCCAGAAAGGTACATCACGCTCTGCATAAGACAGAAGTCTTTACTGTCCTAGGGGCAGAGATGGCCCGGGTACCCATTCAGAAGGCATGGGAGTGCTGAAAACTCTGCAGTAGGAGGAGGGTCTTGAGCCAGGTCTGTGAAAACATGGAGATCCCTTGCTTTGATCTCCTTTACTCCTTAGAACAGCTTCTACAGAGCTAATGTGGGAAGAAACAGAAATGTCTTAATAAAAGAGCATGTCTCGCATTAGAAGGTATGCCCCCTAAAGTCACCAGCGAACTTTCACACGTGCAGTTTCAGGTGTACGTTTGTGTCTGTGTCATATTTCTGCAGGTCTCACTTTTTTGGGCACATTAATTGGTCCAAGGCTACGCATCATGATCCCAACCAAACCCAGAAGACTTCAGCTTTAGAATTTTTATATCTAAATGTAAGCAAAAGGAATACTTTCCTTTCTGGTCACAAGGGTGTATAAAGATATAAGAGCTGATGATGACCATATTCCCTGTCAAGTGGAATTAACTGATTTGAAAGAATGCAGAGGAGGAGCTAGAGTCTTGAAGGTATTTGAGTGCTTGATTCCAGCTATTCCTGAAGCTAGGTCCACTCTTACACTTCCGTCAGCATTGTTAATATAAACCAATAAATTCTATTAAGTGCAGAAGCTAGCCAAAGTTGAAGTTGTGCTAGTTTCACCAGAATCCTGACTGATACATTATTGTATTTAATGTCATGAATATATGCTGAACGCCTACTATGCTCAAGACACTGAGCTTTGTTTCATAGAAGGAAGTAAGACATTGTGTTAGGAAAACAGTTTTCCAGAATCATGATAAGTGCAATAATGGAGCTAGAACTAGATCCCACATCCACTGTTAGCCACTTAATTTCACTTCCAACAATTTAACATTTCTAACAAATAGCAGAATCTAAACCACAAACACGAGGTCAAGATATTTCTTCAATCCATGCTTATAAATCATGCATTCATCCTAAATGGAGATGCTCATGCTCTTAGGCAGGAGACTAACCAGAGAGAAGAGTATAAAAGTTAAGAACAAATGTCACCGCTTTCAATGAACTTAATTCCTTTGTGCCAATTTTGTATGTGGAAGATAATACCTTAGTGAAGTCAGAGTACTAGTATCCTAAATTTGAGCCTACACTCAGCCAAATAAGCCATGATGGCTTTTGTTCATTATTATTTTTATTATCTGTACTGACAGAGGGAAACCAGCATTTAGAAATATTGTAATTAACCAGTTTCTCAAACTTAAAATATATTTTGTCAAAAATTTATAATTTTTCAATCTAAAATTTACTTAAAGAGTGACAATTTAATCTGGAATTTTAGAAATCTGACATTAACTTCTTTCTAAGTCATTTTCCAGAGGAGATTTAAAGTGATTTTCATATTCTTTCCATTTTGCTTTCCACAGATGAATAGGATCCTAGTTGTTAGTACCATTTTTGGTAAAGAGGAAAATGTGTACTGAGAATAATAACTTGCATGCCAGCCAGAGTGAAACTCTGATTCAATTTGAAACAATGATTTCATCACCAAGATTAGGGGATAAAGCAGTAATGTGTATAACTCGGCCACAAAAAGTTCAGTCATACCACCTCCAGCCATGATCTCATTAGGTCTCATAATGTAAGAGGGATGGAGGCCTTCAAATTAAACACAGGTGCCCAGAGTAACAGCAACGATTCAGGAGGTGTTGCTGTTATCTTTGGTCACAAGGCCAGGGCCACCTCTGCCTTTTTATTCTTCATCCTCTCTTTTATTGCCAACCATCTCTTAGCCCAGATGTATCACTCTAGCATGTAACTCAGAATGTACGAAAGTAAAAACATTATCTACCCTTCTAATTTCCCTTCTGACTTTAACTTTGATTTCAGGCTTCACACTCAGCCCCTCCCTGTTGCATCTTTATTGCTCAGCAAATCATCCCTTCCCATGTCTCTCTAAAGGAATAAATCACCATCCAGATATTTAAGTAGTTTTGCAATTATACCAATGTATCGACTAATCTCAGTTTCACCACTCTCCTGTCCCATTTAAGACAGACTGCTTCCTCCATCATTTTCCATGTATTTGACCCTCTGATGACATTCTCCCTATTTCTCTTTTTTCATTCTCTAGATTCAGTGGTAAAATATGAGCATGAAAATTCTCAGAGATTATCAATGGCTGAATCATTATAATCTGCATAATACTGGGGCTATTTCTTTCTGAGCTGAAGAACCTGCAATAAAATTGTCTTCATTCTCACCAGGATGAAGAAGCTGTACAGTTAGTGGGATTCATTTTTGAGTGTCTGAAATAAGAGTGGCTTGATATAGCTGGTGTAATCCAATCTACAGTATCTGTACATTAAGAGGACAAACAATAATACTGGGGGAAGGGAATGAGATGATGAGAGTTGACTTCTAGGATCCCTCCCAGGTCTGACATTTTGGAGTTTTATACAGGAATCTGATGATCTTTTCCTAAACTTATAACAGAGTATAGTTGTACATGGGAGTGAGGTGCAATGACTCAAAATAAAAAGATACTATTAAAGAAAACCTTGCCCCTGAGTAAAAATCTCTCTCCAGTCTGAATCCTTTTGCTTGTAACTCTTATCATACTTAACATACTTTGCCTTGTACTATAGTTATTTTTATAGGGCTGGTGGCTCGGTAAGGAATCTGCCTGCAATGCGAGAGACCTGGGCTTGATCACAGGGTTGGGAAGGTCCCCTGGAGGAAGGCATGGCAACCCATGCCAGTATTCTTGCCTGGAAAATCCCCATGGACAGGGTAGCCTGGCACGGGGTTGTAAAGAGCCGGACAGGACTAAGCACAGTACAGCATGATGTACTGTATCCTACTGCTTTCACCTCTCTGATTTTCACAAATTTAAAACTCAAAGTTATATACAGGAATTATATTCAGTATTTAAAGATTCTTCACATGAGGTCATATACAAAAATATTTTTGCTATTAAAAGACAACATGATCAAAACTGAACTCTTGGCCTTTCTCTTTGGATTCTAACTCAGCATTACTTCCTTTTCCTATGGTGAGGCACCAACTTCCTATCAGTCATGCTCTTTAATATCAACTCCTCCCTTTTCCTTTTCCTAATGATTTCTGCCTATGTCATGAATACCACCATTTTCACTCAATGCCTCTAGAATTCTTGTTTTTTTTTTCTTTCTCCTAGTCACCTCACCACCTTGACTATTATTCTCATTCTCATAAAAGAGTTGCTCCCATGACCACATTACTTTTTCCCAGCAAGGCTTCCTTTGGCTTTGTAAAGTCTCTCAAATAAACATGATTATCATTATTTCTTTATCAATGCCTCTTTTGTCTATTCTTCCTAGTCCCTGTCATTTTCTTTATGTAATACAAGGACAAATCTTATTGCCCTCTTTTTTTTCCATGCTCTATTTATAAAGTCTGTAATATAACTAAAGGACATTTAAAAATGTTTCATTATTTAAAAAGATAATTTCTGATTAAAAATACCATTTAGGATTATAAATTAATGGCATTGGGAAAACAGTAATATTTGAAAATAAATATAGATCCTTTTCTCAAAGCAGGCAAATATATTTCAGATAGATTAGAGTTCACATTAAAAAAGAGATTTTGAAAGCATAAGCATAAAGTAGGTAAGGCCTTCTTAACATTATACCAGTGAAAGAAATAAAAGTTAGTTTTCCTATATAGTATTAAAAGAAAACTTTTATAAGTAAAACTAGATCATAACAAACTACAAAAGAAAACCTCCAAAAGAGTTAACATTCTTAATACATTAAGACTTCATACAAAACAATAACAAAATGATAAGCACTTTGATAGAAAAATGGCACAGGCCATGAAGAGGAAAAACAAAAAAGAAATGACCACTGAACATAATTTTTAACTGTTTATCTGCATCAGCAATTCTAGAAGTACAAAAGATAAAACAGCAATTAGATATCAAGGTTTTTTTTCTCCCCTTTAAATAGTTAAAGATTGTTTTAAAAATAATATTACCAAGTGTTGTTTAGGTTAGGGAAACAACAGTCTTATGTACATACTATCAGTGAGAATACACATTTATACATTCTTTCTAGAGAGTCATCTGACAATGTGCCCCAGAGAGTTAAACATAATTCCGTTTATACCAGAAATTTTAGAGGCAAAAATGGCTAATGCTATGGAATAGAAAGGGATCAAAAGCTAGGGCCCAGAGAAGATTGTTCTACAGTGGAAAATGAATTCAAATAAATAGTGACATATCTATGAAATGTTGTAGACAGTGTTTAATGTTCAGAACAACATAATGTTCAATATGCTAAGAACGGACAACAAGACATCATAAATAACTGTTGTTTAGTCGCTAAGTCCTGTCCGACCCTTTTGCTCTAGTGGGCTGTAGTCTGCTAGAGTCCTCTGTCCACAGGATTTCTCAGGCAAGAATAGTAGACTGGGTTGCCATGAACTTGCAGATGTTCAAGCTGGTTTTAGAAAAGGCAGAGGAACCAGAGATCAAATTGCCAACATCCGCTGGATCATCGAAAAAGCAAGAGAGTTCCAGAAAAACATCTACGTCTGCTTTATTGACTATTCCAAAGCCTTTGACTGTGTGGATCACAATAAACTGTGGAAAATTCTCAAAGAGATGGGAATACCAGACCGTCTGACGTGTCTCTTGAGAAATCTGTATGCAGGTCAGGAAGCAACAGTTAGAACTGGACAAGGAACTGGTTCCAAATGGGAAAAGGAGTACGTCAAGGCTGTATATTGTCACCCTGCTTATTTAACTTATATGCAGAGTACATCATGAGAAGTGCTGGGCTGGAAGAAACACAAGCCGGAATCAAGATTGGTGGGAGAAATATCAATAACCTCAGATATGCAGAAGACACCATCCTTATGGCAGAAAGTGAAGAGGAACTAAAAAGCCTCTTGATGAAAGTGAAAGAGGAGAGTGAAAAAGTTGGCTTAAGGCTCAACATTCAAAAAACTAAGATCATGGCATCTGGTCCGATCACTTCATGGGAAATAAGATGGGGAAACAGTGGAAACAGTGTCAAACTTTATTTTTTTGGGCTCCAAAATCACTGCAGATGGTGATTGCAGCCATGAAATCAAAAGACGCCTACTCCTTGGAAGGAAAGTTATGGCCAATCTGGATATCATATTGAAAAGCAGAGACATTACTTTGCCAGCAAAGGTCCGTCTAGTCAAGGCTATGGTTTTTCCAGTAGTCATGCATGGGTGTGAGAGTTGGACAGTGAAAAAGGCTGAGTGCTGAAGAACTGATGCTTTTGAACTGTGGTGTTGGAGAAGACTCTTGAGAGTCCCTTGGACTGCAAGGAGATCCAGCCAGTCCATCCAGAGATCAGTCCTGGGTGTTCATTAGAAGGACTGACGTTGAAGCTGAAACTCCAATACTTTGGCCACCTCATGCGAAGAGTTGACTCACTGGAAAAAACCCTAATGCTGGGAAGGATTGGGGGCAGGAGGAGAAGGGGACGATGGAGGATGAGATGGCTGGATGGCATCACTGACTCAATGGACATAGGTTTGGGTGGACTCTGGGAGTTGGTGATGGACAGGGAGGCCTGGCGTGCTGCGGTTCACGGGGTTGCCAAGAGTTGGACATGACTAAGCGACTGAACTGAACTGAACTGAATTGCCTCTTGTTTCTCCAGTGTATCTTCCCAATCCGGGAACTGAACCCATATCTCCTGCATTGGCAGGTGTATTTTTTACCACTGAGCCACCAAGGAAGCCCAAATAATATAATACCACTTTGTTACATACATGTGCTGATGTAGACATTGAAAAAGATGAAAAATATTAACCATGATCTTAAAAGTATTACTAAGTGTTTTTAAATTTTCTTCTATTTATCTGTATTTAAGAAATTCATGCTTTAATATGTATTACAAAAACCAAATATGATTGTCACATTGTCATCTGAAAAACTTTCTTTCTTCCACGCTCATTTAAAGTCTTCTTGAATTCAGTAGTCTTTCAGTAAGCCTTATCTGTATAATACCAATGTAATGGGAATCTTGTTACATATGATAACCATTCTGGATAGTTTATTAAGATTTCCTTTTTCATTTTTATTGGGGTATAGAAAATAAAATTTAATTAAATAAAATTCCTTTTTCATAGTCTGAATTCAAAGGAATAAGGAAGAAATTAAAAAGGAACTAACAAGAAAAACTACACTAGTAAAGAATATTTTAAATATGTATATTAGCTCTTTTCAACAAAGAAAACTGTCTGAATTTTCTTTTTCAAATTCCATTTTCTTACCTCCAAACAACAAAAAAGTTAGGAAGTAACTTTTTATATCAGAACTACAAAAGAAAGGGAAATACAAAACAATTTTAATTGCTTAGGTTAATTCCAATACGTCAATTGTCCTTAAAGTGTTAAAAAAAACTCCAATGGAATATACAAGCATGTAATATATGGGATGAAATGACCAGCCATTGAAATCTCAAAGGATGTTTGAATAGCATGCATTTGAACTTAAATGAAAAGCTGAGGCCCAAATAGAACAAGTGTGATCACGCCCATTCAAATGCCTTAAATGGCTGATCATGACAAACATAATACTTAAAAGTACTGAGTGCTGGGGAAGTAACTTACTAGGTTGAGGCTCACAATTATATGGAAATACACTTAGGTCTTTAGAAATGTCAAAAAACAGCTAGTGCATTTTGAGCATCACTTTGTTTTACATAGCTTTTCAGTTTCTGTTGAGACAAATTTACAAAAATTATTAGCAGAAGAAAGGAAAATAAAAAATAATTAAATATCTTGTCTTTGTTGTTTCCTATACTTTCCCATGTCTGGATTTTAAGGTGTTAGTTACATAGTGATCACATTTGAAAAAGAAGAGATGTGAAATTTCAAAAAGCTTAGAATTAAAAACTTCTATCACCCTAGATTCTGTGTGTTCCTTATTTGGCATCCACTAAACTTTTCCAGAGACTAGGGGTGTGTATTTCCCTTAAAGATTAAAACATTCAGGCAGATACTGACTTTGGATATTGAAAGTTCAGAAGGTAATATTATTTTGGAACAAATATCAACAAATGTATCTTGATTTAACCATATTTTGTTGTTGTTGTTTAGTCACTCAGTCATGTCTGATTCTTTGCAGTCCCATGGACTGCAGCATGCCAGGCTCCAATGTCCTTCTCCCACAGCTTGCTCAAACTAATGTTCATTGAGTTAGTGGTATCATCCAAACATCTCATCCTCTATTGTCCCCTTTTCCTCCTGCCTTTGATCTTTCCCAGCATCAGGATCTTTTTTAATGAGTCAGCTCTTCGCATCAGGTGGCCAAAGTATTGGAGCTTCAGCTTCACCATCAGTCCCTCCAATGAATATTCAGGACTGATTTCCTTTAGGATTGACTGGCTTGACCTCCTTGCAGTCCAGGGTACTCTCAAGAGTCTTCTTCAGCATCACAGTTCAAAAACATCAAGTCTTCCGTGCTCAGCTTTCTTTATGGTCCAACTCTCACATCCATACATGACTACTGGAAGAACCATAGCTCTGACTAGACGGTCCATTGTCGGCAGAGCGATGTCTCTGCTTTTTAATATGCCGTTCGGGTTTGTCATAGTTTTTCTTTCAAGGAGCAAGCGCCTTTTAATTTCGTGACTGCAGTCACCATCTGCAGTGATTTTGGAGCCCAAGAAAATAAAGTCTGTCACTGTTTCCATTGTTTCTCCATCTATTTACCATGAAGTGATGGGACAAGATGTGATGATCTTTGTTTCTTGAATGTTTCTTGAATGTTTTTTTTTAAAAAAATGAGCAATGTGTAGTGTTCTTAAAAACAGATTTTATTTATTTATTTAAAATTTTTTCTATGTATTATGTCAATGTATGGCAAAACCCACTACAGTATTGTAATTAGCCTCCAATTAAAATTAATTAATTATTAAAAAACAAAAATATATAAATAAAAAAATTAAATTAAATTAAAAATAAATAAAATAGGAAACAACATAGAGAAAAAACTGAATGTTGAGTTTTAAGTCAGCTTTTTCACTCTCCTCTTTTACCTTCATCAAGAGGCTCTTTAGTTCCTCTTTGCTTTCTGTCTATGCCATAGACTTTTTTTAAACCATAACAGGAACCAGAATTCTTTATCCAATTTAAGCCTCAGACTTTTGTGACTCTTACTTTTAGAGAAAGAGTTACTTTGTTATAGAATTTCCCTCTCCAGTTCTAGAGAGCCTGGAATACATAAATTCCTTTGCCTATTTTCTTTTTTTTTTATTATCAATTTCATGTTGGGAATAATTAGCTAACCTTGGGATAATGGTTACTCTGATTTCTCAAACAAGAATGAAATGCCTTCCATACATGTCTTGTCTTCAATACATGATAAGGATTAACTCATTATCTTTGTCTTTTTGCACATAATTATTGCCTTTTGCTTAATCAAAAAACCTTTTTTTCATATTATAGAGTGTGGCCACTGATAGCATGTCTCCTATTTTTGAATTTTTTAAAAGTCACCATTAAGATGGATGGGCTCTCTTCTGCCTCCCTTTTACAGTGAGTTGTAATTGCTACCTTAATCAATGGAGAAGGACTGAAGGACACTTCTCTGCCTGTGCTCAACACTTAGAAGACAGCATGCCTTAGGATAACAGAATTTAAAACCGGGTCAACAAATTAAAGCACTGATACTCCATTACAGAATATTTCTAAACCACTAAAAAAGTCTTTAAGACTTTAAGATAAATATCTGGAAAAGATAAGACGGCATGCCAATCTTTTATAGTTTACTGAATCTAAGATATCATTATTTTATATACCATTAAACAAAAATAATGCTGATTATTATTGTTTAAGACACCATCAACGGAAAAATGAATCTAATTTCAGAGATGTGAAGATGAGAAAGCTATGTGCTTTAGAATTAAGGAAATATGACAACTGCCAGCACTATGCCAGGATCAGTCTACTGAAGTTCCTGTTCTAAAGGAGTTACTAAATTTTGTGAATAAATAGGAATCAAAATCCTATCTTCTGTGATGTTTTTACTTGGATTTTCTTAGCTTAATTTATTAATATCATATGAATGTATGTTTCCAGATAAGAATACCTAATGTTTTTCTCTTTGCACTTGAAAATATTTCTCACTTCTTTCTCTTACTTACTCAGGTGGGCAGGGCTCAGTGTTGCAGGTTCTTTGATTTTCAGGTGGCTTACTATCAGGGTCACAGTAATTGTTCTGGACAATGGAGTTGTCATCCAACCTTTTACAGACCACCTCCTGTCTTTGGACACCTTGAGAAAAGGAGGACATCATTAATTGAAGAGTAGTTTACCTTCCAGTAAGTTAGGTATGCATAGCTTTCCTCTGTGGGGAATCAACCTCACTGGATCGCTGCTGTCTTATCTGTTCCAGAATACTTGACTGCTTCTCTAAAAAGGAGAGAAGTCCTGGTCATTATATTGAAAATTTAGGCAAAATCACTGTTCTCATATTTAGAAACATAACTGTTTTCAGTTCAGAAAAGAAACTATTGGTAATTTTAAACAATTGGTATATCCATATGTATATTCTTCTTCATGCTTTCCTTTAAAAAAAGAAACTTTATTTTCCCAAAATATCATCAGATAAATTGTATGAATATACATTTCAATGCAAAACAATGGTTGTAGATCTATTTAAAAACAAAACATTAGGGACAAATTTACATTTTAATATTTTGCAGGACAAATTCAATCAATTTAGTCTTTGTCAGGAACACATAACATTCACACATTTCATTTTTCCCCCTTCCATTTAAAAAAGGTTTATTTCTCTGAAAGTCCACAAAGTTTAGAATTTAAAGACTGCAGTGAGCCTCTTTGGACTGCAACCCATTAAGTAATCTGTTTGCTTTTGCAGAGTTGGCCCTGTTGATCACACCACAGTCAGATATACACATATTCCATCAAATATTAACTTACAGAATACTTTTCATTCTTAAATATTGGTCTATATAACTTGTTTGCCACAGCTAAAAATATTCTCATAAAAGTTGTAAAGTTCTAAATATATGTTTATTATTTTTGGTAGAGATATCCACCACAACTTGCTCACATTTCACAGAATACAAGGACACACACAAACACACTCTTATTTGTAAGCATGCCTGGAAATAGACTTCATGCAGATTCATTTTCTCTTCAGTGGGGAAGAATCAAAAGAAGCAAAGGTAAGGTTTATCAAAGTCTCAGAGAAAAAGTCAATCTACAAGACAATGCTAAATATTTCAGATCTTATGGGGGTAGGAGCTTACTCCCAGAACGGAAAACAAAAGCACAAACTAAGCTACCCCCCAACCACCCACCTCATTTCTACAATCAGGTAGGCTAAATTACCCAGAACCAGTTGTAAAAGCAGCATTAGCAGTATACAGGAAATTACAGCTTCATACCAGGCTGAACCCACACAAACCTTCAGTTTTTCTTTTTTTCTCAGTTGCTTTTACAGTGCTCTAAAGAAAAGAGTTTGACCCCAGATTAGGGAAATCAGTGTGAAAGAGGCCCATTCGAAGAAGGAAACTGTCACCTAAAGAGGCATGCACTGAATGCTTCCTCAAGCTCCCTTACATGCATGAGACCTCTGCAGATGGGGGTGCCACAGCTATCAGGCTCTGCACCCACACTTTTAACTAAGCCCCTTGAATCTGAAGATAGGAAATCTATTTCCCTAATAGGGAAAACCATTAAGTCCCATAGTCTTCATATTGGTGGTGAGCAGTTGAAGGAGATGTGTTTTATTACTTGCAGTGGTTCTTACTAATCATCCTCAACAAGTTTCTTGGTTTTCCTAAATTTAGAGCTTTAAAGCACAGCCAAACAACTTACTGGCAAAATGTCTCAGAGTATGTGTTGTATTCATTCCTTTTCAACCCATTGAACAGGCCAAATATCTCAGTTTATGCAACAACAGTTTGGAATTTTTTAACTCTTAAACTTAAGATTTTTGAGGGAAGAATGATTCACATCAGGCCTATCTCTGACCCATTCACAGATGTTCCACAATATTTACCAGATAGCTCCTCATTGTGTCATTCCAGTGGGCAGATAACTAAGTCCATGTGATTCACCTAGACAAAAATCTCTATTATTAGTCATCAGATTCAACTACCAAATGCCACAATGGCTCAGAATATATATCCGCCTGGCTTCAATACTTTGTTCCTATCAGGAAGAGCAGGGAATTGTTTTTATAGGTTAGCATGGTTATTTTTAAAAAGTCATTCAAATATGATTATACTTGAAGTGGGGAGACTCAAAATATCTACTTCCACAAAGGACTTACAGCTTTAACTAACTTTTATAAATATATTTAATAATTTAAAAAATACAATTATATTTGAAATAAGAAAGTTGTCATTCAATCTAAGTATCTTGGGTGTTTTTCAGAAAAGGATAAGCTTTTAATTTTAATTTAATTTTATGTTTATTGAGAGAAGATAAACATTTTCAACACTACAAAATTGGACCGATATTGCTTTATATCAGTGGCAGAAATATCAATTCAGTCTCTATAGTTTAAGATAAAATTCTACTTCCTTAAAAAATCTTAGAAATGTTGTTTAGTTATAATGATATTAGTTTTTGAAAGTAGCCTTAATTATAAAAACAAGGTCTCTGTAATTTGAATCACAGATGAGATACTAGTTATTAGAAGTAAGATTTACATTTGATTTTAAGATAAATTCTATCCATGTATGATCTTGAAAAAAATTTAGCTACATAACATTAATCGTCAAAAATTTAGAAAATACACAAAACCAGAAAGAGCAAAATAAAAATTATCCACAATTTCATATCTTTGCTTTGGACTTTATTTTCAAGGCTATTTTATTCTTTGGTGGGATCCAGTAATTAAAATTAAATATTACACAAACTAAAAATGCCAGCTAAATATGGTTGGTGGGTCATTCATTCTTTCACTCATCCATTCATTCATTCAACAGAGAATAATTACTGATTACAAGGCACCATACTTCTTATGCAGTACTGAGCCAAGTGTGAAGAATTACATTGACTTAATTTTCTCATGTCTAGTTTCTTAATAACTAGAATTTAGGATATTTAGGGGTGCATTTCAGTTTCATAATTTCAGAATGCTATTTTTTATGAAGCAAGAATTAAAGTTCTTGAATAAGCAGCTGAAATGACTGTATTTTACAAAGACACATTTTCCTTGCATTCATCTTTTATTAATTTTCTTCTAAAATGTCACATTAGACAGTATGGTATTTCACACTCAAGAACTGACTATACCAGTAATCTATCCCAAATCTTCCTAAAATGCTGAACTATCTTCCTTCAACAGCACAAATCTTCCAAGTTATACCCCCCACACCTGGCAGGTTTACAGATTTTTTTCTTTTTAAATCAGTAGCAACAGAGTAACTCTGTAAGGCAATGCACTTAATTGAATGGATTTTTCAACACATACTTATGGATTAAGGAAAATGCAGCTCTGAGCGTTAGAAAATTTAAATCAACTGGAAATAATCTAAACTAAGTCAACAAGAGAAATGATTTGAGTTTAGAATCTTTTTATATGACTAACCCTCTTGTACATAGCTTCTTTTAAAGTAATCTGCAAAACATTGCTAAGAAATTGATTTAATCCTTTTTGGGAATAATTACATCCAGTTACACAAAACCACTATGCTTACAGATCTGAAGACATATAGTTTATAACTCAAAACATAAAATGTCTGTATGACCAGTTAGTATATGTCTAATCAAAAATAAAATTCTGGTGGTTTAGTGCCCATATCCCCTGGAGATATGCAGATGTTCAGCAGAATTTAATTGGTCAAACTTAAAACTGCACTAATTATATTTTATTCTTAAACACCTGAAGTTACAGGCATGCAAATTATATACCTAATTCTGTTTTTAATAGCAATCCCTCTTCCACGTTTAAAAAAAAAAATCTTTGCTGCTTTCATATTACAAAATTTAAGTACAAAGATATCACTACCAATACACATTTACTCTAAACTCTCTAAAATGAGTATATCCTGTTTCAGTTCAGTTCAGTCGCTCAGTCGTGTCCAATTCTGAGACTCCATGAATTGCAGCACGCCAGGCCTCCCTGTCCATCACCAATTCCCAGAGTCCACACAAACCCATGTCCATCAAGTCGTTGATTCCATCCAACTATCTCATACTCCGTCGTCCTCTTCTCCTCCTCCCCTCAATCCTTCCCAGAATCAGGGTCTTTTCCAGTGAGTCAACTCTTCGCATGAGGTGGCCAAAGTATTGTAGTTTCAGCTTCAACATCAGACCTTCCAATGAACACCCAGGACTGATTTCCTTTAGGATGGACTGCTTGGATCTCCTTGCAGTCCAAGGGACTCTCAAGATTCTTCTCCAACACCACAGCTCAAAAGCACCAATTCTTCGGCACTCAGCCTTTTTCACTGTCCAACTCTTACATCCATACATGACCACTGGAAAAACCATAGCCTTGACTAGACGGACTAGAGTCTTTTAATTTGTTTATCATTTTGACTAGTAGTAATAGTAGTGTTAGTTGCTCAGCAGTGTCTGACTCTGCAGTCCCACAGATTGTAGCCCTCTAGGCTCCTCTGTCCATTCTCCAGGCAAGAATACTGGAGTGGATTGCCATTCCCTTCACCAGAGAATCTTCCTGACCCAGGAATCGAACCCAGTGTCCTGCGTTGCAGGAAGATTCTTTACCATTTGAGCTACAGGGCAGCAAACATGCTTCTTAACACAGAAACATAACCCTTATTTTTAGTTTGGAAGCTTAAATTTGACAGATCTTTTATTTCATTTCTGCCAATAGTTAATGGTTACAGATGATCTACTTGCCCATCAAAAGTTATGTTGTCCAATGGAAGGAAGGAGTACACAGCTTGACTCACTGCTCAAGGTACACATGAAGAAATGGCATTTAGGATTTTAAAATAGCATATACCATAGGAAAATGAGCAAGAAGTCCTGGATGGAATCCTTCATCTTCTGTGCTTACTCTAGGAAGTGATGGTTCAAGAATACAGGGTCTTTTGCTGAGCAGTTGCAGTCATAGGGCCAACCCTGAGTGAAGACTTTAGAGAACATTCCTCCTTTTCATTTCTTGCATCCTTTCCAGTCCCTCTTCTATTCCTATTATAAGCTGCTCAGAGTGAAGTAAGCCAGAAGGAAAAACAGCAATACAGTATACTAACGCATATATATGGAATTTAGAAAGACGGTAACGAGAACCCAGCATGCGAGACAGCAAAAGGAACGCAGATGTATAGAACAGACTCGTGGACTCTGTGGAAGAGGGCAAGGGTGGGATGATATGGGAGAATGGCATTGAACCACGTTAATTATCATATGTCTAATCAATCGCCAGCCCAGGAGTGATGCTCGGGGCTGGTGCATGGAGATTTCCCGGGGGGAGGGAGTCGGGAGGGAGGAGGGAGAGGGGTTCTGGAGGGGGAGCATATGTAAACCCATGGTGATATCATGGCATTGTATGGCAAAAACAATAATAATAAATAAAAATAAATAAATTAATTAAAAAAATAAGCTGCTCAGAGTTCTCATGTCCCATCTCTCTTCTTTCAGATAATTAAATCATTTTATACATACATGTGTAAAAATATTTAGCAATTCATTGCTTTTCTCAGGGCATTTTTTTCAAATGCCATGATCAACAAACTAAGATCTTGGCATCCAGTCCCCTCACTTCAAGGCAAATAGATGGGGAAACAATGGCAACAGTGGCAGACTTTATTTTCTTGGGTTCCAAAATCACTGTAGATGGTCAGCCAGCCATGAAATTAAAAGCCACTTGCTCCTTGAAAGGAAAGCTATGACAAACCTTGACAGCATATTAAAAAGTAGAGACATTACTTTGCCGACAAATATCTGTCTAGTCAAAGCTATGGTTTTTTCAGTAGTCACGTATGGATTTGAGAGTTGGATCATAAAGAAAGCTAAGTGCCGAAGAACTGACATTTCTGAACTGTGGTGTTGGAGAAGACTCTTGAGAGTCCCTTGGACTGCAAGGAGATTAAACCAGTCAATCCTAAAGGAAATCAATCCTGAATGTTCACTGGAAGGACTGATGGTGAAGCTGAAGCTCCAATACTTTGGCCACCTGATGTGAAGAACTGACTCATTGGAAAAGACCCTGATGCCGGGAAAGATTGAAGGTAGGGGAGAAGGGGATGACAGAGGATGAGATGGTTGGATAGCATCACTGACTTGAAGGACATGAGTTTCAGCAAGCTCTGGGAGCTGGCGATGGACAGGGAAGCCTGCTGTGCTGTAGTCCATGGGATCACAAAGAGTCAGATGTGACTGAGCGACTGAACTGAACTGAACTGAACAGGGCAACTCATCATTTTAAAAGCAGAGAGAAGGCACTTAGTGTACAGAAATTACCACTTGAATTTCATTTAAAAGAGTGACATGTATTAAACTAAGGATGGGAGAAAGGTTAAGGGCAAGAGAAAGATATTTTAGGTCTTCTCAAATCTGCTCTTAAGAACCAGCATTTCAGTCCTAGACCATTCAATTGGTAAGTGTGTAGTGCAGTAACTACATGTGAGAACAAGAGAAAGAAAGAGAGAAAAGCGCAACCTTAGGATTAATGGGCTAATCAACATCTATATAATTTAATCTAGTGGCAAAGCACATCATATTTACCCAAGAAACAGTCTTCTGAAGAAGAGGGGGGAGGTTAGTAAGTCAGAGCTTATAGTAAAAATGTGGTTGGTGGCTAAGGCAACAATTGCTTAACCACAGCATCCAAAGTAGCTAGCAACCAAGACAACACTATATAACCACAGTATACAGAACATATAGCCAACAATATTAATTTAATCTAAATCTTTAGTGCAGATAGCATCCAGAGAACAACAAGTGCCAGGAAAAAAAAATGTCTCTCTGCTCTGCCTTTCACTGCTGGAATCTGGCTACTGTGTTGTGATTATTGGCCACATGCAAGCATTTGTAGGGCAGAGAAAAGCCCATCTGCCTTGGATCTAACAGCTGGCATCAGGGTACCAATCAGCTCCATCCATTTGCTTCCTTCTTCTGAAGAGCCCCGTGCTAGTTTTTTTATCTTCCAAAGATTTCCTTTCTCTCTTTCCAGTGCCTTCCCTTCCGTCTTGAGGAAAACTAAACATCCTAAGAAAGCAGGATTAAGAAAAGGAAAATGAGGCTCTAAACTATTTATTTTTCTAGAGCAACTGTGTTTAGTGATGGTTAGATAGGGTGGAGCATACAAATACTGTGTT
Organism: Antilocapra americana; assembly: GCA_007570785.1. Lineage (NCBI taxonomy): Eukaryota > Metazoa > Chordata > Mammalia > Artiodactyla > Antilocapridae > Antilocapra > Antilocapra americana. The sequence continues at coordinate 3,978,773 of ML661337.1, read as the reverse complement.
TATTGGAAATCACATTATCCTTAGACGGAATTCCTACTACTCATTACAAATTAACAGAATCTCTTCCATGGAAAGAGTCTAACTTAACTCACTGAATTCCTACTAAGTCTAAGTCATAGATTTTCTATTATCATAAAGGGGAAAATGAGTGAGAGAGACTTGACTTACTTCAATGAGATTACATTAATAACGAAGGGAGAAGATAAGGCAATTACCATTATATTATGGAAGCTACCTTACCTAATAAGATCATGCCTTTTTCGACCTAATATTGTTAATCTTATACTCCTCTCATTTTTTTAAGTTGCTGTTTGATTTCTTTTCCCTTGATATTCGTGGATCTTAAGAATTCTCATAGCCAAATGTCTGTGTGGTCATCTCCTTTCTCTTAATCTTTTTGTGATTTTTTTTCTCCAATTTCTGCCATGTTTACTTACCACCTCTTTTTGAGTTCTAGCAGTATAGCTAAATGATCTAGGCAAGTTTTCATTCTTCTTTGTAAAATGAGATTTAAAAAATTAGATGATTTCTAATGTTTCTTTCAGATTCAAAATTCTATGAAAGTTGGCTTTTTTCTCCCCCCACAATTCAATTTTTCATTTTTCCCCCTTCTATGTCTGCTTTTCCATGTATTCTACAGAATATAAGTCTGGAGAACAGGCATTTGATAGATTCCATTTGGTTTTGAGTTGTTTAAATGTCTCAGTTCTTAGCAGTGTGAGGTATGTATCAAAGGAGTCAGACATGTCAAGAGGCAGAACACTAGAAATAAAAGACTTTATGAGAGGCAAGTTTCTTAATATAAAGAATTAACCCGTATTATACTGAAAAGGAATTTCCATGACCTTTAGTAGGAGTTTATTTGTTTTGGGTATTTCATTAAAAATCTTAAAGGAATGATGCTGGAGTACAATAAGATTTTGAGCTTCTTTTATTTATTACCAAATAAGGAAGATTTTCTTTAATTATATGTAAAATCCTTTTCTTGGAACCAAAAAGCAAATATTTCAGATTTAAAGTATAACAAGGACACAGTCATAAACAAGCTGTCATTTAGTTTTTAAACTAAAATCTTAATTTTGTTTATATAAAAAAAACGGGAGTAGTAATATCATAAGATCCTATAAAATTGTGATAATGCTTATCATTATAAGAAGCTTTATTTTTTTCCTGAAGTATTTTATGCATAATACCTTGTAAACATGCATAATGTTATGACTGTCAAAAATGAGGTTTGGGACAAAATTTCTGTGAAGTGAGACACGACCTGTGACACATAGATCACTAATACAACAGGAATGCACTCAAACATTGCTTTCAGCCCTCCGCAAGTTTTTCAGTGAGTAAATATATATGCAGTCCCTAGTTATGTTAAGGAAGAACACAATCTCTAAAGCAACAGAAACAAAATGAAAGAGGAAGGAAAACAGCATTAGGAAGAATATTTTAGGTTAGCAGAGATTTCTTGCCCTCAGCTATAAATCTTAACATTAGAGAAAAACGCAAGCCACAGTATGCAAGGGTAAACAGTAAAAAATGTCAGATTCTCAAACTAAACTTTAATATGCAAGATTTTTTACAAGAAGTTAGAAAGCTTAAATTATTATATTGAAAATACAGAGTAGAATTCAAAGAATTTTATAGAATGTATATTCCATAGAGGAAGCCACATAAGGAAAATGATAAATAGAAATAATTAGAGAAATAAAAGAAAAAACATATTAGCTTCCAGAAGTGTGAATCAGCCAAGAGTATGAGTTTACTTAGTGGAATACTCCTCTGAAGGGCATGTTAAGTGAGAACTGAGCTAAGTGCAGTCGATAGCTACATTTGTTGCTCATTTGCTAAGTGGTGTCCAGCTCTTTGAGACCCTATAGACTGCATGCGGCACACCAGGCTTCCCTGTCCATCACCAACTCCAGGAGCTTGCTCAAACTCATGTCCATTGAGTTGATGATGCCACCCAAAAATCTTGTTCTCTGTCGTCCCCTTATCCCTCTGCCCTCAATCTTTCCCAGCATCAGGGTCTTTTCTAATGAGCAGGCTCTTTGCATCAGATGGCCTAAGTATTGGAGCTTCCGACTCAGCATCAGTCCCTCCACTGAATATTCAGGATTGATGTCTTCTAGGATTGACTGGTTTCATCTCCTTGCAGTCCAAGGAACTCTCAAGAGTCTTCTCCAACACCACAGTTCAAAAGCATGGATTCTTCAGTGCTCAGCCTTCTTTACGGTCCAACTCTCACATCCATACATGACTACTGGAAAAACCATGGCTTTGACTAGACAGACCTTTGTAGACAAAGTAATGTCTCTGCTTTTTAATATGCTGTCTAGGCTTGTCATAGCTTTTCTTCCAAGGAGCAAGCATATTTTAATTTCATGGCTGCAGTCACTATCTGCAGTGATTTTGGAGCCCGAGAAAATAAAGTCTGTCACTATTTCCATTGTTTCCCCATCTATTTGCCATGAAGTGATGAGGCTGAATGCCATTATCTTAATTTTTTGAATGCTGAGCTTAAGTCAGCTTTTTCACTCTCCTCTACATAGCACAGGCTTTTAGGAGCTGTGATGTTCACAAGTGCCCTGCTATGAGCCTGGTACTACTAACCCCATATGTTAAAGTGTATTCTTCCTTCTCAACATTGAAAGTTAAATGAAAGAAGGAGATGATAAGAAAGAGTGACTAGGGGAATGTCTCACTCAATTCAATGACAGACTACTGTCTAGTCTAACAAATATTTTATTTTTCAAAGAGCAAAGCGAAAATTAGGGAATAATGAACAAAGCTCATGCAAATCTTTATTTCCTTGTAAACACAAGTCACTTTTTACAAAAGCCTTGTGTCATTAAAAATATCACAGTGATCTGCTTTATGTCTAAGTTTGGTATATACAGGAACCAAATGTAACAGGACCCTCATAGTTTCAAACAGAACACAATACAACCTTAAACAGAAAATATCTTTTATAGGGAATTTTTCCTAAAAACTAATTATATAACTATATTTCTTCAAAGGGAAAGAAATGACAATGACTAATAGGTTTTTAATTATTCAAACTAAAATTTCCATCTCTTATCTTTTACTTAACTCTGAATGTAACTTATGGATGGTAATTTCTAAATCAAAGGGAAGAAAACAATTATATAACTTATTAATATCTTTCACACTTCATTCCAGTCAAGTCTACCTTGAAACTCGAAAAATAGTCGAATTTTGTTTTCCTCTGTTTCATTTTGGGACCTCATCCACTTTGAGTTTGTTTCCAAGTTACAGTGTATGTGTCATTTATAAATTCCAATACAAGTGTTAGTCATTATCTTTACTAAGTCTATAAAAGTCAAGTCTCAAAACACTTGTTTGTATGAAGCATATTCTGTAGTTCACTAATAATGTCAAATGACCATTATTAGTGATGTTAAATATCTTAGGCATATTTAACATCACTAATAGAATCAGCCGGAGATGGCAATGGCAACCCACGCCAGTACTCTTGCCTGGAAAATCCCATGGATGGAGGAGCCTAGTAGGTTGCAGTCCATGGGGTTGCGAAGAGCTGGACACGACTGAATGACTTCTCTTTCACTTTTCACTTTCATGCACTGGAGAAGGAAATGGCAACCCACTCCAGTGTTTTTGCCTGGAGAATCCCAGGGACGGCGGAGCCTGGTAGGTTACCGTCTATGGGGTCGTACAGAGTTGGACACGACTGAAATGACTTAGCAGCAGCAGCAACAGAATTAGCAAAGAAATTAAAAGGAAATCTGTGAATATATAAAGCATTTGCCTCTGTTTTATTTAGTCCTTTGAGAGCTGGTCTCTTTCAGTCAGATATTAGTACTGGCATAAGGATTGCATTATATTTTTTTAATAATTACTTTTCAAAATTGCTATTTTAGAATGGATTTTTTAATAATTTATTTATTTTTTACATTATCGTGTTTGTTTTGCCATACATTGACATGAATCTGCCATGGGTATGCATGTGTTCCCCTTCCAGAACCCCCCTCCCACCTCCCTCCTGATTCCATCCCTCTGGGTCATCTCGGTGCACCAGCCCTGAGCACCCTGTATCATATATCAAACCTGGGCTGGCGATTCATTTCACATATGATAATTTATATGTTTCAATACTGTTCTCCCATATCATCCCACCCTTGCCCTCTCCCATAGAATCCAAAAGACTGTTCTATACATCTGTGTCTCTTTTGCTGTCTCGCATTTAAAGTCCACAATTATGGTTGTGTTGCATCATTCTTGAAAACAATAAAATATGTAACATTAAGTGCTTCTATAGAAACAAGGTAGAAATATCTAACTTTCTAAAGGGACTAGGTAATCTGCATGGAGGATTCACTAAAACAATCTGAAAAGTCTATTGTTAGTAAATAGAATAGTGTATATTATTACATAAACTTGTTAGGTAGGAAACTGCAAAGAGGAATTTGCTATTGGGGCTCTTTTAAATATATAGTTTTGTTTTTTTCTTTCCCCCTTATTTTTTCTTTTGTTTTAATCACTTGAAACTGAACTAACAGAAACAGAGGAAGGAAACATATTCAAGCAGGGCACATCAGAAGAAATAAAACAGATATGAAGGAGAAATTTACAAAATACTCAAAATCTCTAGTCTCTTAATTAAAGTGCATAAGAGTTTCCATTTTTAAACTCTGAACATCACTAAGACCCTGAATAAGGAGTTTTTATACATTTTTTCCTCTTATGAAATAAAATTCACCATCTACTGAAAGGAAGTGAGGTGACTAATTTTTGTCCAACTTTACTGATACTCATTTTACTCTAAATCAGGAGTTTTCAACTTTCTTGGTTCACAGCACCATTAGTGTCCCAGTAATTTTTTCATAGCTTTCCCAGGAAGAAAAAATAAAAGAGCTTCACTTATTAAATAGTCAGGTCCAAACAACTCAAAAGTAATAATTTGTGTAGTGTATGACCCATGTCATTGTGTTTCCACTGAAAATGTATAATATTCAGCAGTGCCTCTGTGAGTGTGCTGTAGAGTCCTGGAGAACCACAGGGTGGTGTGAAACATATGACCCTAAATCAGGAAAAGACAAACTAGTAACTGGAAACTATGTAAAGCATCTTACAAATCTTAAAAAGTAGAAACCAGTTCCAATACATACAAGAATCTAGGTGAGCCAGGTAAAATCACAAAGAGTAAAATAAAAAAAATCTGTCTTAGAAAGAGGAAAAACACAGAATTTCTTTTTAAAATTTATATGCCATTCACTCGCACACATACACATACACACACACACACACACACACACACACACACACACACACACATTAGGCTTAAGATGATATCCAGGGAGGAAAAAGAATAACAAATAAAATAAGCATCTATATAAAATTTAGGCATCAAACATATAATAAAATTAAACAGACTATGTAAATGTAAAAGAAAAACTGATACATTTTAAATAGTCAAAGACAATTGATCAGAAACATTCCTTAAACACTCCATTGTATAAGAAAAAATCTGTGCTCTATGATCGTCAAACAAAATCAAAACTGCCTCTAAAAATAAATCTGTCTCCCTCTTCCAGTCCTCCATCTAAGCATAGCTTTAGCTTATCTTTTTCTTTTACTTCTTTGAGCTGCTAAGTAATAAATAGCTAGCAGAGAGATGCTGTTGTCAGCAGAAACCTGACCAAACTGGTATATAATTTTTGTACTTTGATAAAAAGAGAAAGAAAGAAAAGCCTAGAAAAAACAATTTGAAGAAAGTAATCAGAAGTGTCAATAGACCTGATTGCAGGACAAAGACTGTATATTTAGAGTATAAATGTAAAACTAATACATTAAAATACATATGTATTGCTGATCTTTCTTGGTGCAACTAAAGCATCCTTAAAATTTCTTTTGTAACAGAACAGGTACAACAGTATAGCATCAACTCTGTTAACTGGTCCTGTCTGACGCTTTGTGACCCATGGACTGTAGACCACTATGTTCCTCTGTCCATGGGATTTCCCAAGCGAGAGTACTGGAGTGGGTTGCCATTTCCTCCTCCCGGGGGGACTACCTGACCCAGGGATCAAACTCAGGTCCCCCACATTGCAAGCAGGGAAGCTTTCAAGTCTAAGGGTTGTATTAAATAAGAGGAGGACTTGGGGGGTGAGGTGTCAGGGGACTGATTTGAATAGTGGGAAATGAGAGTACATCTAGAAAGATAGAGGAGGAAATTATCATGAATATTGCTGCATTTTGCAAAATTTTATTCCCTAACAAAAACAACAATTTCCTAAAACAATAACAGGCCTTCTCTTATTAGAACTTTTAGTCACAAAGAAGAAAAAAAAGTTTGTTATCAGTTTTTCATAAATGTTAAAACAGGGGCCTCATATTATGACTTTTGCATCTAAATTAAAGTTGGTTGAGTATATAGATCACTTATTCCTTTAAGCTCCCTAAGAACCATAGAAACTTGAAATGTGAAGAAAGGATTTTGGAAAATCTATTTAGTATAATTTCACTTGATCTTAGCCAATAGGCCAAAATATGATATTCAACACAATTTCAGTCAGTTTTAAAAGCATTATTTAGATGCTTATAAATGATTTATTAGGTAAAGAAGTGAGCATGTAAATAAACTACAATAAGCTTTCTAAAGACAAGTCTAAGGACAATGACCACACTAAACAAAATTACGAAATTAGTATTCTACCACTCTTTTCATTCCCTTCTCTGATGCCTCTAGCTACTTTTCCACCCCAGATACCTATACCAAAAGCTCATTAACCTTTGCATTCAACTAGTAGCCAATTAATAACAGAGATGTAAGTAATGCTTTGAGAGGTGTTTTCATCTGAATGCAATTTGAAGACTAACTAAACCTTCAATCAGCCTCAAAGGCAGTACTTAGCCATGGCTACACATTAGACTTAGCAATGGAGCTTTTAAAAATCTGATGCCCAGGCAATGTTCCTAAACAATTAGATTGAAATATCTAGAGGCAGGACCGAGTGTCAAAGTTGTTTAAAGCTCCCTGAATGATTACAAGGAACCGTCAAAGCTGAGAATCACTGCTTTAGGAAAAACATTTGAAAAAATGAAATTTCAAGCTAGTAAAGAAGTAGTTATTAGTGGGGAATATACCATGTTGCTCTACTGTTATTTAGTCACTAAGTCATGTCTGGCTCTTTGCGACCCCATGGACTGCAGCACACCAGGCTTCCCTGTCCTTCACTGTCTCCTGGAGCTTGCTCAAACTCATGTCCACTGAGTCAATGAGGCCATCCAACGATCTCATCCTCTGTTACCTCCTTCTCCTCCTGCCCTCAATCTTTCCCAGCATCAGTGTCTTTTCCAATGAGTCAGCCTCCAGAACGAAAACCACCATACAGAAAACTAACCAAAATGATCACATGGCCTTGTCTAACTCAATGTAATTATGAGCCATGCCATGCAGACAGGCCATGGTGGAGAGTTCTGACAAAACGCATTCCACTGGAGGAGGGAATGCAAATCACTTCAGTCTTCTTGTCTCGAGAACCACGTGAATAGTACAAAGAGGTGAAAAGATATGACACTGAAAGATGAGCCCCCAGACTGGTAGCTATCCAGTATGCTACTGGAGAAGAGTGGAGAAATAGCTTCAGAAAGAATGAAGAGGTTGAGCCAAAGTGGAAATAATATAGAGTCTGGGAGTAAAAATAAAGTCCAATGCTGTAAAGAACAACATTTCATTGGAAATTGGAATGTTAGGTCCATGAATAAAGGTAAATTGAATGTGGTCAAACAGATGACAAGAATGAACATCAACATTTTAGGAATCAGTGAACTAACATGGGCAGGAATGACCAAGTTTAATTCAGATGATCATTATATCTACTACTGTGGACAAGAATCCCTTAGAAGAAATGGAGTAGTCCTCACAGTCAACAAAAGAGTCTGAAATGCAGTACTCGAGTGCAGTCTCAAAAATGACAGAATGATCTCTGGTCATTTCCAAGGCAAACCATTCAATATCACTGTCATCCAAGTCTATGCCCCAACCACTAATACCAAAGAAGCTGAAGTTGAATGGTTCTATGAAGATCTACAAGACCTTCTAGAACTAACACCAAAAAAAGATGTCTTTTTCATCATAGTGGATTGGACTTCAAAAGTAGGAAGTCAAGAGGTACCTGGAAAAAAAAAAAGAGGTACCTGGAGTAACAGGCAAGTTTGGCCTTGGAGGGCAAAATGAAGCAGAGTAAAGGCTAACAGAGTTTTATCAAGAGAACACACTGGTCATAGCAAACACCTCTTCCAACAACATGAGAGATGACTCTACACACAGACATTATCAGATGGTCAATGTTGAAATCAAATTGATTATATTCTTTGTAGTCGAAGATGGAGAAGTTCTATACAGTATCAGCAAAAACAAGACTGGGAGCTGACTGTGGCTCAGATTGTGAACTCCTTATTCAAAATTCAGACTTATATTGAAGAAAGTAGGGAAAACCTCTAGGTCATTCAGGTATGACCCAAATCAAATCCCTTATGATTATACAGTGGAAGTGGCAAATAGATTCAAGGGATCAGATCTGATAGACAGAGTGCCTGATGAGCTATGGATGGAGGTTTGTAACATTGTACAAGAGGCGGTGACCAAAACTATCCCCAAGAAAAAGAAATGCAAAAAGGCAAAATGGTTGTCTGAGGAGGCCTCATAAATAGCTGAGAAAAGAGGAGAAGTAAAAGCCAAAGGAGAAAGCGAAACATATACCCAACTGAATGCAGAGTTCCAAAGAATAGCAAGGAGATGTGAGAAAGCCTTATTCAGTGAATAATGCAAAAAAATAGAGGAAAACAACAGAATGGAGAATTAAGAGACACCAAGGGAACAGTTTATGCAAAGGTTGGCCTATTGCTCTGCTGGTAATGTCAACTGATGAAAAAGCTCTGTTCAAGGTAAAGGACCATTTTTATTATAAGAGAAAATGCTACATTTAGAAAATCACTAGTTTGAAGTCTTGATTTCAGCAAGTTACTTGAGTTTTACCTGTGAAAGAAGAATAACAACAGCAATGCCTATCTCCTGGTGCTATTTAGAATGAGCAAATAAAACAGGGCACCACAAAATGTTTCATAAACTGTAAAATTTTATTTGTTATTACATAGATGAGCTAGAACCATTTATCATCAAAAAGATTAGTTGTAATGTGATTACAACTGTAATATAGATTATTATCTAAAAGATTTATCAGTTTGTTTTAATAATTCACTTTATAAAATCTAAGCATCTAGTCCAATGTTTCTTGAAGTATGATTTCTTAAAGTATGGTTCACTGATGCCAGTGAATGCTGGTATTACCAGCATCAGTTGAAAATTTGTTAGAAATGCAAATTCTTGGAGTCTGCCCCAGACCTACCAAATGAGAAACTGGAGGCCAAATCTAGCAATCTTGTTTGAACAAACCTTCCAGGTGATTCTGATGCATGCTACAACTTGAAAACCATACATCTAGCCAAACATCAGTAAAAAGAGAGTTCAGTTCAGTTCAGTAGCTCAGTCATATCTGACTCTTCGTGACCCCATGGACTTCAGCCCACCAGGCTCCTCTGTCTATGGGGATTCTCCAGGCAAGAATACTGGAGTGGGTTGCCATGCCCTCTTCCAGGGGATCTTCCTAATCCAGGGATTGAACCCAGGTCTCTTGCATTACAGGCGGATTCTTTACCGTCTGAGCAAATATTTAAATAAGAAACGTTATTTATTATTTAAATGTTTAAAAGTCATAGCAAAGGCGTATCATCAGAAATTGCTACTTAAAAAACTCCTAAAGTTTTGTATTTTAAAATAGTACAGTTCTCACTACCTGGCCAAGCTTTATCAATTAACACATTAATCATGAATACAATAGTAGTATATAAGTTTAGAAGTCAGATTAATTACAGAGTATACAATACTTTGGATAAGGAATTCCCACAATAGTGGGAATAACAATGGTTCAGAAAATAGTCAAGTTTTAATTTTCTCAGAGAGGAAGAGTCACAACTGTATCTTAAAAATCACATTTATCCTGAAGACAACACCCCACAGCATCTCAATGTTTTTATTCAGGCTAAGGAAGTGTGTCATCACTGACTCAGAGAAAAGACCATTTCTTGGACTGAATCACCAGTAATGTTTCCTGCAGTCTTAGATTTGTCACTGTGTCTGCTAAGCAACAGAAAAACAGTCTCAAAACTTCTTATCTTGAAAAAGAAAATACCAACATTGCTCCCAAACTCAAAGTCCAAAGGTCTTGCTATTAATGAGACACAGGCAGGATGGCATAGGTGAGGTCACTGACGAGTCGTGAGGTTGCAATAGAAAGTTCTTTGAGATCATTCCTGCTCCTTGGTTTTACATTTTAAAAAGTTTTGGCAGTCTCAAGATACCTAGCACCACCTTGGAAAGATGAGCATAGAGTATCCCAATTAAAAACTCATGTTTAGTATTCATCTTCAGTTTCTGAGTGAAACCAAGAAGAAATGACTTTCCCTGAAAGACTCCTTAACTACAGATGAAGTTCCATTTACCATCACTGAGCATATGACTCTGGCTTTTTCTTCGATCAAGACTCCTAGAGCCCTCAGGGATTTTCCTTCCCTCAATTCTAAGCCTCCAATATTTAAAGAACCTAGAGTTAAAAGTGGGGTTATGTGTAGGAAGAATAACTAATAATTGATATCTGTACTCTATATTCTAGGAAGTATTTTCAACCTATTCAAATGAAAGACTATAATCAAAATTATACTGTCTTTCTCTGACAATTGCTTTGCTCCACTTTATAAGAAAAATAGCAATTCTAAACTCTAATTTCCCCCACTGGAAAGAATAACACAAATATAAAACTGCCAAAAATAATTCACTACTTTTGCTCATTCACTTACTATAAACATTTCCTGAGTTCCTAGTATGTTCCAGAAATTGTTTTAGATGCAAAATGAGTCTAGTGAGATGCATAGACTTCAGTGATGAGGATGTGAATTCTATGTGTCTAGAGTGCTAGGTTTCAGATTCTCTGTGAACTAGGACTAGTGGTACTGAAATTTGAGTGAGTATCAGAATCACTTGGAGAACTTGTTAAAACAGAATTTGGGGCCCCATCCAGAGAGATGCTATTTGGTAGGTCTGAGATGGGTCCCAAATTAGCATTTCAAATAAATTCTCAGGTGACACTGATATGGTGCCCACACTTTGCAAACTACTTACCAAGAAAAACAGCTCATCACACTATGCCTGCCAATTTTCAAACACTGTACATCTCTCTTCCAAAGAAGGCAATGGCCTTTTAAAGGCTTGTCACTCATAACTGAGCAGAATTCTAATTTCCAGAACCACCTCAAATATCTAGGATGGTAGCTCCACAAGAGAAGAAAGAAGTACAAATAACAAAGAGAAAATTCTCTTTCCAATGGTTTTGCTTCCTCCTTGTTTTCCTTTTGTTTTATCTCCTATAGAAGATAGATAGAAGAAGTCTATCTTCTATTATGACTTCTTAGTACTAGAGTCATGGAAAAGAATAGCACATGTTCAGATTTTCATATTTCTTTACTATAATAAAATCATAGTTTCTCTCCTAAATTCAGTCCCCTTTTTTGTTGGACTATATCTCCTTTTTGAACAAAAGAATCAGAGTTAGAAGGAACATTGAGAATTTACTTAATCCCTCTTTGGCCTCAGACAAGACTGTATCTAAACCATCCCCAAATATAGCAATTGTCAGTACAAAGATGAATAGGCACTAAGAATTTCCCATTCAACATTCTGTCACATACTTGAAGAAACTAATATACTTTCCCTCAGCTTTCTCTTCTCTGAGATAACCTCGACATTTAAACTTCATTAGATTTCCTAAACTTAAATTCTTTTGACTCTTCTTTAATAAGTTTATCCCACCTTACCTCAGGGCCTGAATTGTGTATTTACTATTATCATGAAGACTTCTTTTTGGTATGTGAAAAGGGGAAAGTTAATTTATGGATTAAATAAAAAGGAATTTAATTGAAACAAAGAAAGATAGACGTATAAATGCCACTATAATATAATGGCATTCACTTGAATGACTCATTTCAAATATTCTTTATTTTATTAAAAGAAGTAGTAATGCCCTATAGTTTTTAAAATTTTATAAATCACCAGCCATTTCACACATAAAACGGATGGGAATTAGAGATCTTTATAAATATGCCACAGATTACACATAACCATGTATCATGACACTTCACACAGAAGGAAAACATTATTATTATTCATTTTTTTGTTTTTTTCTATAGTGCTTACTACAGAGGTTGGGGTTTATCTGTGATTTAATTCCATACGAGTTTAAAATTACTGAATCTATTATTGTGATTATTCACTTCTGTGAAAAATAATTTCTCTGATTCAAGCTTTGAGAATCAGAAGCATTTAGAGATTCAGTAAGTACAGGACTAGTAGGATAAAGTCCATGTAAATCATGTGTTTCTCAGTAATTTAGAAAGGAAAAATAGGTAATTGGAATACGGGGTAAAATGGGATGACTCACTTTAGTTCCATCTCTCCCATTCTATGTATCACTATTCAAAATGTCACCTTTGCCTTTGGAATGGTGAGGTGCTCTAGTCCAGCACAGACCTGAGGGATACGCTTGTTTTCCTGCCTATTAGGATCAAGGTGTACGGTGGAGGCGATGCATTCAGTCTCCAGAGAGAAGGAAGATGCTGCTTGCACAGCACTTCTACTCACCAGTCCATGCAGCAGCAAGGGTGTTGGCTTTGAAGGAAGCCAACTGTCCTGCTCTCCCAGCCAGAGGTAAAGAATTGCATTGGTGGCCACTAGAGGGAGGAGGATTAGGAATAGAGTAAATTGTGGGGAAAAGGCACCCATGAAAAACGCACATGGGACAACCAACACATCACCAACCACCGCCTAGCAGCTACCTCTCTGAGGGACTATCATGGGGTCTGCAAACACCATTAAGCCAGAGACCCAGACCAGTAATTATTGTAGTATCCCAGAATATAGCCCCTTAACTTGGATGGCTGCAGAAGGGAGTTTGAATAGGATTGTGGGAAACACACAAGCACACAAACACAAACATACAGGCACACAGACATACATTCTCATCCCCCATTACAAGACGTTGCATCTGTGCCGTCTGATTCTTGCTCATTTTCTTATTTAAAGCTCTTGATGTTCTTTACCAAGAATGTGTTCACGAAAAGCAAACAGCCCACCTTCAAGATAGTCTTGGGAGAAGCACCAGCAGAGACACTCATTGTGCCAAGATGTATTTTACCAACAAATCTGTACAAATTACATGAGGTTAAAAACAAACGGAATATAAAGTAATTAAAGCAAAGTTTCTTTTGCTAAATTACAGCTTGAAGCAAACCTGCAAGAAATGTTTCCAATTAGCTTCTTTAGCAAACACAAAGCATAGCTCAGAATGTTTTGCTTTCCATCCTGCCCTTTGGGTGGGCTGCCTAGTGGGTGTCTTACCTCCAGCACAAGTAGCCGAGCATTCTGACCAAGGCTGATGATTCCATGTAAAGCCAACTTCATTGTCTCCACTGCCCGTCCGGGTGATGGGAACATTGAATTTATACCTAATTCCTAAATTCTGTTCCTGAAGCAGAACCTGCCATTGAAAACAACTGGTGAAGATAATTAAAATACAATGAGCCTTTATTCAGATATTTATTATTTCTTTTGAAGAAGAAAATGTCATAATCTAAGTCTCAAGGGAAATTTAAGACAACATTTTTACACATGTACTTATATTGAATATTCTCCTTCCATTTTCATGGATAATTGGGAGCCATTTCTCTCATTTGCCTTGTTTGGTTATACAAATATTATTCAAGCAGGCATTGAAAAGATCAGTCACATGGAAAGAGCACCACAGTCTTAACTTTACACAGATTTTTTCACCCTTGGACATTTTATCATTATTTATTTCTATTTCAGATAATAAATCCTGCCCCATCCTACCTCAAAGGACAGATAACAAAGAGGAGAAATAAAGCGGCAAAGGCATATTTACCATGACAATGAGATTTTCTGAGGTGGGACCTAAAGCTTCTAAGGATTCTGGTTCATCAGTAGGTCTCTTATAGTGAAAAGCTGTCCCAGCAACATCAAATTTCCTCGGCCAGTCAATAGTCCAGGCACCATTAATATAGTAATCATCCCCTTCAGATTTTAAAGCTAAAACAAAACAAAACAAAACAAAAAAACACTGCTTAGCTAAAATGTGAAACTTCATTCACTACAACGTAACTGATTAATAACTGCACTGAAGTGTACAATGAATATCCATTTTCATTTATATATGGGATTCTTGACCATTTTCTTAAGTACAACTTAAAATAGTAATTTTCCACGTGAATGTCAAGAAGATATTCAGTATTTATAATGTTACTGATAGAAAAGAATGAAAGGCCTATCTGAAAGAATAAAAATATGGAACAAGCAAGGGAAATTATGACTAAAGGATTGGAGTAGGGGTGAGGAGCAGACTTTCCTGTCCAAATGTTAAAACAGTAATTATACAAATACGGGGAGGGGCAACCTGTGGTCTGGCACACGGATGGACAGAAAAATAGAACAAAATGGACAGCTAAGAAATAAACGCAAGTACAATAGGGAGTTAATATATAACAAAGGAAGCATCCTAAATTAGTAGAGGAAAGATAACAAGAAATGAAATTAAGGCAAAGGACTAGATTTTAGGCCAAAAAAAATGCTGAATTTATCTCATTCTTTATATAAGAATAGCTATCACAATTCCATTCCTAGGTATATATCCAAAAGAAATGAAAATTAGTACTCAAATATTTGAATACACATGCTTATAGTAGTACTTCCCATAGCCAAATGTGGAAACAACCCAAATGTCCATCAATGAGTGACTGGATAAACAAATTAGGGCATATACAAGACAATGGAATAAAATTCAGCCATAGAAAAGAATGAAGTACTATACATGACTCAATGAGGATGAAACTAAATAAAAAAAAAAGATTACACAAAGTGGAAGAAGCTAGACAGAAAATGTCACCTATTTTACTCTTCTATTTACAAGAAAAATCTAGAATAGGTATATCCATAGGGACAAAAAGCAAACTGGTGGCTGCCAGGGGCTTGGGGATGGGAAGTAACTGCTTAATGGACATGGGTTTGTTTCTGGGATGATGAAAATATTTTGGAATGTATAAATGCCACTATGTTGTTCATTTTAAAATGTTTGAATTGTATATTATTTGAATCATACTTCAACAAAATAAAGTTTAAAGAAAGGGAGAGAAAAGAATAAATGCCAGATGTGTAATTATTTAAATGTAAATATAGTTAAGTCATAAAATACTAGGAGAAAATGTGGGAATATTTAAAAAAAATAACATTGGGGCATTGGAAGACTTTTCTAAGCATGATCAAAACCTCAGTAGGTAAAAAGAAAAAGATTAACATCATTTTTTAAACCTCTTTAGGAAAAAAATGTATAAAAAAGTTTAAAAATATGTAATACAAAAATGGTAGGCAGCACTACTACATAAAAACTTCTATAAATAAATGAGTGATAATTTTGATACTAATTATCATGCTCTGACAGTGACAAACATGTCAGCTTAATTTTTCTGTTAGTTTGCTAACTTATTCAAAAACTTTATGAGGCCAGATGATCATGCAGCCCCAAAGGACTAAAAGGGTCATGGTGCAGAGTCTCTGACTCTGGAAATCTACCACTTATCCTTAGGAGTATAGATCATTTTCATTCCTTCACCCCTAACTGCCTGGAAAATATATCTGTACCTTCTTGACTTCAAATATGTTATAAATACATTTGACTGTCAAAAAAAAGCCTAATTAAACTTTGGAGTCAGGGACAAGCTAGCTAAAAATTATTTAAATTTGATTTATATTTAAAACTTTTTTATTTTCAGCTCTCACAGTGATTCTGTCTCATTTGAAGCATCAAAAACACCCAGGCTATATAAGGACAAAATGAAGCAGGACAAAGGCTAACAGAGTTTTGTCAAGAGAACACACTGGTCAAAGCAAACAGCCTCTTCCAAAACCACAAGAGATGACTCTACATATGTACATCACCAGATGGTCAATGCTGAAATCAGATTGATCATATTTTTTGTAGCTGAAGATGGAGAAGCTCTATACAGTCAGCAAAAACAAGACTGGAAGCTGACTGTGGCTCAGATCATGAACTCCTTATTCAAAATTCAGACTTGAATTGAAGAAAATAGGGAAAACCACTAGGTCATTGAGGTATGACCTAAATCAAATCCCTTATGATTATACAGTGGGAATGACAAATAGATTCAAGGGATTATATCTGAGAGACAAAGTGCCTAAAGAACTATGGATGGAGGTTTGTAACACTGTACAAGAGGCGGTGACCAAAACTATCCCCAAGAAAAAGAAATGCAAGAAGGCAAAAGGAGGCCATACAAATAGCTGAGGAAAGAAGAGAAGCAAAAGACAAAAGAGAAAGGGAAACGTATACCCAACTGAATGCAGAGTTCCAAAGAATAGCAAGGAGAGATAAAGTTTTCTTAAGTGAATAATGCAAAGAAATAGAGGGAAACAATAAAATGAGAAAGGCTAAAGACCTCTTCAAGAAAAGTAAGAGACACCAAGGGAATATTTCATGCAAAGATGGACACAATAAAGAACATAAATTGTATGGACCTAACGAAGTTGAATCATAACAAACTGTGGGAAATTCTGAAAGAGATGGGAATACCATACCATCTAACCTGCCTCGTGAGAAATCTGCATGCAGGTCAGGAAGTAACAGTTAGAACTGAACATGGAACAACAGACTGGTTCCAAATAGGAAAAGGACTACGTCAAGGCTGTATATTGTCACCCTGCTTATTTAACTTATATGCAAAGTACATCATGAGAAATGCTGGGCTGGATGAAGCATAAGCTGGAATCAAGATTTCTGGGAGAAATGTCAATAACCTCAGATATGCAAATGACACCACCCTTATGGCAGAAAGAGAGGATCTAAAGAGCTTCTTGATGAATGTGAAAGAGGAGAGTGAAAAAGTTGGCTTAAAGCTCAACATTCAGAAAACTAAGATCATGGCATATGGTCCCATCACTTCACGGTAAATAGATGAGAAAACAGTGGAACAGGGACAGACTTTATTTTTGGGGGCTCCAAAATCATTGCAGATAGTGACTGCAGCCATGAAATTAAAAGATGCTTACTTCTTGGAAGAAAAGTTATGACCAACCTATACAGCTTTACTTTGCCAACAAAGGTCCGTCTAGTCAAAGCTATGGTTTTTCCAGGGGTCATGTATGGATGTGAGAGTTGGACTATAAAGAAAGCCGAGTGCTGAAGAATTGATTTTTTTGAACTGTGTTGTTGGAGAAGACTCTTGAGAGTCCCCTGGATTGCAAAGAGATCCGACCAGTCCATTCTAAATGAAATCAGTCCTGAATATTCATTGGAAGGACTGATGTTGAAGCTGAAGCTCTTATAGTTTGGCTACCTGATGCAAAGAACTGACTCATTTGAAAAGACCCTGATGCTGGGAAAGATTGAAGGCGGGAGGAGAAGGGGACGACAGAGGATGAGATGGTTGGATGGCATCACTGATCCAGTGGACATAAGCCTGAGAAAACTCCAGGAGTTGGTGATGGACAGGGAAGCCTGGCATGCTACAGTTCATGGGGTCGCAAAGAGTGGGACATGACTGAGTGACTGAACTGAACTGAATTGAACAAAACTGAAGAGATTAAGAAGAGGTAGCAAGAATACATAGAAGAATTATACAAAGAAGGTCTTGACCCAGATAACCACAATGGTGTGATCATTTGCCTAGAGACTGACATCCTGTGAGTGTGAAGTCAAGAGAGCCTTAGGAAGCATCATTATGAACAAAGCTAGAAGAAGTGATGGCATTTCATCAGAGATAATTCAAATCCTAAAAGATGATGCTGTTAAAGTGCTGTACTCAACATGGCAGCATAATTTGGAAAACTCAGCAGTTGCCACAGGACTGGAAAAGGTCAGTTTTCATTGCAATCCCAAAGAAGGGCAATGCCAAAGAAAGTTCAAACTACCATATAACTGTGCTCATTTAACATGCTGGCAAGGTAATGCTGAAAACCCTTCAAACTAGGCTTCAAAGAATGTGATCTGAGAACTTCCAAATGTACAAGCTGGATTTAGACAAGGCAGAGGACCAGAGATCAAATTACCAATTTCTGTTGGATCATACAAAAAGCAAGGGAATTCCATATAAACATCTACTTCTATTTCACTGACTTTGCTAAAGCCTTTGACTGTGTGGATCACAACAAATTGTGAAAAATTCTTGAAGAGATGGGAATACCAGACCACCTGAGCTGGCTCCTGAGAAACCTGTATGCAGGTCAAGAAGCAACAGTTAGAAGCAGACATGAAAGAACAGGCTGGTTCCAAATTGGGAAAGGAGTTCATCAAGGCTGTATTTTGTCACCCTGCTTATTTAACTTGTATGCAGAGTACGTCATACAAAATGCCAGGGTGGAGGAAGCACAGCTGGAATCAAGATTGCTGGGAGAAATATCAATAACTTGAGATATGCAGATAATGAAGAGGAACTAATGAAGTGGAAAAGTGAAGAGGAACTAAATGGCAGAAAGTGAAGAGGAACTAAAGAATCTCAGAGGTGAGTGAAAAAGGTGGCTTAAAACTCAACATTCAGAAAACTAAGATCATGGCATCTGGTCTCATCACTTCATGGCAAATAGATGGAGAAACAATGAAAACAGTGGCTGACTTTATTCTTCTGGGCTTCAAATCACTGCAGCTGCTGAATGCAGCCATGAAATTAAAGACACTTACTCCTTGGAAGAAAAGCTATGACAAACCTAGACAGCATATTAAAAAGCAGAGACATCACTTTGTCCACAAAGTCTGTCTAGTGAAAGCTATGGTCTTCCCAATAGTCATGTACAGATGTGATAGCTGGACCATAAAGAAGACTGAGCACTGAAGAATTGATGGTTTTGAACTGTGGTGCTGGAGAAGACTCTTCAGAGTCCATTGGACAGCAAAGATATCAAACCAGTCAATCCTAAAAGCAATCAACTGTGAATATGCACTGGAAGGACTGATGCTGAAGCTGAAGTGCCAGTACTTCAGCCACCTGATGTGAAGAGCTGACACACTGGAAAAGACCTAGATGCCGGGAAAGGTTGAGGGCAGGAGGAGAAGGGGGTGACAGAGGATGAGATGTTGGGATGGCATCACCGACTTGATGGACATGAGTTTGAGCAAACTCTAGGAGATAGTGAAGGACAGGAAAGCCTGACATGCTGCAGTACATGGGGTCGCAAACAGTCAGACATGACTGAGCAGTTAACAACAACAAATATATCTTAATCAGCACAATACAAAACAGTGAAAACAAAAATAAAAACAAGACATCTAGCAGCTTTGAATTCTCCTTCAATTTAAGCTCTCATTTTTCCAGTTTCCTATCTACTCAGTTAAGGAATTCTAAGTCACCTTTGCTAGTATCGTAATGTATTTCAGAGCAACACCAAACATTTAAAGGACTGAACAAAAATTTGCTAAGGGAGGAGGATGTGGCACTACGGATAGAGAATTATCAAAGGTAAAACATCTGATGTTAGAAATCTTATTTTTGTTTTGATTCTTGCTGTTGCACAAAGGAATCTAAAATTATGCTGTAAAAATAAAGAAGTTTTCTTAAACAAAGAAAGGAAAAGTCTGATGATACTGATATTCAAATAAACAGAATTTCCATTTTTTTACATGGGGAAATAACTGGGATTGGACTGGCCCTCCAATTATAAACAAGTAGAAAACTCATGGATGTGAGGGATGGTGAAGGGCTGTGACATGCAAAAAGGAACACAGAGTGAGTCATACAATTTCCCTAGCTTTCTGCCTGGAGGCACTTTCTGTCAGTATAGACCAGGAAAACCAAAGCAGAACATGGTGGTCTCACTGAGTTAGGAGACAAAGATCAGAAACTAGGAAGGCTAAAATAGCTGGAATTTGCAGAACCAGTGAATTAGAAGAAAAAGAGGGAATTTGTTACTGGGACGACAGAGGATGAGATGGTTGGATGGCATCACCGACTCAATGGCCATGAGTTTGGGTGGGCTCTGGGAGTTGGTGTTGGACAGGGAGGCCTGGCATGCTGCAGCTCCTGGGGTCGCAAAGAGTCGGATATGACTGAGCGACTGAACGGAACTAAAGTAATCTATATATACACAGAATAAAATTCCATGAGGCCACACCTCCCCATCCCAATACTAGATAATCATAAGCAAAAATTTTTAGATCAAGAATTCAGAAGTTTCAAGCACTAGGACATTTATCAGAGAATAATGCCTTTTTAGTGGGGCTGAGCAACTCTGGTGGAGAAGGCAATGGCATCCCACTCCAATACTCTTGCCTGGAAAATCCCATGGATGGAGGAGCCTGGTGGGCTGCTAAGAGTCAGACACGACTGAGTGATTTCACTTTTCACTTCCATGCATTGGAGAAGGACATGGCAACCCACTCCAGTGTTCTTGCCTGGGGAGTCCCAGGGACAGGGGAGCCTGGTGGGCTGCCGTCCGTGGGGTCGCACAGTCGGACACGACTGAAGTGACTTAGCAGGAGCAGCAGCAGCAGAGCACCTCTGGAATAAAGGCTCCTCTGGGCTCATCTCAACAATGCTCAAAAGCAAGCCTCAAAAAGATCAAGCTCATTTACAAGTTACTTAATGCTCCAAAGGAAAGAAAACAGCGATAAAAAAATCCATACTCTCAGTAATAAAATATTCACAATGTGCAACATCTAATGAAAAACTACTACAAATGACAAGGAGGAGGAAAATACAGTCTAAACCAAGAAAGCCAAGTAAAAGCAAGAGACTCAGAAATGACAGAAATTACAGAACTAGTAGAAAATAACTTTCAAACAACTATTATAAATATACTCAAGAACTTTAAGGGAAAACAAATCTAATGAAAAAAACTGAAAGATATATATTAATTATAGATGGATGCTCAGGTCAATACAAAGAAAGAAAGTATGAATACAGTAAATATGTAGGTAAACAGAAAATAATAATTCTTATTTTAAAATTTTTTAAAAGGGTAACTGACTCTTTAGAAAAAATAATAACAATGTATTGTGTTTTATATCACATGAAGAAGTAAAATGTGCTTTAAAAAACAACACAAAGAATGGAAGAATACAATGGAAGTAATCTGTTGTAAGAGTCTTGTATCATACATATATGCTATAATATTATTTGAAGGTATGTTGTGATAAAGATGCATTTTGTAAACTCTAGAGCGACTACTAATTAAATAGAACAAAGCAATATAGCTAATAAGTCACTGTGTGTGCGTGTGTGCTTAGTTTCTCAGTTGTGTCCTACTCTTTGTGAGCTCATGGCCTGTAGCCTGCCAGAATCTTCCGTCCATGGGATTTTCCAGGCAAGAATACTGAAATGGGCAGCCATTCCCTTCTCCAGGAGATCCTCCCGACCCAGGAACTGAACTTAGGTCTCCTGCATTACAGGCAGATTCTTTACTGTCTGAGCCACCAGAGAAGTCCATTACTTGGAATACCATAAAACATGTGATAAACCAAAAAGAAAACATAAAAGGAGAATAAAGGGGAAAACACATGGACAGAATAGGAAAACAGCACAATGACAGACTTAAATCCAATGATTTTAATAATCCTACTAAATACAAATGATTCAGACATAGCTGGCTGAGATAAAGTCTTCATGTCCTGTAAAGTTGAAAATATTTACCATGTGGCCCATTACAGAAAAAGTCTGTCAAGCCCCCACATTTAAAGACTGTATTTGAAAAAGCAAAGATTGTTAGACACCATAAGAAATGAGAATCAAACAACATGTTGCCCAGAAGAAACATATTTAAAATTCATAAACACCTACGTATGAAAAGTGGATGAACAGAGAAGAATTTACTATGCAAGCACTAATAGAAGAAATCTGGGTTTCTAGATTAGTACCAGTCAAAATAGATGTGGGTCAAAGAATAGCATCAGAAATAAGAATATAGGATAATGATAAAATGTTCAATGCATCAAGAAAATCTAACAATCTTTAATGTCTACACACCTAATAACAAAGTTTGAAAATAAATGAAGCAAAACCTTACAAAACTAATGGGAGAAATAAACAAATCCACAATTCTAGATGGACATTTCAACATGAATCTTTCAGTATTTGCTGAAACAGGCAGAAAATAAAAAAAATGTACAAGACTTCAACAAAACTATCAACCAATTTAATCTAGTTGACATTTATGGAATACTAAACCCAATACCACTATAATGCACATTCTTCTCAAGTGCACATGCAACATTCACTAAAAGACACTATGCTCTGGGCATAAAACAAACCTCAACAAAAGAATCAAAATCATACAAAGTATCTTGTCTGTCCATAATAGAAAATAAAAATCAGTAATGACATCTGGAGACCCCCTCCCAAATATTTAGAAACTGAATAATACCTTTTAAGCCATGATTTATGGTAAATAAGAAAATATTTTAAACTAAGTGTTAATGAGAAAACAACATATCAAAAGTATATGGGATGAAGTTTGTAGACTTTTGAATGGCAGCCATTCTAACTGGTGTAAAGTGGCAATCCCACTGCTGGGCATATACACCGAGGAAACCAGAATTGAAAGAGCCACGTGTACCCCAATGTTCATCGCTGCATTGTTTACAATAGCTAAGACATGGAAACAACCTAGATGCCCATCAACTGATGAATGGATAAGAAAGCTGTGGTACATATACACAATGGAATATTACTCAGCATTAAAAAAAAATTCATTTGAAGCAATTCTACTCAGATGGACGAAACTGGAGCCCATTATCCAGAGTGAAGTAAGCCAGAAGCAAAAACAACAATACAGTATATTAACACATATATATGGAATTTAGAAAGACAGTAACGAGAACCCAACATGGGAGACAACAAAAGGAACGCAGATGTATAGAATAGACTTGTGGACTTTGTGGATGAGGGTAAGGGTGGGATGATATGGGAGAAGGGCATTGAAGCATGTTAATTGTCATGTGTCTAATCAATCGCCAGCCCAGGATTGATGCTCGGGACTGGTGCAGCAAGATTTCCCGGGGGGGAGGGAGGAGGGAGGGGGGTTCCGGATTGGAAGCATATGTAAACCCATGGTGATATCATGACATTGTATGGCAAAAACAATAGAAAAAAAAAAAAGAGAGAGAAAAAAAAAGTATATGGGATGAAGTTAAAGCAGTGCTTAGAGGGAAATTTATAGTGCAAACTGCTTATTTTAGAGTAGAAAACAGACTTTAAAAATCAATAATCTAAGTTTCTATCTTGAGAAGCTAGAAAAAAAACAAATTAAACACAAAGAGAGTCACAAAAAGTAAATAATAAAGAGAAGAATGGGAATCAATATGATGGAAAATGGAGAAATAATAGGAAAGTCATTTAAACCAAAAGCCAGTTCTTTGAAAAGACAATAAAATCAATAAAGAAAAACTACTAATCAATTTAATCTAATTGACATTTACAGAATACTGAATGATTGATGGAATACTAAATAATACTAGAATGATTAAGAAAAAGAAGACACCAATCACCAATGTGAAGATTGAGAGAAGAGCCATCACTATGGCTCCTACAGGCATTCAAAGAGGATAATTAGGGAATACTACACAAAGCATTATGCCAATAAATTCAACAACTTTATAGCTGTTACAAAAAGTGATTTTTTCATGAAAAACTTCCCACACAGAAAACACCAGGCTTCACAGTTTATTTATAATTGGAGGATAATTGCTTTACAATGCTGTGGTGGTTTTTGCCACACACCAACATGAATGGATCATAGGTATACATATGTCCCCTCCTTCTTGAACTTCCCTCCTACCTCCCACCCCATACCACTCCTCTAGGTTGTCAAGGAGTATTGGGTTGAGCTCCCGGCATCATACAGCAGATTCCCACTGGCTACCTATTTTACACATGGTAAGGTGTATGTTTCAATGCTACCCTCTCAATTTGTCCCATCCTCTCCTTCCTCCATTGTATCTACAAGTCTGTTCTCTATGTCTGTGTCTCTTTGTTGCCCTACAAATAGGTTCATCAGTACCAGTTTTCTAGATTCTATATATATGCACTAATATACGATATTTGTTTTTCTCTTTCTGACTTACTTCACTCTGTATAACAAGCTTTAGGTTCACCCAGCTCACTAGAACTGACTCAAATTCATTTATTATGGTTGAGTAATATTCCATTGTGTATCTGTACCACAACTTTTTTATTCATTCATCTGTTGATGGACATCTATGTTGCTTCCATGTCCTGGCTATTATAAATGGTGCTGTTATGAACCCTGGGCTACATGTGTGGAAGACAATATTTTTAAGATGTCAATTCTCCCCAAATTGATCTATAGAGATTCCAAATAATCTCATTTTGTAGAAATTAAAAAGTTGATTTAAAAAAGTATATAGAAATGTAAGGGACCTAGCAAAGCAAAAATAATTTTGAGAAAGGAAAAATTTGAAGACCTAATGCTTCTTATTTTCAAGACTTACTGGAAATCTCTGTTAATCCATACAACGTGGTTTCGGTTTAAGGGGAGGGAACATCAACAGACCTATACATTTATGTGAGACTGACCTCTCACAAAAATATCAAGGTAGTTGAAGGGGGAAACAATTGTCTTAAATAAATGTGCTATAGCAATTGAATATCTGTGTGAAAATAACTGAACCTTAATCCTTACTTCATACCTTACATAAAGATTCAAAATGGACCAAATATCTAAATGTAAAAGCTAAACTCATAATTTATTTAAGACACACTGAAGACAGTCTTTGCAAACTTAGGGTAGGAAAAAATTTTAAGGTAAGATGTGAAGGCACAAACCATACAAAAATTTACACATTATATTTCATCAAAATTAAAAGACACAATTAAGAACAAGACAAAGACTAGAAGAAAATATTCATAAAACATATACTTGAGCAGGGATTTATAACTAGTATTTATAAATAACTTAAAACTTTATAAATTAAAAAAAAAGTAAATAGGCAAAATATTTGTTTAGGTACTTCACACATAAAAAGTCTCTATGGGTACAGTTAAAAAGACTGAAAATGCCAAGAACTGATGAGGAAGTAGAACAACTGGAACTCTTTTACATTCCCGGTCAGAATATAACTGATAAAATCACCTTTAAAACAGTTAATTTAATCAATTTCTTATAAGGTTTTCTTGTTTGTTTTTGTTTAGTCACTAAGTTGTGTCCAACTCTTTCATGAGCTCATGATAGCCTGCCAGGCTCCTCTGACAATGGAATTTTACAGGCAAAAATCCTAGAGTGGACTGCCATTTCCTTTTCCAGGGGATATTCCCGATCCAGGGATTGAACTCAAGTCTCCTCCACAGGCAGGCAGATTATTCACTGCCAAGCCACCAGGAAGCCCTCTTAAAAGGTTAAACATATATTTATCACATGACCAGATATTTCACTTTTATCCAGGAGAAATGAAAATATATGTCTCTACATAGCTTGTCTGTGAATGTGCAAAGAAGTTTTATTCATAATAGTTGAAGACAGCAAAGACCCAAATATCCATCAACAAATGAGTGGATAAATAAATTATGGTATATTCATACAATGGAATACTGTTTGACAATAAAAAAGGAATGGACTTTGAGCACACTCAGCAATATAGATGAATCTCAAAATTATTTGTTATGAACGAGAAAAGCCAGATGTAAAAGTACATATTGTTATAATCCTATTTATGTGAAATTCCAGAAGAAAGGTAATATAATAATGTCAGAATAATAATAATACGTCAGAAAAGATATCAATGTTTTCTGAGGCTAAGGCTGGGGAGACTTGATGCAAAAGGTAAGGAAAGAATGTTCTGGAGTCATATAAATGTCCTACATTTTGGTCATAGCATTTATACAGATACACACACATACACACACATAATTGTAATACTCTTTGAACTATACACTTACAAAGAATGCATTTTATTTTATGCAAATTATTTTTTAAAAAATCAAACCACCAGTTAAGAGTAAGGTGTAAACTGCTAATTTTTTGTTTAGTTCTTTCATGTGGAACTTCTTTTTTAACGTCAAAGTGTCCTATCTCAAAGCAGTATGTCTTTTCCTTCCTGATACTGTGTTGCTTCTCCTCATTAATATTTAAAATCTAGCAAAATATGCTACTTACCAATATAGTTCTTTGACATGGCAACTTCCCTGACTTCGATGTGAACAGAGCCTCTTGGTATCTGCACTACTTCCATGTAGCCTGGAACACAGAAGATTACCAGTAATAAGCAGCAACTGGAGCTTTCATCAGAAAATGAGTGTTTAGTAACCATTCATTAGTTAAGTTTCCTTATTCTTCCATTCTTTCTATACACTTTATAAATTATAAGTAATGAGTAAATTCCCCTTTGAGTTCATGAATAAATCTAGAATATTATTTTTCTCTAAATCATCTCAAGATACCTTTAAAGCCTCAAAACATATAATACCGCTTTTTTTTTTCCCCTCAACACAGGCTCTATGGGAATCCCCATCTTAAAGAAACATTACTAAATGGAGCCAAGTAGAAATGGAATAATATTTCCTTAAAATAACTAATCTGAAGCCACATTTAATATTTAAAAGATTGAAAGCAATTTGGGGAGAAATCACTATCTGCTTAAATAAAGAAATTTTGAAAATAAGGGGGAAATCAAGTAATTTGTCTATTTCAAGTACACCAGAGGTGTGAGGAAGAGTTCTTTCTACACACTCACCTCCTCTGGGCAACGAATCATTGAAGAACCCTTCAATGGCATCACATGTGCTTCCATCCCCTCCACAGACTCGACATCTATCTTCCCTAGCATCGGATCCCAAAATATTATCACAACCTACATGCTGAAAACAGAGAAGAATATTCAGTGTGTCAAAAAGAGGAACTCTTGGACCCACTAATCAAATGAATATAACTTACTTATGTACTTGCTTTTCCAGTAAAGGAAATCTAAACAGGAAATGTGAACCACTTCTACCTTCATTCTCTGGTAATTCTAGCTAACATCTCTCAACATATAATTTGAAAGAAAAATATTCTGATTCCCCAGGAATGTATACCTACATTTCTAGACTAGGTTTCTTCTTCATTTATGGATACCATGCTTCAGTTCTTAAAATATTGTAATTTATTGGCAATGGGCTCTTATTCACAACCTCAATTAACCAAGAAAAAATGGCATATGGTCCTATACAACATGGATGATAACAACAAGAGTCTTTACTGAGCACTATGGTTGGCCCTTTCTAAACCATTGACCCTTTAGGATATCCAGTTGTTAGTATTAGTGTCAAAGACTAGTTGTAGAATTTTAAGGTAAATCCTTAAAAGTGAATACCTGTTTCCATCAGCTGAATAAAATTATCATAAAGAAAAAGGAGATGTAAACATATAATTTTAGAATCTGAAAGTCTACCTTTCTGTTTTGCATTTAATCATAGAAATACAGTTTGTATCTATATTTTTGGCATATTTTGGCACTTTATTTGTAACTTGTCTTTTAGTCATTAATACTAGGCATATAGTCTCTGAATATAACCTGTGCCTGGGTCTTTGTTATCTGAAAAACATTTTTATACAAGTTTTTCTTCAAGTAAACACATAAATACACACACACACACACACACACACACACACACACACTGCATCATCTGATACATAAGATACATTTGGAGGCAAGTTAATAAAGACAGAATTTACAAGAAATTATGAGATTAATTAGACAGTGGTTTTTTGTTTGTTTTTAAATCTTATCTTTCTCAGTTTCTGGCATTCAATTTATGCTTCTCTTTAAGGTAAAACAAAAGCAGACAAGGAAATAAGTTAAGAGAACAGTGGCTTTTGTGGCTTTTCTTACTATAAGATTCATACACAGTTCTAGGAAAACACCATGTATTTGCTCCTGCAATTTCCAACTGACTGGCCTGGCTAATTCTCTGAAATAAACACTTTAAAAATGTAAGACTAATTCTATAATGAAAACCACTATAAATGCTTCAAAAGAAGACAAAATGAGAAGAGCATAGCTGTTTTATATTTTGAGGAAATATTTTGCTATGAAATACATCAAATAATCTTTCATTGAGAACACACAGTAGCCCTACAAATAAGAATTGAATCCTCATTCCCTCTCTTTTGCTATCACCTTGTTTATAAACATAATATAACAATAATGAAAATTAAATTCTAAAATATTTTCATAGCTCTAGCCATTCCTATAAATAAAACTAGAACACCAGAATAAATCACATTTGCAAGGTGCTTGTGAATGGATAATTCTACCTTTAACTGTGTACATTTCTTATAGAAAATCAAATGAGTCCAAAATGCAGCTCTCTTTATTAAAAATTAGCATAGTATTAATTAGGAGCTACTATCTGAGAAAAAAAGACAACAGCCTCAAAAACCCCAGCAAAAATGGAGTGAGATTCAAAATCTGGGCAACCTTGCATTCTCCATTGATACAGATATCCAGTGAATCCGCATTGCACTGAGTCCCATCAATCACCGCAGGGGAACGTTCAGTGTAGAAATTGTAACCTTCAGCCAAGCAGTTCAACGCACAAGGTTTCACCCCACCTGGAAGAGTAATAAATGGAGAGACAGTAGAAGGAAAGTCAATGGAGTGTTTCTCCTAAGGAACAGTGATTCAATGTTATCCATGGCAAAGTTATGATTGATAGAGACATCACTCTCTGTTCTATCGCCTTCTTTGCTAAAATTTCATGTTTCTTCGCATTGCTTGTGCAACTTGACGGAGGACCTGCTGAGTAATACTAAGGTTTTAAAATTTCAGGTATTTCCCATATATATTTTCAATATATTTTAGGTCAAAAGGGATCATAGTGGAGGTAACTGAATATTGAAAAGAAATGGAGGAAATAAAAGCAATTTTCAAAAACTAAAAAAAAAAGTTTAAGAAGATCTTGAGAATGACCTCGTGAGACAAACATGAATTTATGTAAATGATATCACTTGTTACTGAAGATGATACAAAAACTGTACTTCAAGCAGAGACATGGTAGTTGTAAAATTAAGCTTAGACCTGCTTTAAACATATCAGGAACTTCCCTCAGCTGGAGGTTAAGACTCTGTGTTTCCACTGCAGGGGGCGTGGATTTAGTTGTGGAACTAAGATCCCACATGCCTCCTGGTGTTGCCAAAAAGTAAAAAATAAAAAAATAAAAATAAATAAATATATTCCATGAATATGGCTTTAGCATGGAGATAAATTCTCATGAGATTAGCAAATCAAAGATAAAAACATATTACATTTGAATAATTCTATGAGATCAATAAATTGAAGAAATATTGCATAGCATCATATGTATTTTAGCTTAAATAAACTGAATAAAACTTAAAAGTAAACTTTAATTAAAAATCTAATTTTATATTGTGAATAAATGCATATAGTAACTTGAGCATTTTTATTTTGTCACTGAAATTTGTATTTCAATGGTTGTATATATTTTTCAAAGTTGGTGTGAAACAGGTAAAAATAGATATAAATAGTAGCAATTTAAAAAATAAGCAGAAAAAAAAATTAGCAGAGTGCCTAACTTCTTAGTATGCTGGAAAAGTAGCAATAAATTTATTTTATTCAAAATTGCACATAAAAAGCAATTAATAAATACATAATTATTTAAAAATACTTTCTTTTGAACTCTTGCTTTGGTCTTATTATAATGATCTTATAAAATTTATCTTTGAAATAAAAAAAGACTACTTCTAAACAAGAAAATTAGGCAGGAAGATGATATGCCTAAGTCTTAGTGAAGGTAGAATCCAGGTTTCTACAGGGTGAAGTCAAAGAAAAGCCAACTGAGTGGTGGAGACAATAAGCGAGAACAATCCATTAAAGGACATCACTGTTACAGCTGACGCTTGTCACGTAAGAAGACGGCCCAATATTGTCAGACATTCTGTTTTTTCAAGAGAAGATAAAACCCTAGATTTTAAAAATTTAAACTTTTTAAAAGTTTTCAGAAATACTGTGGAGTTTAAAACATGTATGTAAGTAAAAACGGTTCCTGAACTGCCAGTTTACAACTTCTGGCTGAATTCCATGTTTTCTTCCATTTTCAATGTCTACAGGCTATAGAACTTCTATATAACTTATAATGTTATTATTAGGCTGAGGTTAATGATATATTTTGTTGTACTGAGCACAGAAATAACAAGTAATAAATAAAATAATTTCTTCCTGAACTGATAATCAAGGTATTACATTTATTTTTATAAGATTGTTGTGAATAAAACTGCTCTAAATTTCCACAGATCTTATTGGGATTTTTTTTTCATTACTACCCAATAGAGTTCTTTCCCCATCTCTTTATTGTAATGCTTTGGAATTTAATGCAGCTTTTATGCATCAGGTTTTAAAAAGAGAACCTGAGTCTTATTTATACAATTTTAGTATTAATTATGTAAGGTAGTATTTGATAGACAGGACATATAAATGCTATGGTATATTCCTTAGCTCACTATGCTATATGATAATAATACAAATAAACTTATTCTTCTTTTATTGTTGAAGATGTGTTCAGCTTCCTCTACTACAATAGGTTTTCAGAAGAGATAATGTTACTATTTCAAGAAGAGATTTAAGATGATTGTCTGAATGGAAGGTAATGTTATCAGTTACCTTCATTTAAAGCTCATTATGAATTTAAGGTTAATTTACTAAGCACATGATTATCAAGATGCTAGTGATTAAATCTGTGAACTATTTCAGAGACTTACTTCTACAGTAAGACAAAACAATCCCAAATGTATGTGTACCTAATAAAAGCAATTCAAAATACATGAAGCAAAAACTTCAACCACACATGAAAAGAAAAGCCATAAAATACTTGAAGATTTTAAGACACTTCTCTCAGGAACTAATTAAAAAACCAGAGCAGAAGAAAATCATAAAGATTATATAAAAGATCTGAAAAATACTATGTCAACTTGACGTGATGATCATATTGAACATAATATCTAACAATTGGAGAAAATATATCCTTTTCAAGTATACATAGAACATTCATCAAACTGGACAAGAAGCTGTATCATGAAACAAACTTCAACTAATTTTAAGAACTTAAATTATGTAGATTATTACTGATCATAATACAAATGACTTATAAACCAGTAACCAAAAAACCTAGAAAATTTTAAATTATTAAGAAATAAAAATAACATAGCTTTAAATTATACATGGGCCAAAGAAGAAATCACAATTTAAATAAGAAAATATTTTTAACTGAAGAAAATAAAATAGAGTTTTGGGAACGCAAGATAACAAAATAAACCCCTCAACCAAAATAATAATAAGAGCAAAAAACTAATTAGAGAAAAGGATAAAAGCTTTTTTCTTTGAAAAGAGTAATAAAATTGATAAACTTCAAGCAAGACTGA
Organism: Antilocapra americana; assembly: GCA_007570785.1. Taxonomy (NCBI): domain Eukaryota; kingdom Metazoa; phylum Chordata; class Mammalia; order Artiodactyla; family Antilocapridae; genus Antilocapra; species Antilocapra americana. Next base: position 3,947,239 of record ML661337.1, on the reverse strand, counting down.
TCAAGAAAAAGAAAGAAGATACATATTATCAATATCAGAAATAGTATATGTCACTACAGATCCTACAGACATTAAACAGGATAATAAGAGAATGTTACGACAGTTTTCTGCCAATAAATTGGACAACATGGTAGTAACATAAATTTCTTGAAGACAAACTCAAAAACTGACATAAGAATAAAAAATGTGAGTAACTCTGTATCTATTAATGGAGTTGAGTTTATAATTTTAAAAAAATTCTTTTCACAAAGAAAATACTGAGCCTAGGTGGTTTAATTAGTAAAAATCTGTTCTAAGGAGGAAACGTTATCAACCCTACGAACTCTTTCAAAGTAAATAAGAATTCTATTCCTGGAAGCCAGATTAACTTTGACACCAAAACTTGTCAAAACCATGAGAAGAAAAAATTTACAAGTAAATAGTCCTTAGGAACATAGATGTAAACATCCTTAATTAAATATAAGCAATTAAGCCCAATAACATGTAGAAAAGATCACCAACACCTGGGGTTTAATGGGGAAAGCAAATGTTGATTTGGCATTATAAAATCTATCAAATAAGTCACTGTTAACAGAATAAAGAAGAAAAGACACATAACTGACACACGGGCAAACTGTACTGAAGGGCTGAGTCAGTTAATTAAGGGAAGAAAATGAAATGAAAAGGCACAAAGGTAGGAAAAAAATAGTGCCTATCTCCAGATAGCATGACTGTTTACCAAGAAAATTCTAAACAATCTACAAAACAACTATTATAACTAGTAAAGAAATTTAGAAGGGTCACAGAATATGTAAGTTAGTATATAAAAATAAATCTTATTTGTATATATTAGAGCACACTATTGAAAATGAAAAATTTTAAATCTTTATTTACAATATTGTCAAAACCATAAATTGCTCAGGAAAAGATTTAACAGAAGATGTACATGACCTCAAACCTAAAACTATAAAGCACAGCTGAGAGAAGTTAAGTAAAACATGGAGAGATATACCATATTCAAAAACTGGAAAATTTAATAGTTAGCATAGTAATTCTCCCTCAATTGATGCATAGATTCAACATGACAACAATCATAAATCCAACATGTTCTTCTGTAAAAATTAACAACTGACTCTAAAATTTATGTGGAAATGCAAAAAACTTAAGACTATCCAAAGAGCTCTTGAAAAAAAGACCCAAGTAGGAGGAGCTTATATTACCTATGTCCAAGACTACACAGTTAAAGTAATTACGTCAGTATGGCATCAGGATAGGACTGACAAATACATCAATGAAACAAAATAGAGTCGGTAAATATACTACAAATACATATCATACCCACAAATTATTTTTAGAGTGTAGATCTAAAGACCAAAATCATATGGTTTTTAAAAGAAAACATAAGAAAATATCTTCCTGAGTTAAGGGGGGCAAAGATTTCTAAGACAGGACAGAGAACACAATGACTATAAAATATTTAAAAGCTGAAAAATTAGAAGTCATCAAAATTAAAATCTTATATTCGTCCAAAATATCATTTAAAACATAATGAAAAGTAAAGTAAAAGTAAAGAAATATTTTCTCATAAGCTATGAGAAAATACTTTTAAAATTTATAAATGAACCACTTGAAAATAAAAAGATAACTAAACAATTTAAAAATAAGCAAAGGATTTGGACAAACATTTTATAAGAGAAGACATAGAAATGCTCAATAAGCACATGAAAATGTGCTCAACACATTCAATAATCAGAAAATGCAAATTAAAACTTCATTGAGACATTATAGACCCACAAGAAGACTGCAAACACCAAATGTTGGCAAGGATGAGGAGCAAACGGAACTCTCATACTTTGGTGGTAGGAGTGTGCTTGGTACAATACTTTGGAAAAATATCTGGTAGTTTCTTTTAAAACTAAACTCACAGCTATCCTATGGCCTAGCAATCCCACCCCTAAGTATTTACCTAAGAAAAATGAAAACGATGCCCATTAAAAGACATACACAAATGTTTATAGCAGCTTATTGATAACAGCTGAAGACTAGAAACAATACAGGTTGCCATCAACAGCAGAATGGCAAAACAAACTGGTTAGTGCAATGGAATACTGCTCAGCAATAAAAAAGAATGAACTAATTGCATTTGCAATGATGTGGATGGATCTCAGAAACATCAGGCTTAGAGAAGCCTTACATGAGAGTAAATATGGCATGATTTTATTTACACAAAGTTCTGTAACAGACAAAACTCACTGATAGGGAAAAAAAGGTCAAACTGGTAGCCTCTTATAAGTAGGTGGAGCCAGTTGCTGAATAAGGATGAGAACTATGAGAATTTTGGAGGCAATGGTAATATTCTGTAACTGAGGAAAGTTTTACAGGTACATGTGTTTGTCAAAACTCAGGGAAAGGACAGTTAGGTAGGTTAAGATCTGTGTGCTTCATTGTACATAATCTTCCCTCAAAAGAAAAATAAATACTGAACTGCAGTTAATCTTATGCATGCTGAAGTATTTAGAGAGGAAAGTATACTGATGACTATAATTTACTTTGAAATGCACCTGAAAAACAGAATAAATTAATGAATGGATAAAGAGTTGACTAGACATGTAATAAAGTATATTAAAATATTAACGATAGAATCTTGGTGGTGCACATACAGTTGTCACTGAAAAATTATTTTAACATTGCTCTGTGTTGGAAAGTTTTCAGAGTAGGATGTTGAGGGAATTCCATGGTGGCCTAGTAGTTAGGACTGAGCACTTAAACTGCTGGGGCCTGGGTTCAATCCCTGCTTGAGGAACTAAGAGCCCCTAGCTGCATGGTGTAGCCAAGACAAAAAAAAAAGTAAGCTGTTGGAAAAACAATAAATAAAAGTTTTTTTTAAGAGTACATTTTATTTTTCTGAGAGAAAATTTGAACAAATTTTAGTTTGTGTTTTGGGAGCATAAAAGAACTTGTGCTCACTGAGCAATTAGCATCTGGTGCTTGCCTAAATTAGAGCAAAAAATGTTTCCCTAAAAAAGAACAATAATCACCAGTGGAAAGATCGCTGGCCTTTGGCTAAGAGAGAAACACATTTTCTTAGCTTCTTTTGAGCTGATTTATATCAGGGTGATAATTCCAAACATTCAATAATTAGAAATTATTATAATGTCTATACACCTCAAGGAAGCCTCAAGAATTCAGAAATGTTATTTGGATTTACACCCTTTCTAGGAACGCTGAACCTAAATAGAATTGTTTTAAAAAATGATTTCTGATTATTTGTACTAACATATTAACTTTACTACAGGGAAACTATTAATAAAACAGGAGACCTTTTTAGTACTAGAGCACTTTCCTGCTTTGATCTGTAAACACTACTTTTTACTAGTCTGTTAATGAATGTACGGGTATGTTTGTATGTATTTGTATATTCTCTTATATTTGCAAAGCTCTCAAGCACCATGAAAACTCTGCCAGGTTATACATTACCTCCAGTATAGGGTTTCCAGTTATAATACTTTCCACGGAAAGGCATATTGTCAAAGTCTGCACATTGTTTCTCTCGAAAATCTCGGGCCCCCAAAGGACATGGCTAAAATAAAATAAGATAATAAATAGCATGATTGTGGAAAAATACCGAAACCAAGGGACAATGCCCCTAAAATTAAAAATGTCTGAACTCCCAACACATTAGCTCACTGCCTTATTCTTGGGCTATAATTCTGGCAATTGCTTTACTGTTTTACAACCAGTATTCTGACTGAAGTGTCTGAATTGTAATCTTAGCCACAGAAGAAATAACTGAAGCAATTTAAACAAAGTTAAGTGTTAGACAGTTTCCATATAACTTTACACTCAGAAGCATGTCACAGTCCACTCTGCAATCAATCCATTAGGTATCTCCTTATAAACAGACATAAAAACTAGGTGAAGAAACTAAAACACAAAATCCTTTTTGGTAACAGTATTTGAGGTCCAGTTGCCACAACTACTCCCAGCTCTTTATTTTAAGAAATCAAGAGGCAGGTTTGTAACATGACATTCAGTACTATTAATTGTGGTTTGGATCCCAACTACTATAGCTGTTTACTGTCTAGTCCTGACAAAAACCATATTTTGAGATGTGGAATGAACTGGGCAAAATCCTAGGCCTCAAGTCTAAACACCTTTAAATCAAGGAATTTGGACTTATTAAGATTTACATTTAATCTATTAACATCACGGAAAATAAAATACCAAATTTTCAAAACATGTACATGTGTTGGTTGTTGGAGAAGAGAAGGATGTTGAGAGAGTGAAGAGAGGATTATTTGTTTTTAAAAGTTTGGAATGCTTTTTCTACCTAAGTTTTTTAGAGAAGAAAATCTTGCCAATCTAGCTAGGTCTAGATTCCAAATCCCACAGGTCATCCTAAACTTAAAGTTCACAAATAATTAAAAATATAACTTCTCATAGTGCTGAGGAAATATGACCTAATTTGACTTATGGTTTAGAGTTCTGTACCAGTAGCATCTAAAAAGCTAAGTATTGCTTTTGAAACAGGGATGGAGAAAACATTCCCCTTAAACATGACAGAACAAAACAAGTCATTAGATGAAATTCTCAACTGTGAACAAATGTGTTACATTCTCAGAGATCATTTTGAGGACATTTTACTACCCTCCCTTAGAGCTCTACATTTACTTGACACACTTTCTGAGATCAGTACATTGCAAATGTCCTTTGAATCAAGTGCAAAGAATAATCAGGCTACAATGTGCAAACATGTGCAAGGTCATCATGACTTACTATACACTGAGGTTTGGATTTCCACTGTATCAAGTTTAAAGCCTCAGATTCTGAAAAGATTGGCAGCAGGTCTGTTATGAGCCTTGCATTTTAAGATATTTTCTGCACATTAAAACATGACACTGCAATGCTAAATCCAATGGTTTTACTTATCAAATTATCCTTCATATTTGCCCTTTAAAAAATGAAAAAGAACTATTCACATAGGCTATGCAATGCATTACACTAGAAAGATATGCTTCTACCATCTTTGTTTCATGGTTTGCTAATTTTTGGAATAAAAAAATGCTTCCCATTACAAGACATTTCCAGGAAACCCCAGAAAATGACCAAGGTTATCAGTGGCTTTGTATGCAGCAAGACTAGTTTTAAAGAAAATATCCTCAATTTAAAAAACACAAGTAATTTGAAATACAAGTTTTCACACAATATTGAAGTATTTGTAAAGCACCAACCACCTAAAACTTTATTCAGGCATGTCTTTCAGTCTATTTGGAGTAAAATATAAAAATGGAAAAACTACAATCCTATCTGAGGCAACAAGTATATGACAGCACATTATAAGTTGTCTACAGGTGCTGCATACAGGTGAAAGATCAAAGTGTCAAATGAATCAGGGAAATATCTGTTGAGAAAGAAAATCTTGAGTGTTTCATATGAATTATATAAAAGTGTCACACATATTCTTTATAACATTATAAAATATTAAAATATTATAGGAATTGAGCTGGTTAAGAAAGAAAACAGACTTCTATTAAGAATTAAGCCAGGACTTCTCTGCGGTCCAATGGCTAAGACTCCACACTCCCAATGCAGGGGAACCAGGTTCAGGGAACTAGATCTCATACACTGCATCAAAAGATCCCGTGTGCCACAACTAAGACCAAGCATGGCCAAATAAATAAAATAAAAATAAATATTAGAAAAAAGAAGCCAAGTAAAGCCATTGGAAAGAAAAGAAAAGGTCAATTTTGGGAATAGTTGGATAAAGGCCATCCTGGATGAAAGAAAGGAACTGTATAGAAGCATACAAGTTAACATTTCATAGATAAGAATTGGTTTTTTTTTTTTTTAAATGCACTGAAATAATAAACGAAGGCATCTTGAGGGACACTCACTTCAAAAAAAAAAAGAAAGAAACAAAAATCCTATTCTTGACCATCTTGTAATTATCCTAAACAGCAGAGAAGTAAAAAGTTCAAAAGAAGAATATTACTGTTTAATGACACACTTGGATAACATTTCATAAGATTTCTGATCTATTATTTTCTTGTGATAACCACTCCCAGGGTCAGCATAATAAAAACATTAACAATAACAACACATACTTTTCTTTTTCTAAGCACTTAGTATCTATTTCCACAGCACACTGTTCAGAGGTCTCTAGATCTATTATAAACTCACTCACCACTTTTGAGGTGGTTATAATTAGTAATCCCAATTTACAACTGAATAAATTATATTTTATTACAGGCTGCTTAGTAAGACACCTCCTTCATCTGAGTGGGGGCTTCCACTGGACTCTGTAAATGCTACAATAGCAACATGGGTTTTTAGCTCTTACAATGTACAAAAGCCTAATAGGAATAACTTGGGTTCTAGACCTAGCCTTGTCTTTACCAGCTGCAAGTTTATCTGCTCCAACTACTTTTTTCTTATTTATAAAATGAGAGGGTTAAAGTATGAATTTTAAGACAGAAGCAGACAGACTTAGATTTGATTCTAACTGATTCATTTTATTTACCGCCTTCAGCAATGTACTTCACTTTCAAGGGCTCATCTATAATCTAGGGATAATACTAGTATTTACTCTGTGGGTGAGGATTTATATAAACTGTTTAGTTCTGTACCTGGCATTGGTTCAGTTCAGTTCAGTCGCTCAGTCATGTCCAGCTCTTTGCGACCCCACGGACTATAGCATGCCAGGCTTCCCTGTGCATCACCAACTCCTGGAACTTGCTACCTGATAGTGGTAGCACTCAATAACTGTTCGCAGTTGCGTGATCTTTGGTCTAGGCATCCTTAGACTCATTCCTCACCCTCCTCTTGGTCTGCTCTTTATTTCAGGGGAACAAACCTGCAGGCTCTGTTTCACAGGATTCTATGTCAGTTGACTTCTAGTTGGGTTCAGGCAGTGGAAGGCACTAGTAGAAGAAGCCAGGGTATTTCATTTCCTCTCTACCTCTGGCAGCATCTTAGGCAGAAGCAGAGTACTTTTGTGACTCCAATATCAAACAGCCACCCTTACCTTCAATCCTATGGTTCCAGATTCAGCTGTGTGATTTCAGTCCCTAGCATGTAATAAAACTACCTCCTTCCTGTTTTTTTCTGGTAGGAGGGGTGGTATCTTTCTGCTGATGCTAATCTATGGACTTGTCAGCCTCTTCCATTATTTATGTAACCAATTCTTTGCATTAAATTCCCTCGATTCAAATATTCAGAGAGGTTCATATTATTATGGTTGGATCGTCACAGATACTACAGTTGATGATGATGAAGAGGAGCAATAATGAGAAAGAGGAGAAGAAAAAGGAGGAAATGATAGTAGTGGTATTGGTACTTGGGAGACTGAATAGAGGTATGTTTCCTTGGATTATATGTTGCAACTTATTGGTTAAGGGCAGAGGTTGGCAAACTTCTCTCAAGGGCCACACAGTAAATATTTTAGACTTTGTGGGCCCTATAATTTCTGTTGCGTACGCACGTGCTCAGTTGCTTCAGTTGAGTCCGACTCTTTGAGATCTGTGTGTGACTCCTTGTTACTGACCAAAATAAAAGATGCCCAGGGAAATTTTACAAAAAAACAGACATTTTATTTTTCTAATGTACTAATCCAGTGGAATCTTTCCCTCTTTTAAAATATTTCAATATATATTGTGTTAGTCACTCAGATGTATCCAACTCTTTGCAACCCCAGGGATTATAGCCCACCAGGCTTCTCTGTTCATGGAATTCTCCAGGCAAGAATACTGGAGTGGGTTGCCATTTTCTCCTCCAGAGGATCTTCCTGACCCAGGGACTGACCTTGCATCTCTTGTCTTCTGCATTGGCAGGCAGGTTCTTTACCACCAACACCACCTGGGGAGCCTATATAATCTGTTACAACTACTCAAATGTGCCATTACACTTTTTAAAGAAGACATAGACAATATGTAAATGATAGGGCTGTGTTCCACTAAAATCTTATTTACAAAAAGAGGCGATGGTTCAAATCTGACCCGGCAGGCACAATTTGCCAACCCCTGATTCACGATGTTAACATATAGATACATCTGTATGTCAGCATTGTGCAGAAGAACCAAGCTCAACTATTAATTTTTGAGTCAATATAGAATCATATACTTTAAAGAACTGATGTCAGATTACAATATAATTTGCATAAAATGCTTAAACTTCCTGTACAATTATCCCCATAGGGGTCATACACTCTGTGTAATCTTTAGAAAGATACATAAAATACTTTTCAGATGACCACAATTATTATCCAGTTCTTTCTTTCAGCCAAAATCTATTTTCCCATAACCCAGTAGTCTTGCACCTTTCTTCTGAACAAATCTAATCCCTAACTGAAAGGTATCTAGACCTTGATGGCTTTCTTATGGGGACATAATAAATTATCATTAGTACTTTTAAAACCAAGCACCAAGAACTGGCCTTAAGGGTCTTTTTTAATATTCAGAATATATAAAAAATATTTTATATATCACATGTCATCTAGGCTCTGGAGATAATGCAATACACAAAACAGATTAGGTCCCTGCTTTCATGGAGCTCACTGTAGTTGGAGATGAGAAAGAAGAAAAATAATGCAGGGTACTAAGATGGTGGTTAAGTGGAGGCTGGGGGAAGTTGTTTTAAATGGTAGACTAAGAGAAATTCTCTCTGATAAGGTGGCACAGAAGCAGAGAGTTTAAAAACTGAGGACATGACTTATGTACATATCTTTAAAAGAGTGTTCCAGGAAACATTAAATGCAAAGGGTCTGAGGCAGGAATGTGATTGGGAAATTCACAAAATAACATGGAAGATGGAAGGTCTTGTAAATTGGAAACTGCAGCAGATTTGGGAGAAGGCAATGGTAACCCACTCCAATACTCTTGCCTGGAAAATCCCATGGATGGAGGAGCCTGGTAGGCTACAGTCCATGGGGTCGCTGAGCGACTTCACTTTCACTTTTCACTTTCATGCTTTGGAGAAGGAAATGACAACCCACTCCAGTGTTCTTGCCTGGAGAATCCCAGGGACGGCGGTATCTGGTGGGCTGCTGTCTATGGGGTCACACAGCATAGGACACGACTGAAGCGACTTAGCAGCAGCAGCAGCAGACTTGGGGACTTGATTCCATACCTTTCCGTTTCTAGAATATATCAGATTAGTGTTATGTTTTAATTTAACTGTTTCCTTCAGTGAATGCTCTGAATCTGTGTTGATTAGAAATAAGCTTATAAGGAGTTGTATATTCTGGTTGCAAAGAATGAGAGAGATCAAAGAGTAATTTCTTATGGAAAAATTCCATAGAATTTATTTTTGTGTTGTTTAAGAATAGTGGAGAGTTTAGGGAGCAATGTTTTTTAAATTACTTAAGTATAATAAATGCTGACACTATGTCAAAACCATAACAGGAAATAGGCATAGGCAACAACGTTTTTATGTAAAGCTTGACAGGTTTTCAGCTTCCCAGTGTTAACACTAATCAAGGATCTTCTCCTAAAAAGCAACCAGCAAGGCCTCACATAAATCTGGAAAGCAACACTGCAGGTCTTGGTATCTTTTGATCTTAGTATTTTCAAACATACAAAAAAACTTAATATTAGCATCTTTTTTATCACTTTTTTTTTTTTAGAGAAATGTGTACGTTAGCACATTCTATGGACTATCTTAGGCTTCCAATCATGTTGACAGATTACAAGAATCTCCTTTCACAATACTTTTTATTGGTAGATAAATCTTAAAAAAAAGAGTAATTCATTGGGGCATAAGAGTGCTATAAAAAGAAATCTCAGCTTTTGCTGACAAACTGTCCTGGGGCTTTTCTATTACTAGAGTTGAAATCTTGGTTTTATTCCAAAAAATAGGGTGACCTTGGAAAGTCCTGGGATCTCTTTGCGCCTTCTTTCATTTGCAAAATACACCCCAAATGCCCTTACCTTCAAGAGCAATACATCCCAATATGTTTGCAAATGAGGAAAATTCTGCAAATACTGAATTATGTCTTCTTGTTGTTCAGTCACTCACTTATGTCTGACTCTTTGTGACCCCATGGACAGCAGCACGCCAGGCTTCCCTGTCCTTCACCATCTCCCAGAATTTGCTCAAACTCATGTCCATTGAGTCAGTGATGCCATCCAACCATCTCATGTTCTGTTGCCCTCTTCTCCTCTTGCTCTCAATATTTCCCAGTATCAGGGTCTTTTCCAATGAGTTGGCTCTTTGCATCAGGTGGTCAGAGTACTGGAGCTTCAGCTTCAGCATCAGCCCTTCCATTAAATATTCAGGACTGATTTCCTTTAGGATTGACTGGTTTGATCTCCTTGCTGTCCAAGGGACTCTCAAGAGTCTTCTCCAGCATCACAGTTAGAAGGCATAAATTCTTCGATGCTCAGCCTTCCAACTCTCACAAATATACTTGATTACTGGAAAAACCATAGCTTTGACTATATAGACCTTTGTCAGCAAAGTGATGTCTTTGCTTTTTAATATACTGTCTAGGTTTGTCATAACTTTTCTTCCAAGAAGCAAGCGTCTTTTAAATTCATGGCTGCATTCAGCAGTTGCAGTGATTTTGGAGCCCAAGAAAATACAATCTGTCACTGTTTCCACTTTTTTCCCCCCATCTATTTGCCATGAAGTGATGGCAAAATCATGGATGCCATGATTTTGAACACTGAGTTTTAAACCAGCTTTTCCACTCTCCTCTTTCATCCTCACCAAGAGTCTCTTTACTTCCTCTGTCTTATGGGTAATAGTGATAAGCAAGCTGAGAATAAAAACTTGGTCCTCTCCCTGCATCCCTTTCTTTTCTTTTCTTCCTAAAAGAGATGGGAAGGCTAGGAAGACAGGAGGCTTCCTACAGCCTCAGGAAAAATAGCAAAATAAGCAAAGTTGGCACTTTGTTGACCTTTTCTCTTTTCCACCTTCTGTTTTTTCTTACATGCATGCCAAATGCACTTGTATTTTCTTCACTATTACACTAGACCAACTTTATACATTGCCCAAATCCAATGTTCTTTTTCTCCAGGATAGAAACATATTTTTAGCCACTTATATCCTATTACATGAAGAAGCACAAGTGGAGGTTGGATTCTGACGCTTGCTTTGCTTAGCAAGGCATGCACTTGACATGGAATTGTGAAAAAGGGACATACTCCTGTTCCTTCATCCAGACAGCTGTCATATACATAAGTATACCACATGCCTCTCTTATAAGTTCCAAACAAAATTACTGATTTCTTAATTATCAGGAACTGTTTTATTATCTTATTAAAAAATTCACAAAGGCATTTCCAAGGTTAGTGTTCAATATATGTAGTGAATCATTTTAACCCCAGTTTTTTTTTTAAGTTATTTTAATTGGAGGCTACCTACTTTACAATATTGTGGTGGTTTTTGCCACACATTCACATGAATCAGCCATGGATGTACATGTGCTCCCCATCCTGAACACCCCCCTCCACCTCCTTCCCCATCCCATCCCTCAGGGTCATGCCAGTGCACCAGCCCTGAGCACCCTGTCTCATGCATCAAACCTGGACTGGCGACCTATTTCACATATAATTTCACATATCATATTTCACATGATAATATACATGTTTCAATGCTATTCTCTCTCACCTTCTCCCACAGAGTCCAAAAGTCTGTTCTTTACATCTGTGTCTCTTTTGCTCTTCGTTCATTGTTACCACCTTTCTAAATTCCATATATATATGTTAGTATACTGTATTGGTGTTTTTCTTTCTGACTTACTTCACTCTGTATAATAGACTCCAGCTTCACCCACCTCATTAGAACTGATTCAAATGCATTCTTTTTAATAGCTGAGTAATATTCCATTGTGTATATGTACCACAGCTTTGTTATCCATCTGTCTGCCAATGGACATCTAGGTTGCTTCCATGTCCTGGCTATTATAAACAGTGCTGTGATGAACACTGGGGTATCAACCCCAGTTTTAATGTACACTTCTCATGTTTTCTCTCCCAAATAGTTTCTGGTTTTATGGGAGCAATTTTGCTATAATTTTACTTTTGAAGAAAACAAAAGTCTGATAATCCTACATTGTCCAGAAAAATTTAAATCTCAACCTCATGTTTGATAATATAGTCTCTTATACAAGTTTTCAAAATTAAAGCTGTTTTTATATGTTTTGTATAGCCTATATTCTATTTAAATGTCTTCTAATCCATAGCATGACTCTTTCCTCTAAGCCTGTAAAAATGTTAACAAACTTTTACTGTGTGATTTAAAAAATGTCTCTTTAAAGAACAAAATAAACAAGCAAGTTTTTCTCTATGCTTAAAGCTAGTCTTTATTTCTCAAAACAAGATACACACTATAAAATTCATACTAACCTAAAATAAAATTCAAACTAACCATACTAACCTAATGACACTGCTTCTGCTATTTTTTGTAAAAATAGCAAACTTTCATAAGCATATTGAAGTGTTCTTACAAGAATAATGTGGTTGATACATATTTACTTTCTAACTATAACTTGCAACACAGTTATAACACTGTTAGTTAATAGATCAACTCTGTACTTTGTCATCACTTACCCCATACCTTTACCTGGGGGAAAGGTCTGAAGTTTCATAATTTTCCCAGCTATCTGGTTCTGTTGCAGGTTAAGGTTAGACTGGAAGTAAGACAATGTCAAAGGTGACTAAACTCGGAGCTTACTTTGCCACACCCACTTCCCAAAGGCTCCATCTTTTTTAAGAAGGCTAGAGCAGCATCCGGAAATTCTATGCCTTATTGAATCCTTTCCACGGCACTAGCCTATTGCTGAGCTTTAGTTCTTCATTTAAAAATATTAAAAAAAACAACAAACAAGATACTTTTCTGGGCAGTTCAGTGGCTAAGATTGTGCTTCCAATGCAGGGAGCACAGGTTCCCTGGTTGGTGGAACTAAGATCCTACATGCCGCGCAGTAAGGTCAGAAAAACAAAACAAAACAAAAAACCAACCCTGGCTTTGCCTTTGTAAAAGTGATTTGAAGACTTAATGAGTACTTTTAAAAATATATAAAAGTACCTTGTAATCTCTAAAACTTAAATGTATGCAGTAATAGCTGCGCTGATTGAGTAAAGATTAAGTACTAGGAATGGCACTAGATGTTTTAAAGTGTTTGTGCTCAGTTGCATCTGACTCTGTGTGACCCCGTGGACTGCAGCCTGCCAGGCTCCTCTATCCATGGAATTTTCCAGATGAAAATAATGGAGTGGCTTGCTATTTTCTACCCCAAGGGATATTCACAACCTAGGGATCAAACCGTCATCTCCTGTGACTCCTGCTTGGCCGGTGGATTCTTTACCACCGAGCCACCTGGGAAGCCCGATTAAAGTGTTTCTTTTAATTCTCAAATAGACCTGCAAGTTTGATATAATTAGACTCTATTTATACAGGTGTTCCTTTAAAATTTAGTGAAGTTAGGTATCTTGCCAGGGTAAAATAGTGACAACCTTGTTATAGTCAGGATTAAATATAAGTCAATTCTAGTCCAAAGTCCATACTTCATTCACTATAGTCTTACCTCCCAATATACTTCTCCTGTGTACCACAACCAGGGCAATAACACTATTTAACTGACCTTAAGTGATGAGTGGAAGGAAAGAACTGCAGACAGCATGTACCTCTAGCAAAGCTGACTGAAAAAACACCCATGTACTACATAATCTATGCTTAAATTTTAGAACAGACCACAAGTGAACTGGAAAATTCTTTGTCTCCATAATTTTTTATAGTTTTGATGCATAAAATAAAGGAGGAAATGAGATGCTTAAGATGTAAGAATAATATGACTTCATCCTAGCCAAAGCTGAGCTTAGGTTTTTCACCAGAAGTTCTATCCTAGTCATATTTTCAAGCAGACAGGCAAATCACAAATAGTATGGAAAGAAGAACTTAAGGATTTTCTTGAAAATAGCTAACAATACCAGAACGCTCTTTTTATAAATGTAGAAAAGTTCTTTGTACGTTTTCTTTAGGCTCTGATATAAAGTTTGGCTTATAACCTTAATATAGGTATATTTTTTTACCCATGACAAAAATCAAGTTTGAGTATTTACCACACTGACATTTAATCTTCTACTTAAAATACTATGTACACCAAGTTTTACCCTCTTAGAACATTTTACATAATAGTTTTAAGTGACTGCAGTGAAAAGTTTCTCAGGAAAGCAGAAATGCCTGCTTAACAGTTAATATTCTTCCATGCCAATAAAAAGGAGATTTCATATACATAATAGAGTATTTTTTGAGCAGTAATTGAGTAAACCCTTTTTAAAAGATTGAGTATATATCTGGATCTTTATTTCTCATAATGGCACTACTGGATAATCATGTTAGCACCCACCTTTGCTCATTTATAAACACTGACTGGACCTTATCAATCATTTAAGTCCAAAGAGGGCAACTGTTCTCAACCAATGAACCCTCAGCATCACAACTTCCATAAAGCTCTGCTCTCTAAACCCAAGTTCCGTAAGACCATGTCTATTAGATTAGTTTATTATTCCAAATATTCTCTTGAAGTTCCTGTTTAATGGCAAGACCAAACTTCATCTAATTATCCTGTCTTTAATAGATGCCTTCTAGGGCTTCCCTTGTGGCTCAGCTGGTAAAGAATCCACCTGCAATGTGGAAGACCTGGGTTTGATCCCTTAGTTTCTCAGTAGCTTCAAGGCAAGAAGCATATTCATTGTTCCTGCCACAGCTACTGTCTTTACCTGCTATTCTGTCCTAGAAACCATGATGTGAATACCATAGAAAGAATCCTTGTCTAGATGCCAGAGGCTCCTAATACAGGGAACATACTACACATCTAACACACTATGATGCTGGTAGCCAGCCTCAGAGTATATTGTGCGATACCTTTGGCCTCTAGGCTGGTTGTGCTGCTGCTGAGAGTGGTCAGACCAATTTTATAGCTCGCTTTATTTAAAAATCTTAAAGACTGGGACTCTCTTTTTATAAGTTGCCTCTTTTAAAAAACATAAGAGAAGTAAAAGACCTACACAAAATAAACACAAGAAAATTAACAAAATGGTAATAGGCTCATACATATCAATAATTATCTTAAATACAAATGGATTAAAAGCACCAACAAAAGACATAGACTGGCTGGGTGGATAAAACATGTACATGTATACACTTACACTTACCACATCACTCTACTTAAACTCCCAAGTTATATGTAATCATTTTATATTGTTAGGTTAATCATGTTTCCATTATAGCTTGCAACTGTAATTATCTTTTTTGTCTGACTATTGATTGTGAAAACTGATAAACGTCTTTTACTACTCTATTTAACTATTATCTGCTTAATACCATTGTATTATGATTGGTCAATAGAAAATAACAGAATTCTATTATCACTAAAACTGCCATTTAATAGGAAAACTGGTAATCACTTTTAAAAAATCCAGATGCATATCAGAATTGTCTTGACATTTTTGAAAAATACAAATGTCCAGGTATTGCTTTTTTGTCTCTAGAGTTCCAGATGTGTTTCTAATGAGCATCCACGTTTAAAAACAACTGGACTATATGATGATTTTTTATTTTTATTTAGTTTGTTTCACTTATTCTATTTCATATTCAGTACTCCCATTTCATTTAGTTTATGTTTTCCAATCTTTGTGTCTCTTTTTTGTTGTTTTTTTTCAAGCCTTCATCAAGAGTAGTAGAAAAGCTTTTGTACACACACACACACACATATATAAATAGTATGTATAATATTATATATATTAAAAAACCTATGAATTTTTGTCTAGCTAAAAATTTCATGACATTTTGATTCCACTTGTTTGACTTAGTATGAAAAGAATGCTAAATTTCTAATTTATATTCACTCAAAAGTTTGATATAGTTTCATGTATTTTGGCATCTAATATTACTTTTAAAAGACTAGAAAGTTTACTATCTCAGTGATCTTTAAAAGAAAATTTGAATGAGGCTGGAAACTTCTAATCTAGTTCTAAGAATATAAGAAATATTGTTTTTTTTTTAAAAAAAACCAGGAAATTAATGTGATACAGTATTATTAACTAACATGCAAATTTTGTTCCAATTTCACAAAATGTTATGGTAGTGGCCATTATTTGTTTTCATACCTTATTCAAGATTCCACATTGTATCTAGTTGCATTAAGCAGCTTCAGCCACATGCAACAAATTCTGGTAAATTCTCTCATTTTTATTCTATTACAAATATTTTCTAATATTCCTTGCTATATTAATAGCTTCTTAGACATACCCATCATTTAAAAGTGGACATGTAATTTTTTAAATACATGGGGCTTTTAAGGTATCTCTGATATTAATTTCTCATATTGATATTAATTTCTCATTTAAATATTATTAATTTCTCATTTCTCTTTTCTTCTCTGCAACCACCATCTGTGTTTTTTCAGTCTTCTAACTTTATTGTGGCTTTCAATGGCTAAGTCAAAGATCTCTCTTGCTAAATATCACATTACACTTGAAAATATGTGGGTTAATTTCAAATATCTTTTGATATTGACTTCTAACATAATTCTACAGTGACATGAGAACAGACTATATGATTTCAATACCTTTAGACAATAAAAAATTTTTTATGAGCTGCCTATTTCCCTACCTCCCTAGCTCCCTCCCTCTATTCCTTTTTTCCTTCCTTTCTTCTATTCGTCTCTTTTCTTCCTTCTATTCTGTTTTTCCCACTCACTCCTCTCCCTTCTCTTCCCTTCCCTTCCATCTCTTTCCTGTCTTTTCCTTAATATATTTCTTTAGACAATGAAATTTTCACACCTTGTTTTATGTTCTGGCAACCTGAATATAATTTGTATCCTACTGTTGTGTGAAAATTGTATAAGTCTTAATTATGTTGAATTGGTTCATGATGTTTTTCAGGTCTACTATGCCCTTCCACTTTTCGGTATATTCATCTTATTAATTTTTGAGTTTGATATTGAAACTCCAACTAAAAAAATCTTAATTTATCTACTTAAAAAATAAGTTTGATATATAGTAGAAACATATATAACCTTGTTCTAAATTTTCTAAGTCTCATAAATATGTTATCATACGTTCATAATTTCATCTGCTATTCAGCTGTATAAAGTCAAAATGTATTTTACTTCAGCTGCTGTATTTCTTAGTGGCACAAAATAAATCACTTACGAACTGATTTGTGTTGTAGAAGCAAGGCTGTAAAAAAACAGACTGTAATACAAGTTTACAGCATAATTTTTCTCGATTTCTATTGAACAAATGGAAATTAAAATTATCCTACAAGTCAACTCACCACTTAGGGGTGGTGAGTACAGAAAGAAAATATGGTTAAAACAATAGGTCTAATAGGTAGAAAGTACTCAGTAAATGTTAGCAGCAGCTACAACCATTACTACTACTGCTGCTGCTAGTACTGCTCGTATTGCTATCATTACTAGTCCTGTTACTGCTGCTACCACTTTTGTTGCTGAAAGATAGAAACTAAATGAGCTCTGACGCAGACATCTGAGGTATACGCAACATCTATCACTCCCTACTTTCTTGCTTGCTTGTTGTTATTGTTCAGTCACCAAACTGTGTCCCACTCCTTGAGACTGCATGGATTGCAGCACGCCAAACTTCCCTGTCCTTCACCATCTTCCAGAGCTTGCCCAGGTTCTTGTTCATTGAATCAGGGATGCCATCCAACCATCTCATCCTCTGTTGTCCTCTTCTCTTTCTGTCTTCAGTCTTTTGCAGCATCAGGGTCTTTTCTGATGAGTCAGCTCTTTGCATCAGATGGCCAAAGAATTGAAGCCAATCCTTCTAATGAGTATTCAGGGTTGATTTCCTTTAATCTCGACTGGTTTGATCTCTTGCTGTTCAAGGGATTCTCAAGACTCTTCTCCAGCACCACAGTTTGAAAGCATCAATTCTTTGGCATTCTGCCTTCTTTATGGTCCAGCTCTCACATCTGTACATGACTACTGGAAAGACCATTATTGTTTAGTCACTAAGTTGTGTCTAACTCTTTCGCGATTTCAGGGACTGTACCTCTCCAGGCTTCTCTGTCCATGGGATTTCCCAGGCAAGTATAGTGCCATTTCCTTCTCCAGGAGATCTTCCTGAATCAGGGATCGAACCTGAGTTTCCTGCTTGACATGGATTCTTTACCACTGAGCCACCAGGGAAAGACCATAGCTTGACTATATGGACTTCTGTTGGCAAACTGATGTCTTTGCTTTTTAGGACACTGTCTAGGTTTGTCAGAGTTTTTCTGCCAAGAAGCAAGCATCTTCCAAGTTCTTGGCTGCAGTCACCATCCATAGTGATTTTAGAGCCCATGAAGAGGAAATTTGTCACTGCTTCCACCTTTTCCCCTTCTATTTGCCATGAAGTGATGGGACCAGATACCATGATCTTAGTTTTTTTAATATTGAGTTTTAAGCCAACTTTTTCACTCTCCTCTTTCAGCCTCATCAAGAGGCTCTTTAGTTCCTCTTCACTTTCTGCCATTAGAGTGGTATCATCTGCACATCTGAAGTTGTTGATATTTTTCCTGGCAATTTTGATTCCAGCTTGTAACTCATCCAGCCTGGCATTTTGCATGATGTGCTCTGCATATAAGTTAAATAGACAGGGTGACAATATGCAGCTTTGTTGTACTCCTCGCTCAATTTTGAACCAGTCAGTTGTTCCATGTTTGGTTCTAACTGTTGTTCTTGACCCACATACAGGTTTCTCAGGAGACAGGCAAGATGGTCTCATATTACCATCTCTTAAAGAGTTTTCACAGTTTGTTATGGCCTACATAGTTGAAGGCTTTAGCGTAGTCAATTCCTTTCTCTATGATCCTGTGAGTGTTTGCAATTTGATCTCTGGTTCCTCTGCCTTTTCTAAACAGAATTCTAATTTTTGCTCAATCTACTTCTCAGAGAAGATGACCCTAACCCCATTTTAAGGACTTATCTGGATTAGCTGAAACCAGTTATGGTAATATCATTCCTTTTGCTTGTGACTGGGTTAAGGGTGGGCATGTGGCGTCTTGACCAACAAAACATGAAGGAGGTCTGCTGAGGGAGCAGGCAAGAAGCTTTGGTAAAAACGTCTCATATATTTAAGAAAGACACACAGGAGTACTTTATCTCTTCTCTTCCTTTGAATATTGTAAGGGAAAAGTACCTTAGTTGTTCCATTGGTCCCTTTTTGATGCTTTTCAGTTTCCTTTAAAAAAAATATGACCTTAGGATATTTTCCTTGCTATCTGATCAGCTCTTTGCTGATTTTAAAATGTTAAAAAAAAATCTTATTCAGCAATCTAAGAATATTTTTCTGTCAGAGTAATGTCATTACGAAAAACAGAAGTTTCACATTTGTCTTTAAAATGAACTAAATTTGATTTGATTAAAGAATTTTATACATACTATTTATAGTCTTTTTTTACTGCTTTTTTAAATTTTATATTTACAATGCTTCAGGTGTATAGCAAAGTGATTCAGTTATATCTATCTATATATATTCTTCAGATTCTTTTTCATTATAGGTTATTACAAGATATTGAATATAGTCCTCTGTGCTATACAGTAGGTCCTTTCAAAACAAAAATAGACTCAGTAGACATAGAAAAAAAACTTAAGGTTAGCAAAAGAAGAAGGGAGAAGGATAAATTAGAAATTTGAGATTAATATAATCTTCTTTATAATAATTAGTTTTCTACTGCAAAACTAGACTAGCTTTGTGTTCTCCAATACAGCTGTCACTAGCCACATGTGGCTATTCAAATTAAATTAATTAAACTTAAAGATTCTGTTCTTTTGTTGCACTAGATGAATTTCAAGTGCTCAACAGCTAATTTGACTAGGCACTGGACAATGCATATACAGAATATTTCCATCATTGAGAAGCATTCTCTTGGACAGTGCTGGGCTAGATTACATGTCTAAAAAGTTTAAATTTTGTATTAGATTAAATTTTAAAAGGCTCCAGCTTGCACAGTTTATGCTTCAATATCTTTATTAACTTGGATAGCATGAAAATAAATTTTGGTGTGATAACTTAATTGCCTCAAATTCTGAACTAGTAGAGACAATATTAATGAAAATACATAATTATTTGCATATCCATTATATATGTGTGTGTGTGTGTTAAGTATATCTCCTTAACATTTGCTGAAAGCTGAAACAGAAGACAAAGATACTAATAGAAATGTTAAGTGACCAATAACAAGCTTTACAAAAATCTGAGCATATAATATATGGGTAAAATGAAACAAGTTTGGCATGTGTGTCTGGGGTGTCTTTATCTGTTTTTTTATTACCTACCATACATTATTCATATTATATAGCACTTGTGTTATTAGGCCCAAAATGTGGGCCCACCTCTACAACTATCTAACAGAAACAGACAGGGATTGAGGGCTGGGTTTGGCCTTCACACTCCTACCTAATACAGGATAATATACAGTAGGACTCCCTTCTTCTTCTCATGCATAAAACCTCTATTTTCTGAGATTTATGTTATTCATCCAAATCACTATTTGGTTTCATCATTGTTTTTTACTAACCTCATGAATACCATTTCCGATCATTGGTTAAAGAGCTTCATACCTGCTTCACAGTTTCACTTTATGTTCCAAGTCCTAACGTCACCCACATGGAAAACTCCCCAAACTCCCAACCCTTAACAGTCCTTGAACTCCTTGACCTCCATTCAACATTGGGCGTGCATTCCCATGACCACACTCCAGATCTGACCTCAATGAGAACAGTCTCACTTCTCACATCTTAAATTCAAATATTAATACATTCCATTCTTGGATCCCCTGACTTGCTATCTCTTTCACTCTGTTTATCCTGCAACCCTGGGTCTTTAATGCTTATGGATTTTTCAAAGTTAGATATCTAGTTTTCTCCCTGCTAGCCCTTTTTATAGACTCCATTGTCATTCCCTAGTGTACAGTGCATGACTCACCAGTATCCTTAAATTCTTCTTGATTTGTTTGCTGTTCTGCTGTAGTCTCACCTTTCTCCAACCCATTTTCATCTAAAGCATAAATTTTAACCTACACACTTTACACTTAAATTTTATTTGTACCTAGAAAGCTCTCAATGTCTCTTCCTTCTTTTCTTTTCCAATTTGCCCTTCAGGTCTTTAGCTTCCTATGGGAAGAAACCCTTAACTCCATAATTGGGCTATGTGCCAATTCCACATGTTTTTATAGCATTCCATATTTATTCTATCATATCACTTGTCACCCTGTCTTGTGATTTTCTGTGACTTCTTAAGAAATTATAAAATCCTTTAAGGCATAGGCTCTCTTATTCTAGCACAGTCTGATAAAAGTAGGCACTCAGTTATTTGTGAATTAATGCTGGAAATTTAATATAATCATTGTAATTGAAGCTACATATAATTATTAAATTGAAGCTACATGTATTATTAAAAATAAATTTAATAGAACTAAATATGATAAGCTATAAATAAGAGTGTGTTAGCAATAATATGAGGAGAAATAGAGTAGGGTAAGGAAGATTAGGAATCCCCTACAATCCAGAGTTGTAGGGAGAAGGGAGGGTTGCAATTTTAAATTCAATATTCAGAGTAGGCCTCACTGAGGAGATGATCAGTTGAGTAAAGGTGAGGTAAGGGAGTTAGTGATGTAGATATCTGGGTTGGAAGAATACATAAGGCAAAGAAAACAGCCAGTGCAAAAGCCCTAAGGTGGGAGCATGCCTGGCATGTACAAGGAGGGAGACCGTATGCCTGCAGCAGGCTGAATAAAGAGAAAAACAGTAAAAGATGAGATTAGAGAAGTAACAGAAGGCCAGATTGTGCAGGCCTTGCAAACCTCTGTATGAGTTTGGATTTAAGTAAAACATAGAGCCATTGGAAGGTGTTGGGTAAAATACACTGAAACTCTGCCTCTTATATTGAGCACTACAGGGAGCAATAGTAATATCAGGAAATTCACTGAAAAAGCTATTTAGAGTAATCCAGGGAAAGATAGGGGACAACTTCCCTGATGGTTCAGTGGTAAAGAATCCACCTGCAATGCAGGAGACACAGGAAACAGAGAAGAGCATATGAATGAAGAATAGTGTGGGAGTGTGGGTAATAGTTTCATGATAAATTAAAAGTTGTGGTTTTCAGATAGGAGAAAGGAAAATCTATTTGGAAGGAGTAATAAGATATAATGACTGGGTATGGGCTTCCCTGGTGGCACACTGGGAAAGAATCCGCCTGCAATGCAGGAGATGCAACAGACGCAGGTTCAATCCCTGGGTGGGGAAGACTCCCTGGAGCAGGAAATGGAAACTCACTCCAGTATTCTTGCCTGGAGAATCCCATGGACAGAGGACCATGGTGGGCTACAGTCCATGGGGTCGCAGAGAGTCAGACACAACTGAGCGATTAACACACACTATTAAGATATAAAGAAGTTAGTCAATTCACTTCCAGGCCCAGTCATTCATGGGCTAGGGGAGAAAACACAAGCCCTTAACTTAAGAGGCCTGCAAAAGAAGCAGTATCTTCAGAGGAAAGCCAGTTTCCATTAGAACAAGAAAGAAAAAGGAAAGAAAATTCAGAGACTTCAAGATATAAGGGGTTTTGCTGATGATGAATCATGAGTTTCTGGGGGCACAGAAGAGTTTCAGTGGTTGGGAAGGGATAGGAAATAGCAGGGATATGCAAAGATTTATGGAATTGAATGGAAAGAGACAAGGAATGATGTTGAAGTCTGGGACTTCTTGAAGTGGCAAGCATAAAATGAAATAAAGGCCATAATAAGATTAATCCTTATTTCTTGACCTCAAGCAAGACAATGGTGGCAAGGTTGTGAGTACTGAGGGCCTGGGGAGTTCAGGGTGTGCGTGTCTCTCTCTTGATTCCTTTTCAGGAGAGCATATTTGCTCCTAGTGCTGGAGCTTCCTCTTGACTCTTGTCGATGGAACTGATGGACCTAAAAGGCTGGTTCCATCCAATTCCAAAGATTCATGTGACCCTCACACACATGGATTTCTGATCAGACTAGCTCACAGTTTAAAAACTTTCCTCGCTCTAGGGGAAACGTAAGCTAACTTTTCATAGCAGAATTTGGTTTTACTTACATCTGTGTTGCAGGAGCGATACCGTTTCCTTTCCCCAAGGCAATATTTTCCACCTCCTGAAGGTCTGAAAACACATTTTGTTTAACATGTGATTATAATATATCTAACCACATAAAGAGTATATAAATTGCTTGATGAAAACATATTGACATTTAAGAAAATTTAAAAATTGACATTTTATTAGTTGTTAAAATAATAATCATGGTGATAGCAATAATGATTATTATTGTTAAACAAAAATTAAGACAATTTACTATGAGTAATTTTATAAGGCTCTTAATTGTGATGATATATACATTCTTAAGAAAATGTGATTAAATCAATGTACTTTCTAATTAACATAGTAAACAGGTATTCAGTTCAACATGTTAAGTTTAAAAATCATTTATAATGAAAAGCCATTTGAATCATATTCAACAAAACACATAATCTGATACTATTTTTATCAAGTAGGAAATGGAAAGTTTGTTTTTACAGACTAGAAATAAGGAGAAGACACTAAACAACTCTCTGGAAATAGCTTCAGTTCAGAGTATTTAATGCAGGAATAAATTTCTATCTCATTTCAAATATTACATAAAGTTTAAAAGAATTAAATCAAAACATCAGATAGGCTTTCATTATATAGATACTTTACATTACATTCAATTAGGGTGTTAAATACTTGTTTTACATAAATTAATTTCTGGAGTATTTAACATTAGAGAAAGTCATATGCTATTACTTTGACACGTAATATTTGAATGGAAAAAACTAACTTGTTGTTTTAAAAGTGGTCCAAGTCATTCTCTTAAGTATTTGGGTATATTATTTATTACCATAGGGTTTTATACTTTTGGTTATTAAATTACAGTAGCTTAGAGCTGAACTTCATGATTCTGTACTTGTTTTAAAAAGATCAAGTCTCAATTATAATTGTGGTTCACTGATAACTATTATCAATTATCTCATTGATATTAATTATAGATGAGATAATTAAAGTTACACTTTGAATATATTTTGAATGCCAGTGAATGTTGACTTTAAACAAGGGAAAAAAATGGCCCAGCTTGAGCCAGAATGGGAGAAATGGGTTGGTCAGACAAAAACAAGGTAGTGGGAATAGTGGTGGCACTGCTGTTTTATGAGTGGGTGACAGTGAGCTCTGTTTAACAGAATGAAAAAATAGAAGTTATACAAGGGGAAACAATTTCAAACTAAAAAAGAAGAAGAGAGACATTTAGAGGGAGGAACCAAAGACAGGGATACTAAGTTAAAATGGAAAAAAATAAAAATAGACCATCTTTTACCCTAGCAGGGGGAAAAAACAGAGGTGATATCATAACATCATTCTGCACCAAATAATTGTCAGCAAAGAAGGTCCTTAACCTGAGTTTTAGATAAAAATGGGAGCACTTGACATGAAGCAGCCAAGGAGTAGTTTAGTCTCTGGTAGGACACGAAAGACCAACTAGAGAAATCATCCACCTGTAATGGGCACTGGTGGGAGGGAGAAGCAATACAGCTTAGCAAGGAATACGGACAGGCTGGCTTTATGCCAGGGGGAACTCTGGCTAGAGAAAGAGTGGTGGGAGAGGAGCAGTCCGACCTGCATAAAACAGTCACGAGGAGAAAAGTGGTGGCAGTTCCGGAAGATGATTAATGGGGGCATGTGCATGGAAACTATTTTAACACATGGGCAGTATTCTTTTCACTGTGATTTGTGATGCGAATCAAGGCATTTCAACCCTTGAAGTGCTCTCATTGGTCTTTTTAATACTAATGTAGCAGTAATAATTTTATGTGACATGTGAAAAGACCTTAGGTTTCCTGGGAATAATGGTAATGTAGCTAAGACCAGACCTGGTTTCATCCATAATTCAGTAGTTTTAGGAGGAGGAAATCTATCTGATTATTACTAGATTAAAAGTCTGGCTGTACCTGGGATAGATACACAATGCTTTTCTTTTCTCGTTAGTTACACAGTAAGGTGAAAAGAAGAAAAAGAAAGTCTGTCTAACAAGGCTCCTCCACTTGCCTGTGCCTATTGCTTGTTCTGAAGACAAGCACTTGGCTCACTGGTGAAACGTTTTTACAGATAACATGTGAAACCACAGCTTTGAACCATTTCCAACTGTGTCTTTTTGTTGGCTCCGGCTTACTTTAGCTACTTACGCTGGACTGTCACAGTGTCTTAGGGATGAGGAGACGCCTCCCCCGCAGGTCCTGCTGCACTCTCCCCATAGTGACCAGGGACCCCAGCCCCCATCTATGCTCTGGGGCCAAGTGCCAAAAGGAACACAATCTCCCTGATAACACCACTGCAAGATTTCACAGAAAACACAGAATTAGCTTTTAGGCAGACAGGGCTACCAGGACAGAAATAAATACATAAGGGTCAGGCAATGACCAATTATAGGCATTAGCTTTCTCCCAATAGATAACAGACTGAGAGTTCTTTAACTGTGCTTAAACTTTGGTAAAGGTGCATGTGATTTGCAAATTATCTTTAGCTAAGCAATGATTTATAAATCTCTAACAAACACCAGGAGTCCAAAAAACTAGACTTTACTTCTTTTTTTCCTTCTCTCTCCACCTCCAGACTTTCGGTGTTTTCTCATTAGAGAGACTTCAAAAGTCTTTTTTACATATTTTAGTATTATAACATTTTTTTCTTTATATTCCACTATTATTAGACTCATGGAATGATAACGCAATATGGAAAGTTCCCCAGTAAGGAATTTTTATGATGGTAATTGCATTCTCTTAAAAAAAAAAAAAAAGGCCGATTGAGGCTACAATAGTAAAAAAATGTGTTGTGGCATTTCATCTACATGAGTACTGCAGACATAATAAAAGTAATGCCAAGACACTAGGGACAGGGTACAAAAAAACCCTTATATACACTGACTAGCCATGTGTATAGCCCCTACAGGAACATGTGTACTGGAATTCTTCTCAGCTTTACTCTCTGCAATAAACCACACATACTGCACATAAGTAGAAAGCCAGGAATAATTTATCAAGATGCAGATCGCATAATCAGCTCATAACTCTAACATGATAAATCTTATTTGCAGAATATGGTAAAAATGAAAGCTGTTTTTAAAAAACCATGCACTATGCAAGGCTTTTATTAGCGCATTTTTCTGAGTTATCAAAATTTGATGAACCATGCTGATGCCTGGAGAAGGAAATGGCAACCCACTCCAGTATTTTTGCCTGGAGAATCCCATGGACAAAGAGTTGGACACGACTGACTGACTAGGCAGCATGCTGATGCTATGAAAGTTGTTTGTATGAATAACAACAGTGAACACTATCTGTCAGCAATGTTAGATTGCTAAATAAAAATTCAACTTTATATTAAAATGTAAAGGGTTTATGACACGTGATGTTTTAAAAGTAATCAATTTATTATATTAATTCTATATATCCAGAATTCTTTCACTTTCACCATTTGTACTACTATCACTCTTAGACCAAACTGGCAAATGGAATAGTTTGTTACCTGGTTCCCCCGCCTCACTTTCTTCTATCTATAATCAACCTATTCTCCAGGGAGCTATCAGAGAGCTCTTTTAAAACATACTATATTATCATGTTACTCTTTTCCTCAAAAGACTGTAATGGTTTCCTCTTCCCCTATGGTCAACAATGACCTTTGTGAATTAGCCCTTGCCTCCCCTCTCCAGCCTTATTCTCTTTCTGGTACAGAATGCTCCAGACACACTGGCTTTCTTTCTGTTCCTCAATACACTAAACTTGTTTTCTGCTCAGGGTACTTAGATTTGCTGGTCCTCCTAGAAATACTCTTCTAATTCGTTCTATTGTAGTCTTCTCGTCATTTGGTATCAGGTCAAGTGTCATTCAAAGAGGGGGGACATCTTTCCTTGACCACTCTTGTCATGAAGTGGCTGTACCTCACTACCCCTGCCACCCTCCCCTCCTCCTACTCCAGCATGTACAGACATTACATCTTCCCTTTTACCACTCATTTAAATTACCCATGGCAGAAGATGAGATGGGTTAGATAGCATCACTGATTCAATGGACATGAACTCAAGCAAAATCCAGGAGATAGTGAAGGACAGGGAAGTGTGGCATGCTACAGTCCATGAAGTTACAAAGAGTCCGACACGACTTAGCCACTGTACAGAAATAACTTATTTTTCAAATTATTTATTACTTTTATTGTATCCTCTCTTTAGTATACAAAAGCCTTAAGAGCTACATGTGGCTACTCAAATTTAAATTAATTAAAATTGAAAATTCAGTTCCTGAGACCCCTGCTAGGAGTCCACAGCCACATGTGTCTAGTGGCTATGATACTTGACAGAGTAAGTAGATACAGAACATTTCTATCATCACAGAATGTTCTACTTGAAAATGCTGAATGTCTAGAATAATGCCCAGAATGTAGTGGATATTTAACAAAACTTTATTGAATGAATGAATACATTAGTTAAATTATTGAGTTCTGTCTCATTTTGGTTACTATGTGTCAAGAAGGAACTGGAGATACTGGAGAGTAAAGAAAGTCAAATTCATCTTTGCGTCCTTGGTAGTTGGCATTCAGAGAATGTTTCAGTAGTTGTAACAACATAAAGGACTTTTAAGAAAAGTACAAAGGAATTATCATTTGTCCCTAAAAAATTAGGCAAGAGGAAGTTAAAATTTAATTGACTATATATAAGGCCAAACATTCTGATCCTAAATCAAATAAATGTTAAAGTAGTGCATTAAAAAACAACAAGTTTTGGGCAAGTAAAAAGTATTATGAAGAGAAAAAAAATCATCTGTCTAAAATGATGAAGCAGAGGCAATTGGCTGAATTGATAATACAGTACCAACTCTGGAAGCAGGACTGTTAATTATGTACATGTGACAGGGAGAATGTTCAAGGTGCCAGCTTATGATTTACCTAATTGATCTTGAAGACCAACCAGTTTGTATAATGGTATATCAATTGTGTTAGATCTTCACCTATATAAAAATCCTAACAGTGAACCAAATATCCTCTGGTTTTTATTTTTGGTATTACAAATGTTATTACAAGTAGCTACATGTAAGAATATTTATGCCTCACCTATTTTCCTATGAGAGTAACTGAGTAATGTAGTATTAACCAGCAGTTACTGTTCTTCCCCCCTGTGGTTTGGAAGGACTGATGCTAAAGCTGAAACTCCAATACTTTGGCCACTTGATGTGAAGAACTGACTCATTTGAAAAGACCCTGATGCTGGGACTGATTGAAGGCGGGAGGAGAAGAGGACGAAAGAGGATGAGATGGTTGGATGGCATCACCAACTCAATGGACATGAGTTTGAGTAAACTCCGGGAGTTCATGATGGACAGGGAGGTCTGGTGTGCTGCAGTCCATGGGGTCACAAAGAGTCAGACACGAAAGAGCGACTGAACTGATTGAACATTTAAAAATTCCAAATATTAAAATTTGTGTATTTTTAACATTGGGAACTTAGCATTACTGATTTCAAATAATAAAATTTGATTTTACATTTATCGTATATAATCACAGAGCTGCACTTAAAGCTAAAAGAGACTTTAGGATTTATGTGGTCTAAGCGCTTCATTTTTTCATATGAGGCAACTAGAATCTTAAGAAGGTTGTCTTGCCCAAGATCACTTACTGAGAGAAAAGGATTTGCTGTCCAAATACACATAAAAAATGTGGGGAAAAATCAATTGGAGGTGTAGGACTATATATCTGAAGACATTAAAGAATATGCTAATATACTTTATTGAACTGTTTTTACTACATAAAATACAAAATAACACTAGAGATTTTTTTAAAATTTAATTAGCCAAAAGTATATATGTGTATGTGTGTGTGTGTATATATATATATATATATATACATGTACATGTTTTTTCGTACCTCCTTGAATATTCTTATAATTAGTAGAGGAAAAAAATTCCACTTTGTGCAACTTTTAGGGCATGAAATTGTAAAGGTTACAAAAGCACTGAAAGATGCAAGGTCTAAAGTTTTTAATAATATTGTTTTACATGCTTTCTAGATGCTCACAAAATACAGCACAGGGAAAGAAATCACATAAATTCTCCTGTTTCCCTCTTAAAATGTATACTTAAGGTACAAGATAAATACAAATATTCAGTTTGTAAAATGTTGCTCAGTTCTTAACATTAATCACTATATACACAGCAGTAGTATTCTGTAAGTGATTTGCTAAAACCTTTTATTGTGAAAATTCATGCTATTTATTATATCTATTCTACAGCGTCAACACAATAGACAATTATATCATAAAGTTAAATAACAAATTAATGGGTAAAGAATGAAGAATTAATAATAATAATATAAGTATCAGCCATTTAGCAGTTGACAAGAGACTAGTGTCTAGTTCAATAATTAATTAACAACTTAGTCTTCAGTCAGTGTGTTGTGTTTAGTTGTTCAGTCATGTCAGATTCTTTGCTACCCCACAGACTGTAGCCCACCATGGGGATTCCCCATGGCAAGAATACTGGTGTGGGTTGCCATGCCCTCCTTCAGGGGATCTTCCCAACCCAGGGATTGAACCTCTCTTGCATTGCGGGTGTATTCTTTACCATCTGAGCCACCAGGGAAGCCCAAGAATACTGGGGTGGGTAGCCTATCCCTTCACCGGGGAAAATTCCCGACCCAGAAATACAACCAGGGTCTCCTGCAATGCAGGAGGATTCTTTAACAGCTAAGCTACCAGGGAAGCCCAGCTACCAGGGAAGCTCAAAGTCGCTCAATCATGTCCAACTCTTTGCGATGCCATGGAATTCTCCAGGCCAGAATTACTGGAGTGAACAGCTAGTCCCTTCTCCGGGGGATCTTCCCAAATGAGGGATCGAATCCAGGTTTCCCACATTACAGGCAGATTCTTTACCTTCTGATCCACCAGGGAAGCCTAAACATTTTCTTGGCTCCTCTGTCCATAGGGATTCTCCAGGCAAGAATACTGGAATGGGTTGCCATGATTCCTCCAGGGGATCTTTCCAACCCAGGGATCGAACCCCGGTCTCTCACATTGCAGGTGGATTCTTTACCATCTGAGCCACTAGGGAAGTCTGTGTGTACCCTGTTACAAACTTCAGTTTTCATTTTAGCAACACCCTTCTTTGGTCCAAAGCAAGTCCTTTGTTTCTTTTCTTTAGTTTCCCCAACTACAAAATGGAGACTAATTTCATCTTTTGATTATAATATGGTTTGGATGATGAGCACAGAAATTAGTTCTATACAGACATACCTTCAAAGAAGTTAAAAATCTATCAAATGACTTGTTTAACTTTGCTCTCTGGCAAAATGTTCTTTTGTGCTTGTTTACTTTCCTCTCAACCTTGTGTTTATAGGAAAGGATCTCTGGAATTTTTGCTACCTCTCCTTCTGGTAGTATTATGTATCTTAATGTGGTACATGATTTTAAGAGAAGAAACTCATTTAACTTAACAAGTTTTTTAAGAAACCTATAGGGAACTTCATGTGGATCAAGTTATTTGAGCTAATTTTCTAGATGACCATATTAATCAATCTATACTAAGATTTTAATGTAAGTCATAATTAATATAATTAGATTATACCAAATAAACTTTAAGTATACAAATCCTATAAGCACAGTAAAGGTGGGAATTCTGGGTTTTATATTTTCTATTTTTATCCTTTTTTAAGGAAGGATAAAAGATGCCCAAACTGTAAAAGTTCTATTTTCACAGGCATAGAATTTACTTCATTTCTTAAACTAGAAAAGTTAAATATTCAGAGGGAAACTAGTTTTTAATTTTTATTCTCAAGGGTTATATCCAATCTAGTGATTTTGCACTATTCTAAATATCAGTCATATTACTTTAGCCTAAAATATCCAGATAAAGTAGATAAATTTGGCCTTCTTTTTGCTACTTCAGGTGTGTTTAACCAGATTCACAAAGGTGAAAGAAGTGAAACTATCACATTCCAAACATAAAATCTCGTACTGCTCATTCTTGCTTTTCACATTCCTTCTAAATAAAAGAAATATGTCTTTAAAACTATCTGGAAAGATGATATATTCCAGTGAGGCTTTAAAATTTTTCTTAAGAAACATTTATTCATCATTAAACATTTCTGTTAAGCCACTGAATTTTATTAATATTATAAATCAATCTAACTTTGAAAATCTGTCAGAATTCTACAAAATAAAATTTCAAAATAAGTATATACATGGTATTTTAAAATAATTTTTTTAAACTAGGTATATTTTAGGATGTAATTATGGTAGATCTTGTACCATAGCCAGCACTGGGTCTAGCCAGCATCTGGAATAAGATAATTCTAAGGAAATCCTAAGATTTTAAAGGATGTGATATTGGTGATTCAATATAGGACATTCTTCCCAAATCAGAAAAGCTGAGAGTTGGAACACAGTGCTATTAGAAGGCTTATCTTTCGCTGTGCAGGTGTGGGAATGCTAAGGTCTATTTCAACCCAAATTCTAAATCAGAACTTGTCATCCCATAC
Source organism: Antilocapra americana (assembly GCA_007570785.1). Lineage (NCBI taxonomy): Eukaryota > Metazoa > Chordata > Mammalia > Artiodactyla > Antilocapridae > Antilocapra > Antilocapra americana. The sequence continues at coordinate 3,915,701 of ML661337.1, read as the reverse complement.
TATTCAAATTTCTAGAGCAATTGGAAGAGCTATTCTTTCTTCACTTCCTGTGTTTATAGCTTGGGACCAAGTCAAAACATATTAAATTCTACTCTGAGAGAAAGAAGATCTAAGGCTGCAAATGTCCTATCATATAGCCAGTGCTTTAAAAGGACATGCAATAATTCTATTCTAATCTAGTCTTGTGTTTACCATGCAAAAATATTAGGAATCAATGTCATGTATATATAAACCTGAATTCTGGACTGTGTCTCTAATTGGGTCTTGTAGAATCATTAAATTAATCTTTTGGCAATAAACCAAGTATATGAAATGTTCTTTGTGGTCACCATCAGAACGTACAAGAGCTGGGTTTTGATTATCCTTAATATCTTGTTTAGTAACAATGCCAACACTACTATCGGAATTTTTATAGTGTAGATCTTTGTTTACTAATTCATCAAATATGGCATCCCTCGGAGTTCTGTCCAAAAGGCTATTGCTGATGGCTAACAAATACTCTTTTACTGCAAGTTATACTGACTGATTTGTAGGCGTGTGACCCATGGACATATAGTACCAGTGCGCTGTCTGGGCTCATCAAATTTCCTCCTTTGGTTAATGCTACTGTCCCAGAGCACATCCATTCAGACCATATGGTTCTTATTCAGCCCTTGAATGGCTTATTCAGGCAAACATCCAATGGCTGTAATAGCGATGTCAGACCCCCCAGGACTCACGCAAAGATCAGTTTTTAATTTTTTGGCCATATTTCTTACTCCATCTGCTAAATGTGCATGGAACAGTTCCCATACTACATGGAACATTTGTGGAACTGCGCCCCCGGGCAAAGATCCCGTATCTTTTGCAGCCAGAGTTTGACGAGATCATTGTGGATCCAGTCCTCTGGATATGTCTATGCTATCACTTGAGCCATATTTCTCCCCTCCCCCAACCTTTTAAAAAAAAGATTTATTTAAAAAACTATGAGCAGCTTTGGTTTTATCCTGCTGGCTAGACAGGATATAGGTTCTTTTTTGCTGAGAGTAGTTTTCAAATTCAGAATTAAGATCAGAGGTTGTGGATATATCATTCATGCGTCTGAGACACACAAAGTCATGTTAACAGTCTGTGATGCTCATTACTATCAGTTAAGACAGTCTGGCAAATAATTTTCTGCCCACCATCATCTAAGGTTGGCACATAATAATGAAAAGTAATGATGATGTTCTAGTAACATATATTAGCACCATTCCTCTGAGGAAGCTAACAAAAAGCTCACAAAGATAGTATCTCATTCCATTCTCAATCTATCTCTATGAGTTTATCTCATTCCATTCTCACTCTATCTCTATCACTTTAAAGTGAGATTCATTATTTTGCCAATTCACTATTTTGCCAACTACCATATATATTTAACTCAATGTTCTGTCCAGGGGCGTTTTTATTGTGTTTCCAGAGATAACAAACTGTTACAAATAAATAAATGAAAAATCCACTTAGTAATAAAGGGTAAAATATATTGTTAAACCGTTTCAGGCTCAGTGACTCAGCATTCCTCTGACAGGGAAAATTTGCCCTTTATTCCACATAATTTCCCATCTGAAGGTAAAGTATAATAAGAGGCAGTAGAGAGGGAGAGTTGTCAACTTTGGAATCAGAAAGACCTGGGTTAGAATCTCAGCTTTATTATTCAATTGCTATGTAATCTGAGGCTTTCAAGTCTTACTTTCTTCATCTGTAAAATGGAATTAAAACAGTACCCACTGTAGAAGATTTTTGTCAATAGTAAACAGAAAAAATCTGTTCTTGGCACAGTGTAAGTATAAAACTATTCATTATCACTTATAATCATTATTACTGATAATGTCAACTATAGATGGCACGAATACAGACTGGTTACACAAAGTGAACCAGACCAATTGAAAACTTTGCTTTAATTTTGTTATTAAGTGTTTGTATGGCTATTTTGGTTTGAATTAAATTCTGGGCTCTTATTTAATATCCAAATGTGTGTGCATGCCCAGTCGCTTCAGTTGTGTCCAACTCTGCAACCCTATGGACTGCAGCCTGCCAGGCTCCTCTGCCCTTAGGAGGCATTCTCCAGGCAAGAGTGCTAGAGTGGGTTGCTGTGCCTTCCTCCAAGGATCTTTCCAACCCAGGGATTGAACTTTTGTCTCTTATGTCTCCTGCACTGGCAGGTGGGTTCTTTACCTCTAGTGCCACCTGGGAAGCTCTAATACCCAAATAGCTATAGCTTTAAGAGGAAAATCTGCATTTGTTAATAGTACCATGCTTCTCTCTTAAGGAAAAAAGTAGCTTGAGATCAACAACAATAAAAATTCATAAACAGATAACAAGGCAAATGCAGTAAGTGAAAAATAAAATAAATTCAGCTCACATGAATAATTCTTTGTACTTTTTCCCCTTAAAAATGTAAGTCGGAAAAAAATGTAAGTGGATCTAGTTTTCAAAGTTTTTTCATAAATTCAAAATTAATGATAGGTTCATGAATTTTGGAAGAAGAACGGCTAAGATTTGTTTTACATATTAATCTGAGATGCTGAAATCCAAAGTATTGACTTTATGAAACTGCACTCTAATGTTGTGAATATTAATGACCTCTCGGTAGGCAAACTTTGCTACACTTACAAGTTCTTAAGTAGATTTTAACCGGAGTGCAAGTTGTTGTGCCAAAGTCTGCAGGAAGCTGAGAAGATTCTAAGGAGAGGGTAAAGGGGCAGGCAAGGGGTTCTTTTAACCTGAGCATTTCCATTGTTGTTTTCAAATGTATATAACAGAATTATGTAGAATGCGTTGAACAAAGTAGTTAAGGATTAAAAAGTTGAAAACCACTAGCCTACATTAAGAAAGCGAATCTTTAGAAATCAAATACATTTTTGCCCCATTTTATTTACTTTCTCTTATCTGTGCTTATTCTTACTTATGCTTAGAAATAATTATATTTCCCTTCTATTTGCTAATCTAAATTTAAATTCAATATTGTTAGCTTTGATATTATTTAGAACATTTTCTAAGTAGCCTTCAAAACTGTAATGCACATGAAAATGACATCTCTATCAATTATATGCACATAAGCTTTAAAATATGATATTTCAGAGCCCTGCTGTTAGGCACAAATTATGAGATGTTAACTGTGTTTACCATAAAGATGACTGAGTTGGGTTCTCAGATAACCACTACTTGTGGTTTACCTAATTAGAGAGATCATATAATTTACAGATGCTTTCAGGAGAGCTCTTAAGTGTTTAAAAGAATGAGTTCTTCATGCTTTGGGTTAAAAATTAAAGTAAAATAAAAAGAATTATCAGGTCTAATGATAATATTATTATAGGCAAATAGAAACAGTGAGCTGCTGGTATAGATCACAAGAATAACAATCAATCAATGGCAAATAAAGAAACAGATTCTCACTGTGACTTTCCCTTTACAGTTGTGTATTTCTCCTAAGTACAGATCGATGTAAATTGCTACTTGTCATTGACAAGAATTGTTGGTTCCAGAATAAACCTAGACTGTTGTTTCAAGAATGTGGTTCCTAATATTTCTATTACATCTATGAAAAAAACAGAAGGAATTTTGGTAGTGTGTGAAGGTCTCTGTATTTTTATTGGCTACTTACAAAAGTTTCAAAAAAAGATTCTTAATCTTTTAAAAATGACCCTATCAATTTATACATTTAGCATAATTTACCAACATTTTTAAACTCAGCATGGAAAAGCCATCAACATGGCACTAGGTCATGGGTCCTAAATGAAGCCATCAGCAAGGATTAATAAACTATGACAGCTGCCCAAAAGCTTTCATTCTTTTTATTTGAACATCAGATTGCAAGCTGAAATTCACTATAATCTTTGTTGAAACTAGCCCAACTAACATGGAAGAAGTCAGAACTGAGAACAGATGACAGTATAGTTACTGTTGTGAACTCAGTCCATAGCAATAAATTTTAGAATCACATATATAGCAATTCCTAAAGAATTTCAAGAATAGCCTAAAATATTCTTATCTGTTTAAACCATTCCTAATAATTACGGTTTTTGAAAACTAGACTGGTGATACTAAAAATTATTTAGCAATCATTTCTATGCTCAATAAATTACTCTTCTACTATTAGATCTTTCTCTCATATTGTAGTTTTAAAATGACTCATTAGACTATAGTTATAAAATCTATTTTAGGATCACATAATTTTCTTGGAAATTGTTGCAAAAAAACAGCCATATGACTAAATAGACTATATTAAATAAGACTGCCTTTAGGCTTTTTTGTGTGTGCAAATACAGCTCAAACGTATGCATATAGAAAGATGAAAATGACTCAGAAAATACTACACTTTCCTAAACAATGCATATTTGCAGATATCAAGATAATTCATCAGGCTAGACAATTACTATCTTATCAGGCACATTTTAATTAGTATGCATGATTTTCTAGTGGCTGAATATCAAAACCAGAAATCTGTCAGTTTAGTCTACATGTTAAAAGCTAACGAATCTTTTGAGCTTACCCCCTTTTCAATATTCCCAGTTTGACAGAGTGTTCCCTCAGCTGCGGGAATACTGTTGGTGACACAGCGGTTGCTTTTGCTGAGACACCAGAGCTCTCTACACACTTCCTAGGAAAGAAGGCAAAAGCAAGTTGATCAGAAGTAGAGACTAAAATCATATCCATTTGTCCATAAAAAATACTCACAGTATATAAGCCATGTTAAGCATTACTTGTCTCTTGCTGGTATTGAAGCATCAGAGGTGAGGATTTTAGTGTAGTTCCTTTTGGAAGGTAGGTTACCCGTTTCACAGAATATTTTTTAATATTTGTCTTCATAACTCTTTTTTAAATAGATAAAGTATATCTTTGTTTTTAATATTGATCAGACTCTTTTAAAAATAATGTACAGAAATTCCATTAATAGAGAGTAGTGAGAAGGAAAGAATATGTGGAAAGGACACATGTGTTTATTACTCCCCAAAACATACAATAGCACAAACTTTCAAACTAATAGAGTTGCCAAGTAGGTAATTTCCTAGACCTGTTGAAATATTCTAATAAACAATATTTTTTAAAAAAAGAGACTGTACAGGGAATGATTTCTAAAATTATTATATGCCAAAAGAACAATCTAGCAATGTTATTTGCAATAGCCCACTTTCATGAAAGGGAAATTTGGTTTTGAACAAATGCTGCTATTTATGCACCATTTTCATAACTGATATATTTCAGATGTTATTTGGAGCTGTTCTGTCTTCTTGATTATGACTTTTCACTACACCACTTCAGCAAAGGAGAATTTAACTTTAATGCTGGCAATTTAAAATATCTCATTTTGTTCACACATCTGAGGTGGCTCAGTGGGTAAAGAATCTGTCTGCAATGTAGCAGACACAGGAGCTACAGGTTGAATCCTTGGGTCAGGAAGATCTCCTGGAGAAGGGCGTAACAACCCACTCTAGTATTCTTGCCTGCAGAATCCCATGGACAGAGGAGCCTGGTGGGCTACAGTTCATGGAATTGCGAAAAGTCGGACACAACTGAAGTGACTGAGCATACATATACATATTAATCTATCAGATTTTAAAATAAGTTGAACAGAATGGCCAAAAAAGATTACTTTGTATAAAATAACGAAAATTTTTAGGTGTTTTTAATATATGCTCACCAACTAGCAGGAGGCAGTGATCAAAAGCATCTCCAAGAAAAAACATGCAAAAAAGGCAAAATGGTTGTCTAAGCTGCTGCTAAGTCATGTCAGTTGTGTCCGACTCTGTGCGACCCCATAGACGGCGGCCCACCAGGCTCCCCTGTCCCTGGGATTCTCCAGCCAAGAACACTGGAGTGGGCTGCCATTTCCTTCTCCAAATCATGAGAGTGAAAAGTGAAAGTGAAGTCGCTCAGTCGTGTCCGACTCTTAGCGACCCCATGGACTGCAGCCTACCAGGCTCCTCCATGGGATTTTCCAGGCAAGAGGACTGGAGTGGGTCGCCAGTGCCTTCTCCGGGTTGTCTAAGGAGGCCTTACAAATAGCTGAGAAAAGAAGAGAAGCAAAAGGCAAAGGAGAAAGGGAAACATATACTGATCTGAATGCAGAGTTCCATAGAACAGTAAGGAGAGATAAGAAAGTGTTTTAAAGTGAATAATGCAAAGAAATAAAGGAAAAGAATAGAATGGGAAAGACTAGAGATCTCTTCAAGAAAATCAGAGAAACCAAGGGAACAGTCCATACAAAGATGGAAACAATAAAGGACAGAGACAGTATGGACCTAACAGAAGTAGAAGATATTAAGAAGAGGGGGCAAGAATACACACAGAACTATACAAAAAAGATATTAATGACCCAGAAAATCACCATGGTGTGATCACTCACCTAGAGCCAGAGTATAAAGTCAAGAGGGCCTTAAGAAGCATCATTACAAACAAAGCTAATGAAGGTGATGAAATTCTAACTGAGCTATTTCAAATCTAAAAGAGGATGCTGTTGAAGTGCTACACTCAATATGCCAGCAGATTTGGAAAACTCAGCAGTGGCCACAGGACTGGAAAAGGTCAGTTTTCATTCCAATCCCAAAGAAGGGCAACAGCAAAGAATGTTCAAACTATTGCATAATTGTACTCATTTCACACACTAACAAAGTAATGATCATAATCCTCCACACTAGGCTTCAAAGTACGTGAACTGAGAACTGCCAGACATACAAGCTGGGTTTACAAAAGGCAGAGGAATCAGAGATCAAATTGCCAACATCTGTTGGATCACAGAAAAAGCTAGAGAATTCAAGATAAACATCTACTTCTGTTTCATTGATTATGATAAAGCCTTTGACTTTATAGATCTCAACAAACTGGAAAATTCTTAAAAGAGATAGGACTACCAGACCACCTGACCTATATTCCTGAGAAACCTGTATGCGGGTCAAGAAGCAACAGTACTGGACAAGAACAATGGACTGGTTCCAAATTGGGAAAGGGGTATGTCAAAGCTATATATTGTCACCTTGCTTATTTAACTTATATACAGAGTAATCATGTGAAATTCTGGGTTGGATGAAGCATAAACTAGAATCAAGATTGCCAGTAGAAACATCAATAACCTCAGATATGCAGATGACACCACCCTTATGGCAGAAAGCAAAGAGGAACTAAAGCGCCTCTTGATGAAAGTGAAAGAGGTGAGTGAAAAAGCTGGCTTAAAACTCAACAGTCAAAACACGAAGATCATGGCATCTGGTCCCATCACTTCAAGGCAAAAAGATGGAAACAATGGAAACAGTGGTGGACTTTATATTCTTGGGCTCCAAAATCACTGTGGATAGTGACTGCAGCCATGAATTTGAAAGATGCTTGCTCCTTAGAAGAAAAGCTGTGACAAACCTTGATAGTGTATTAAAAGGCAAAGACATTAGTTTGCCTACACAGGATCGTATAGTCAAAGCTATGGTTTTTCCAGCAGTCATGTACGGATGTGAGAGCTGGACAATAAAAAAGGGAGAGTGCCGAAGAATCAATACTTTTGAACTGTGGTGTTGGAAATGACTCTTAAGAGTGCCTTGGACAGCAAGGAGATCAAACCAGTCAATCCTAAGGAAACCAATCCTGAATATTAATTGGAATGGCTGATGCTGAAGCTGAAGCTCCAACAGTTAGGCCACCTGATGCGTAGAGCCAACTCATTGGCAAAGACCCTGATGCTGGGAAAGACAAGGCAGGAGGAGAACGGACGACAGAAGATCAGATGGTTGGACGGCATATCTGAATCAACGGACACGAGTTTTAGCAAACTCTGGGAGATGATGAAGGACAGGGAAGCCTAGCATGCTGCAATCCATGGGGTTGCAAAGAATTGAACACGACTGAGCGACTGAACAACAACAAACTGGCATCATTAATGACATTAAAAGTTTTCAATTTAAACTAGAACCAATATCTATACTATATAAATCGGCAGTAAGAACATATTAATCTGGAGTGTAAAGATACATTTATATGCAACATTCAATTCTATTGCTATTATTTCCCAACTGCTCTTTTATTCTCAAAGTATAAATGTAAGAACTTATGCCACATATCACAAGGAAAAAAACTGTAACTATTTACAGTGATACATATTAATTATATTTATTGTCATGATAATTTTGCAATATATACAAATATTGAATCATTATGTTGTACACCTGAAACTAATATTATGCTATTTTTCAATTGTATCTTAATTAAAACTTTTAAAAAATAATTTTTTTCACATTAAGCACAATTCAGAAATACAGCGATAACATACTGAATTTACTAGTTAATCATTGCTACAAATAGAGATGCCCGACAGAACATAGCAAAAAGGAAGGATCTTTTGGGGTCCCTCTTAAGGGTGTTCCACTCCACCAGGCAGAGAAAAAAGCAAAATTTATATAAGACTTTTAAAATACTGTAAAAAATTCATCTATTATACCTAATTTATCTACTTTAAATCCCATGTGGAGAATTATTGAGCCAGAAGAAAGTTAAAACTCCAGGAAAGAAAAACATGTGCTGTGGATCATAATATAAAGATAAAACTTTCCTGTCCTGTAATCCAACATATTACAAATTCTTCTTTCTTTCAAAGTTTCAGTTTCTGTTTAAAGAGAAAGCTATTTGCACTAATTTATTCTTCCTTTTCTACAGGAGATGGTTTTTTATTATATGTTCCTAAATATATTCTCTTAGTTTATTTAAAAGCAGTAGGATTAATATTTTAAGCTCTTAAAATATTATTATCATATATTAAAAATACTCATATTCAAAGAGAAATATATTCACAAAAACAGAAAAGCATTTTTAGAATAATGATTGAGAAATTACTAACAATGTTATCCATAATCCTTGAATATACTCTTGATATTTTATTAGTTTTATTAGGCACAAGAACTTCTCTAGTGGCTCAGACAGTAAAGAATCTTCCTGCAATGCAAGAGACCTGGGTTCGACCCCTGGGTTGGGAGGATACCCTGGGGAAGGGGGAATTCTCCAAGTATTCTTGCTTGGAGAATTCCATGGATAGAGGAGTCTGGTGGGCTACAGTCCATGGGATCACAAAGAGTCGGACACAACTAATTAACATTTCCATTAGGTCTAAATCTTACTTTAGACAGAAGAAAAAAAGCCTAAAATTTCTTTGGATAGAACTACACAAAGAAAATCCTATCATTGTAAAGGACAATATTCATAATATCTATTAGGAAAACACACTATTTAGTCATGTTATAGAAACTCTATTGATATTTTCCAAAAGTTTCTTGAAAATCTCTACCCTAAAATGGCAAGTGCTCAAGATATTCTTTCCAAAAATTTAATCTCAAGATTCTACAATAGAGTCCTTTGATAAAGCACTCATATGCTTCAGGGAATAACACATTTTGAAAGTTTGATTCACACTCATAAAAAGATTTTATTATGTTAGTGAGCTCCTGGGAATTTGAATCTGCTAGGTATTAAGTTCTCACAGATTGCTGTTTAAAGTAAGGGACAAGAAATCGATGTAGGGAAACTCTCAAGATGTTAATTAAACTAGTCTTGAAGGAGACTCTGCAAATAGAACTCTCATCTAGAATATCAGCTTGAATAAGAAAGATTTTGAAATCTCCATTAAGAATACCAAGATAAAAAAATTGTCTTAGAAGACAAAAAAAAAAAAAAAGGAAATTTTATTTCTTGCTGAGAGATTAAGAGGTACATTTTCTGAAAGAATTTGAGAACAATTTCACACTTTGAGAAATACCCTTTTTTATCTAAACTGAATCCTACACCATGGCTGATATATTTGCATATGAATATCAGTTCCAATTGCATATGTATATCAATTGCTGAATCAGCATCAAAAGGTAGGTTCCAAACTCTAATTAAATTAAATGAATACTGAAACATTTTTACTCTTGGAGAAATTGTGTAACAATCATAATAGGTGGGTTAATTTCTCTAAATAAAATACATAAAGTAACAGAGTATAGAACACGAATGGGTGACTGAACAATGAACATAGTACAGTTAGAGTGAGGCATTGATGACTTTTCTTGATTACCCACCAGCTTAGCTCTAAAAGAACATGGTTGTCTTTCACATATGCATTATTCTTTATAGGAGAAGTTAAGATTTTTTTTAAGATTAGTTTCACAACCTCTAGGAACTAATAAATAATTGCCTATTTGTTATGGCAATCAATTCCCTTCAATTCATTTCAGAAGGCTCTCTAGGAGAAACTTGAAACTTAATGTTTGCCCTTGAAATTAAGGAAGGAGAGAGAAGCCCTCAACAAACTTCATTAAGGGAAATTTCTGTTACATTACACTGAAAATTGGAAATGATATTTCTAACCTCATGGGATCAACTTTTAACCAGTTAGGAGAATTGCATGGTAAAAAAGGTAACAGCTTATTTCTCATTCATTTGAGAATATTTGTTGAGCATCTGCTATTCACCAGGTAATATAGTTAGTGTTATGAAAAAATACTATCACTTAGAATTTATGAGAAACAGGAGAAGGTAGGATATACTTAGACATGTAACCCAATTGCCATGAATTGGTACTGCTCTGTGATAAAGTCTTTAATATTCTGGAAAGAAATTAGAAGAATGCTGTCAATATAGTTAGATTTTTCACTAAACTAATTTTTAATTTTAATGAACTGTTCTTATTTATTAAATTTTACAATTTTTACTTTCTAAGATTCAAAAAAGACTGTAAAATTTCTCAGTGCAATTGTATGTGTGCTTAGGGCAATCTTTATGTTCCTAATTGGCAAATGTGAGAGTTGGCACCCCTATGTTGGTGTGTTAACTTTTGGAGAAAAATTTTCTTAGCATCTAAAAATCTAAGTTTGTGACCCCCCTCATTAACCAAATGTGTGATTAGATATAGCACAATGCCTTTAATAACCAGTTGCTTCTTATATCCCACCACTATCTTCTGAACTCAACTTCTTTCTTCTTTAGCATACATTCTTTACTAGTTAAAATAGCAAGGGACTCATTCTTATTTGTCTGAAAATACCTTTGTTTTACTTTCATTTCAAAAATAATATTTTAGTCAAATATAGAGTCCTAGGTGCTGGTGAATAAAAGAGTCCAGTGCAGTACTTGGAGGTAATCTCAAAAACGACAGAATGATCTCTGTTCATTTCCAAGACAAACCATTCAATATCATGGTAATCCAAGTTTATGCCCCGACCAGTAATACTGAAGAAGCTGAAGGTGAATGGTTCTATGAAGACCTACGAGACCTTTTAGAACTATCACCTAAAAAAGATGTCCGTTTCATTATAGGGGACTGGAACGCAAAAGGAGGAACTCAGGAAATACCTGGAATAACAGGAAAATTTGACTTTGGAGTACAGAATGAAGCAGGGCAAAGGCTAATAAAGTTTGGTCAAGAAAATGCACTGGTCATAGCAAACACCCTCTTCCAGCAACACAAGAGAAGACTCTACACATGGACATCACCAGATGGCCAACATCAAAATCATACTGATTATATTCTTTGCAGCCAAAGATGGAGAAGCTCTATACAGTCAGCAAAAACAAGACCAGGAGCTGACTGTGGCTCAGATCATGAACTCTTTATTGGCAAACTCAGACTTAAATCGAAGAAAGTAGGGAAAATCACTAAACCATTCAGGTATGACCTAAATCAAATAAATTCCTTATGATTATACAGTAGAAGTGACAAATAGATTTAAGGGACTAGATCTGATAGACAGAGTGCCTGATGAACTATGGACAAAGATCTGTGACATTGTATAGGAGACAGGGATCAAGACCATTCCTAGGAAAAAGAAATGCAAAAAAGCAAAATGGCTGTCTGAGGAGGCCTTACAAACAGCTGTGAAAAGAAGAGAAGTAAAAAGAGGAGAAAAGGACAGATATATCTGTTTGAATGCAGAGTTCCAAAGAATAGCAAGGAAATATAAGAAAGCCTTTCTCAGCGATCGATGCAAATAAATAGAGGAAAACAACAGAATGGGAAAGGCTAGAGATCTCTTCAAGAAATTAGAGATACCAAGAGAACATTTCATGTAAGATAGGCTCAATAAAGGACAGAAACGGTATGGACCTGACAGAAGCAGAAGATATTAAGAAGAGGTGGCAAGAATACACAGAAGAACTGTACAAAAAAGATCTTCATGACCCAGTTAATCACAATGGTGTGATCACTTACCTAGAGCCAGACATCTTGGAATGTGAGGTCAAGTGGGCCTTAGGAAGCATCACTACAAACAAAGCTAGTGGAGGTGATGGAATTCCAGTTGAGCTATTTCAAATCCTGAAAGATGATGCTGCACTGTGAAAGTGCTGCACTCAACATGCCAGCAAATTTGGAAAGGAAAACTCAGCAGTGGCCACTGGACTGCAAAAGGTCAGTTTTCATTCCAATCTCAAATAAAGGCAATGCCAAAGAATGCTCAAATTACTGCACAATTGCACTCATCTCACACGTTAGTAAAGTAATCCTCAAAATTCTCCAAGCCAGGCTTCAGCAGTACATGAACCATGAACTTCCAGATGTTCAAGCTGGTTTTAGAAAAGGCAGAGGAACCAGAAATCAAACTGCCAACATCAACTGAATCATCGAAAAAGCAAGAGAGTTCCAGAAAAACATCTATTTCTGCTTTATTGACTATGCCAAAGCCTTTGACTGTGTGGATCACAACAAACTGTGGAAAATTCTGAAAGAGATGGGAATACCAGACCACCTGATCTGCCTCTTGAAAAATCTGTATGCAGGTCAGGAAGCTACAGTTAGAACTGGACATGGAACAACAGACTGGTTCCAAATAGGAAAAGGAGTACATCAAGGCTGTATATTGTCAGCCTGCTTATTTAACTTATATGCAGAATACATCATGAGAAATGCTGGGCTGGAGGAAGCACAAGCTGGAATCAAGATTGCCGGGAGAAATATCAATAACCTCAGATATGCAGATGACACCACTCTTATGGCAGAAAGTGAAGAGGAATTAAATAGCCTCTTGATGAAAGTGAAAGGAAAGTGAAAAAGTTGGCTTAAAACTCAGTATTCAGAAAACTAACATCACGGCATCTGGTCTCATCACTTCATGGGAAATAGATAGGGAAACAGTAGAAACATGAGAGATTTTATTTTGGGGGGCTCCAAAATCACTGCAGATGGTCAGTGCAGCCATGAAATTAAAAGACACTCCTTGGAAGGCAAGTTATGACCAACCTAGACAGCATATTAAAATGCAGAGACATTACTTTGCCGACAAAGGTTTTTCTAGTCAAGACTATGGTTTTTCCAGGAGTCATGCATGGATGAGAGAGTTGGATGGTGAAGAAAGCTGAGCGCCGAAGAATTGACGCTTTTGAACTGTGGTATTGGAGAAGATTCTTGAAAGTCCCGTGGACTGCAAGGAGATCCAACCAGTCCATCCTAAAGGAGATCAGTCCTGGGTGTTTATTGGAGGGTCTGATATTGAAGCTGAAACTCCAATGCTTTGGCCACCTGATGCAAAGAGCTAAATCATTGGAAAAGATCCTGATGCTGGGAAAGATTGAGGGCAGGAGGAGAAGGCGATGATGGAGGATGAGATGGTTGGATGGTATCACCGACTCAATGGACATGGGTTTGGGTGGGCTCCGGGAGTTGATGTTGGACAGGGAGGCCTGGCGTGCTGCAGCTCATGGGGTGGCAAAGAGTTGGATACAACAGAGAGACTGAACTGAAGTGAACTGAGGCGCTGATTATCTTACTTCTGCATTTAAAGATATTAAGTTCATTGACACCTGGACTTTACAGAAGCTGATGAAAAATTACTTGCCAGTCTAATTGCTGTTTCTCTGTGATAAAGTCTAGTTGCTTTCAAGAGTTCTCTTTGTCTCTGCATTAGAGCAGTCTCACCACCGTAACTATGTGTTCTTTTTATTTATCAGTGCTTTGAGGATTTGTTTTGTAAAAATTATTAGTTTAGTCATTAAATCTTTTAATATACCTCTTCTCCATTCTTTCTTCTAGAACCTCCTATTCAACTTACATTGGACCTTCTCATTCTAACTCATGTCTCTTAATGTCTTCCCATATTTTCCACATCAGTTGATCCTTTGTAGGCTTAAACTCTGTGGTTTATGATACTTCTTTTTTAGAGATGTAGGTCTTTACCTTCAACAGAAATAAGTGTCATAAAAAATAATTAGGTTTCCAGATATAGCTTCTATCCATGTTTTTAAAATAAAGCAAATGAATGCACCTTCACAGATTCTTCACTTGCCCTAATGACTTCATTATCTTAGTGTTGGAAATAAAGCTACTAAACTATCTGTGTCCAGTAAAGAGGCCATTCTATAGGACTTTCAAATGTTTCTAAGAATCTAATGTTACTGCTACAGATTTTTCTCTTTGTAGCAAAGCTTGCCTGATAGCTTCATACCACTAATGCACTTAGAAACAATCTAAGTGAAGAAACAGGATTTATGCATTATACTGATATCATTCCGCAATATATCAACTTTACCTGTGTCTTTCCTCATCAGAGAAGTACATGCTGAAGCTAAAAAAATGATATTTAATTATAGTTTGTTAGTTTTGTGGGCGTGCATGTTAAGTCGCTTCAGTCCTGTCTGATTCTTTACAACCCTATGAATCACGGCCAGTCAGGCAACTCTGTCCGTGGGATTCTCCAGGAAAGAATACTGGAGTGGGTTCTTGTGTCCTTCTCCAGGGAATCTTCCTAACTCAGGGATCAAATCGCATCTCAAACTGTATCTACTGCATTGGCAGGTGGGTTGTTTAAGCCTAGCGCCACCTGAGAAGCCCTTTGTTAGTTTTACTTATCTACTATTTTATGTTTTTGTACCTGAAGGAGTGATTGTTGACTTTAAATCATGTTTTTGAAACATGACTTTGAAAAAAAAGTTATATATAGGATTGGAGATAAAATATGCATGCTGACTTAGAAGTGAGTTCAACTTATGGATAAAAGGTAGAGGGTACACAGGAAATTTGTTAAAAGAGTAGATCCTAAGGGACTTTCCTGGTGGTTAAGAATTCAATTTCCAATGCAGGGGGTACAGATTTGATTCTTGGTGGAGGAGCTAAGATCCCACATGCCTCACAGGCCCCCAAAGCAGAACATAAACAACAGAAGCAATACTGTTACAAATTCCATAAAGACTAAAAATGGTCCACATTAAAAAAAAAAAACAAACTTAAAAAAAAGGGTAGATTCTAAAAGTTCTCATCACAAGGGAACATTTTTCTTCTTCTCTTTTTATTTTATCTATATGAGATGATTGTTGTTTTAGCTGCTAAGTGGTGTCTGATTCTTTTGTGACCACATGGACTGGAGCCAGCCAGGCTCCTCTGTCCATGGGATTTCCCAGGCATGGATACTGGAATGGGTTGTCATTTCCTTCTCCAGGGGATTTCCCACACCCAAGGGTCAAATGCATGTATCCTGCACTGGCTGGAGGATTCTTTACCGGTGAGCCACAAGGGAAGCCCATACGAGATGATGCATGCATGCATACTCAAGTCACTCAGTCACGTCCGACTCTTTGCAGCCCCATGGACTGTAGCCCACTGGGCTCCTCTGTCCATGGGTTTTTCCAGGCAAGAATACTGGAGTGGCTTGCCATGCCCTCCTCCAGGGGATCTTCTCAACGCAGGAATCGAACTTACACCTCCTCAATCTCCTGCATTGCAGATTCTTTAATGCTGAGCCACTGGGGATGCCCATATGAGATGATAGATGCTAGCTAAACTTATTATAGCAATTATTTCACAACATATGTAAATCAAATCATCATGCTGTACACCGTAACTTATACAGTGATCTATGCCAATTATTTTTAAAGGTTTTTAAAAAAAAAAGCTGGGGACTATGCAGATCTGTTTAATGTACAGTAAAATCTTCCAAAAGTCAGACCTGAACAATCATAATTTCCTAATCATTGAAGCTATTGTAGCATACACTAAATAGCTTCTTAGCAGCAATGTTGTAGGCATGAAAAAGGAAAGAAACTAATACTTTTTCAGGCTATACTGGCAACTGCTGTGCTAGGCAACTTCATATCTATATCTCATTTCATCATGACAATCTTTTAGAAAGTGTGAGAAACATAAGCTCAGAAAGACTGAGAAATTGCTTCAATCCTATCTGAACCTAGATTTCAATCAGTTGTCTAATATCAATGCCTAAAATATCTCCACACAATTAAGCTACTTTTCAGTTTCTTTTAAGTGTATCAAAACTGAATAAAGTCACTGGTCAATTAAGGCTGATTCATAAAGGTTTACTTACAACAACAACAACATCATACAAAACCCCACTAAATATTCATAATGTCCTTATGACCATAATCATAATCCTATACTTTACCTGTATTTTAAAGGAAGATATCTCAACTTATTATTATGGACTAATTCATACTATATTCATTCAATATATGAGCTTGAGGGCTTCCCTGGTGGCTCAGATGGTAAAGATTCCTGGGTTGGGAAGACCCACTGGAGAAGGGAATGGCAACCCACTCCAGTGTTCTTGCCTGGAGAATCCCATGCACAGGAGCTTGGTAGGCTATAGTCCATAGATAGGGTCGCACAGTGATGGACACAACTGAGTGGGCCTAACACTTTCACTTTCAATGTATGAGCTTAGGCATCAACTTATACATTATTATTATTGGAACTTCTGAATGTAACATCATCATGTACATTAGAATGTACATCTCTAATGTAATTAAAGATACTGTTAATATACTCTTCAAAACTTATCTAAAATTTTAATATCAACTCCAAGATTTCTATTCCATTTGATTTTTCAAATGAAGGAAGTTTGCAAACATGAATAATAAAAATATTAGCAAGTATAAATCATAATTAAAAATACACAGAATAGAGTTTTGAAGTAATCATCTAATGAAAAATAATTTAGCTGACATCAAGAAAATAACTTTGTAAAGGACTGAACTTGGGCTCCTGTGATCAGAATAGAATAATTGGTAATTTTATAGTCAAAGACATTAGAATTATCTTTCTTAGTGTTTCCATCCTTTTCAAGTAACTATAGCTGTTAAATGATGCTAAAAAAAAGGGGAAGAAAGGCACTTTGATTTACCTGAGAAAATTAAAATTAGCAGCTGATGAGCCAGAAAGCGAAAGTAAAAGTGAAGTTGCTCAGTCATGCCAGACTCTGTGACTCCATGGATTGTCGCCCATGGAATTTTCCAGGCAAGAGTACTGGGGTGGGTTGCCATTTCCTTCTCCAATAGGGGAAAGGGATATTATAAAAACACGAAACAAGTTTGTAATTATTATATCATTAAGAAATTAAAACAGTATAAGAAGAGAAAATGATGCTTTTACTGATAGATGGTTTTTGTTTTTAATTTTTTAAACAACTCTAAAAATCAATTAAGAGACATATACAAATTTTTTGCCCTTGTGAAATCCTAACCCTATGACATCTTGGTTCTGGATATGAAACATTCTCTTGTTTCTGGTTCTGGATATGAAACATTCTGGATATGAAACATTCTCTTTGTCCTCATTATCCTATTGGTAACATCTCTCAACAACTGTTTGCAATAAAGGATCCTAATGGCCAAGGGGGAGAGCAGAGTACTAAAGAGGTCAAGAAAGAGCATCAGTGATTAGAAAGGTTACTTATCATTATACCACCCAAAGGAAAATTGAAAACCAACGTATGGTGACCCTGTGGCCTGGCTCCAGGTGTTTAGTAGCCATTTGAAGAAAAAGAATAATATACCCTTATTTCAGCTTTAAATAGATTAATCTTGTTATGTCTGTAATTTAAGTGCAAGAGATCCTAAAAAGGTAAAATTTTTAAAAAGCCATATATATATAGTTATATATGTATTATAGATACACATTAAACACACACACATACATATAAACAAAAAACTAGCCTAGAAATTCAGATTAAATAACTATCAGGGATTAAAAATTATTAAATGATTTAAAAAATACTTCTAAGAAGCAAGTGAAAGTGTTAAGTCGCTCAGTCGTGTATGAGTCTTTGAGACCCATGGACTGTAGCCTGCCACAGTCCCCTGTTCATGGGGTTCTCCAGGCAACAATACTCGAGTGGGTTGCAATTTCCTTCTCCAGGGGATCTTCTCAACCCAGGAATCAAACCTGGGTCACCTGCATCGCAGGCAGATTCTTTAGAAAGCCCAGAGTAAGAAGAAGCAAACTCAGAGTAGAAACTACTGATCTCCAAGAATACAAATGATTATAAACCTATGATTTTGGCTTGAAATTTGAGGAAAAATAAAAATTAAATCAACTTCTTGTCAAGAATATGCCTGATAAATACATATGGTTACACTCCAAAAGAATACTGAGGTGTTAAAACAATTCCATGTCTTTTATTCCCTAAGCTCATATCAAACCATATTGTAGAATATTTATGTCACCTTAAAATCCTCAAGGAAAGTGATTCTACAATTTCCCTCAGTACAAAATTCCAGTACTTAATAACTTGAAATTCTTCCTACTACTTAATCGACAACCTTCCAGCTGTAAAAATTAAGGCAACTGTGCTTTTTTATGCTCTTGGTGTGGAAGGAGAACAATTTGTTACCAGCAATCAAACTATAATAAATGTTCCAAAGCCTGAGAGTGATTTTGAAGCCAACATTAAGCCTTCTTTTTTACAGGGTACTCAAACTCAATTTCTTTAAACTTCCCTTATATGTACTTCTAAGTATTTCAATATTATCCTCTCTCAAGTTATCTGAATCTCTTAAAAAAATTATAGAGGTAGCCAAAAATACCCAAAAAAGACTAAATATTTTTAGTGACATGCTTCTCAATGAGAAAGCAAAAATGACTTGAACCTTAGCTAACTCATAGTGATAACATAATAAACAAAAGAGCGTAATAAGCATGAAAACATTAAAAAGTGAATCTAAGAGACAAAATAGGTCAGTCTTAAGTACACTCCATGGGGATAATACCTTGATTAAATAACTCAAATATCTCTAGCAGGTTACCCTTACTGCAATGAGCTATACAGGCAGACACAGCTTGATGGAAGGCTTCTTAAAGACATTAATTAGTACAATATTGTAAAGTAATTAGCCTCCAATTAAAATAATTAAAAATATAAAGATGTTAATTAACATGTTGATAAAAATAATTTATACTGTCCTATATAAAATTATATTTATTTCCTAAGATAATGTGTCTTCGAAATTTCATGATCCTCTGCACATCAGTAAGTCCTCCTGGTCTCATTCATTAAAAATCTTCTGTTTTCTATTGCTCTTAAGATAAAAACCTAGAATTCTTAACAAAGCCTGTAAGTCTGAATTGGATCCTACTCTTTTCTGGCCTCATGTGCATGACAGCTGCTTTGAGAGCATCAGTCACACTGGCCTTCTCTCAGCTCTTCAAATACACAGCCTCAGGGTCTTCACAAGAGTCTTCTCTATCTCGCCTGTATCTCTTCACCAGATAATTCTTCTTACTCTTTTATTCAACAAATATTTTCCGAGCTCCTATGAGGCAGACATTGTGCTATTCACTTTATACACAGCCATGAAATAGTCAGGCAGAAGCAAAATGAACAAAATATACAGTATGTAAGAAAGTATCAGTAACAAATAATAAGGAAGAAAAAAATGTCAGGAAAAATGACATGAAGTATGTTTGTGTATGTATGTGCATGTGGGCAGTTTCCGATAAGGTTGTTAGGGCAGGCCTTATTTAGAAGATCACATTTAACTAGCTAACAAGTAATCAAATAAGTAAAATAATTATGGACTGTAGTAAGTGCTATGAAGGAAATAAAAAGCATAGTTTCCTTTATGCTTTAACTGGGAGCATAAATGTAAGTAACTGGGAAAAGACTTTGCATATAGAGGGATCAGACTGAAGGCCTGTCTGCAGAGAAACCGAATGTGAGCTGAGATTGGATAAAATTTAGTCAAAATGTGACCCTTAGAGTATGTTAGCATACTCCCCAAAGTACAGATGGCTCAGATTCTCCTAAAGCACTACTAGCATATCAGTTATATAGGATGGTGTCATGGATGACATAGATATTCATAGAGGAAAGGGAAATATGTATGGAATGTCTACCATGTGAAAGGTACATGAAAAGTATGCTTGTCATACTCTTTAGCTTTTTGAAGTCTTCAAGAACAAGTCAGCTGATGTTGGCTGTAAAAAGTGGCTAAGTAAAATCTCTTGGTGGTCAATGAGCCTTCAGGTCGTTTCCAAGTTTGAGCTATTTTGAATAATCTTGTGATAAATATGAGAGTACAAACCTTCTTGAAGATCCTGATTTCAATTCCTCTGGATATACACCCAGGAGTAGGATTCCTAGATCACATGGCAACTTTATTTTTAATTTTTTGAGAAAGCTCCATATTGTTTTCCACAAGGCTGCACAAATTTACATTTTCAACAACTTCATATAAGAATTTTTTTCCACATTTTTGTGAACACTAATTATCATTTTTTTAATAATAACCATCCTAACAGGTGTAAGGTGATATATCATTGCCATTTTGATTTGAATTTTCCTGATGATTAGTGAGGTTTAGCACCTTTTCATATAATTGTTCATTTGTATGTCTTCTTTTAAGAAATGTCTATTAAGTTCCTTTGTTGATTTTTAAATTGGATTATTTCCTTTCTCTGCTAAAACTTAAGAGTTCCTTATATATTTTGGACATTATCCCCTTCATCAGATATATGGTTTATAAATACTTTCTGCAAATTCCATAAACTGGCTTTTCATTGTGTTGACTGATTTGCTGTGCGGAACTTTTTATTTTGATGTAGTCCACTCATCTACAGTTACTTTTGTTGCCTGTGCTTTTCATATCAAAAAACCACCACCAAAACCAAGATAAAAAAGCTTTTATCCTATATTTTCTCCTAGGAGTTGTATAGTTTCTAGTCTTACATTTTAGTCTTTAATCCACTTTGACTTAATTTTTGCAATATGGTATAAGATAAAGGTCCAGTTTTATTCTTCTGAATGTGGTTGTCCACTTTTTTCAGAGTCTTTTATTGAAGAGACTATCCTTTCTCTTGACTCAGCTCCACCCATCAACAGAAAATTGGATTAAGGATTTATTGAGCATGGCCTCATCCATCAGAACAAGACCCGGTTTCCCCCTCAGTCAGTCTCTCCCATCAGGAAGCTTCCATATACCTCTTATCCTTCTCCATCAGAGAGCAGACAGACTGAAAACCACAATCACAGAAAACTAACGAATCTAATCACATGGACCACAGTCATGTCTAACTCAATGAAACTATGAGCCATGTCATGTAGGGCCACCCAAGACAGATGGGTCATGGTGGAGAGTTCTGACAAAATGTCAGAACTGGAGAAGGGAATGGCAAATCACTTCAGTATTCTTGCCTTAAGAATCCCATGAACAGTATCACAAGGCAAAAGGTAGGACACTGAAAAATGAACTCTCCAGGTCAGTAGGTACCCAATATGGTCCTGGAGATCAGTGGAGAAATAAATCCAGAAAGAATGAAGAGACAGAGCCAAAGCAAAAGCAATACCCAGTTGTGGATGCGACTGGTGATGGAAGAAGGGCCGATGCAATAACCTCAGATATGCAGATGATATCACCCTTATGGCAGAAAGCGAAGAAGAACTAAACAGCCTATTGATTAAATGAAAGAGGAGAGTGAAAAAGTTGGCTTAAAACTCAACATTCAGAAAACCAAGATCATGGCATCTGGTCCCATTACTTCATAGCAAATAGATGGGGAAAAACAGTGGAAGACTTTATTTTGGGGGGCTCCAAAATCACTGCAGATGATGACTGCAGCCATGAAATTAAAAACTTATTCCTTGGAAGAAAAGTTATGACCAACCTAGACAGCATATTAAAAAGCAGAGACATTAGTTTGCCAACAAAGGTCCATCTAGTCATGGGTATGGTTTTTCCAGTAGTCATGTATGGATGTGAGAGCTGGACTATAAAGAAAGCTGAGCACCAAAGAATTGATGCTTTTGAATCGTGGTGTTGGATAAGACTCTTTATGAGTCCCTTGGACTGCAAGGAAATTCAACCAGTCCACTGTAAAGGAAATCAGTCCTGAATAGTCACTGGAAGGACTGATGTTGAAGCTGAAACTCCAGTACTTTGGCCACCTGATGCAAAGAGCTGACTCATTTGGAAAGACCCTGATGCTGGGAAAGATTGAAGGTGGAAGGAGAAGGGGACGACAATGGATGGGATGGTTGGATGGCATCACCAACTCAATGGACATGAGTGTGAGTAAACTCCGTGAGTTGGTGATGGACAAGGTGGTAGAGTGTGCTGCAGTCCATGGGGTCGCAAAGAGTCAGACACAAGTGAGCGACTGAACTGAACTGATCCTTTCTCCATTGTGTACTCTTGGCACCTTGATTAAAATCAGGTGATCATATATGCATGGGTTCATTTCTGCATATCTATTCTGCTCCACTGGTAAAAGTATTCAAAATGTATATTAATCAACCTATTTAGAAAAAATTCAGACATGATTTTTCATAACTACAGATGTAATTACTTATAATCCCTACAATGACTACATGATGACAAAAATGGATGCAATGGAAAGCTCACCACTGCTGTAGTTCTGTGTCAGTCTATACATCTTAGTTTAAAATCTTCCCTGACATCATTATAGACCTGCTAGTTGAAAAATTTCTTGATGCTTCAACATCAAAAGTATCTCCTCACAAAAAGGACAGAGTTCCTTCTGTGAACCTCCAGTGTTTGTGTTTGGAGTTTATCTCAGGATGCTATACTCGGCCATCTAAATTAGGGCTGGTTTGGTTTTCCCTTCAGCTACCATCTGAAGCATGACTTTCTTACCTGACTGAATTCTCACCTTCAAAGCCATTATTATTTTCTTAAAGTAGCACTTAGAATCATTTAAAATCTTAGGGATATCCAGACAAAACACATATTTTTTTGGTGTGAGTTTATGTGCTATTAATTGTGAAACTCAGTTCTTCAAACAAGCTTAAGTGATTGTACAGAATCTGTTACAGCCCTAAAAACTTTGTTAGTAATATACAGCACTAAATGTAGATTAACTTTTTCACTTGCTAATAAAGAAATGAAAGACCATAGATAACAATAATATAACAGAAAACCTATAATATCATTATGATTATGAATTTCAACCTACTAAGCTACAAGTATATACAAAGATTGTGATTAAAGTTTGGCTTTTTCTGAGGGAGAAAGCAACCAAGGGAAAAAAAGTAACTAAAACCATACAGAAACAAGAATAGAAGTAAAGATTCTTTATAGAGAGACAAAGTTTTACTTAAGGCTCTAGATCTTCAGATAGTTGCACACAATCTTTAAATCTAGTGCACAAAATGTGCTGCCAAAGCCTCCTAGGAATAATAATACACTTGTCACTCAAAGGATATTTAAAAAATCACTTTCCTTTGTACTGCACCCAAAAAGAAAAACTGGTACAGTACAATGTGTGTATCACTTAGCCTTAACTATTTTTTATTGTTATTATTTTTTTAAAAGGGATTTTAAACACACTGTTAACAAAAAATTGGAACCAAGCCCTTAAACTTACTTTCAAAATTTTTTCACATACAATTCATCATTTAAAAATCCTATTCTTTCATGCAACATGTTTACCTTGTGTATCTACTATGAACGTCTCCCTATATTAGACACTGAAATCTATCTCTACGGAAGTTTAAAAGGAATTATTTTTTAACATCTTCTGAGGTAGATCCTGAAACTTTTTTAGACAGACAAGAAGAGTAAACCATGATACCTCCATTACTTTCCCATAGCAATTTTCCTTGTTTCTCTATTTAGCCTAATGTCGCTCCACTCAGTTACTGTGTTAGAATGTGGGCAACTTGCAATGACTCAATACTAAAAGTATAAGTTAAAAACTCTGAGTCAAAGTGAAAATGCCCTTAACCCAGTTATTACAGTACCAGAAAAAGCGGGAAGTGAGGGAGGTTTCAAAATCATAATATTTTAAAGACAAAAGTTGGCATTATAAACTCAGAACTTAAAAAAGACATACACTGGAAAATTTTTAAATTCTATCTGCATCCCTCTGAAGACATTTGAAATTTATTTAATTAAAGGATTATTCAAACATTTAGAATAAATACACAAATGATTTCAGAAAAGGAGCAATGTCAAAGGCCATACTTGTGTTAATACTGATACCAGAGAAATTACATTCATCAAAATTCCATCTTAACAATAGCATCATGAAAAAAAACACATAAATGACTAAACAGAAGGATTAAGACTTCTTACCCCATATTTACATTGGCGAGATGTTGCTCCATACTGGAAACGGCATTGTTCATCGGCATCATACACCTGACCTGGGGCCACAGCTGGATAAAGAAAGTCACGCTTGGGAGGCTCATTATCAAGGCAAGTACCACGGCCTGAACTGTTCAACATAAAGGATCAAAGGAGATTAGGTACACTATGGACTATTTCAGTCTCAGTCATGAAACCGTGTGTTGAGTTCTTTATTTTAATAACTGATGCATGAAAAACAACATATTCTACTAATATATAATCATGGCAAAATAGAATTACTTTACTAAAACTTGAGTAAGAGCTCCAATAGTTTTTTCCAGAACTAAGACACAATAAAAGTATCTTACAAAACAATTTAAAAATGTCAGGTTGGCCTTTAAACACTGATCTAAACTAATTTCTGGAGGAGTCAAAACAATTTCATATTGCTCTAAGCTTCTTGTTTGTTTTCAGTGAAAACATAACCATATCTGGTAGTAGAATCAAAAACAAAATATGGGGAAAAAACTGGTTGTGATCCTTAAAGATCTAATCTATATACTTCCACCTTGGGCAGAACAATAGATGGTGTGGTAAAACATGTCCAAAGGTTCTTGAAATATTTCAGTAACAAATGGGCTGAATGACAGATGAGGCCAAGATCCAAAGTTCCCTTCTCAAGTATATTAAAAGTGTTTAGTCTCTCAAAAATTTCATATTTCATCTAGGATCATCAGAATTGGAAAAGAGAATGTTCTCCTCTCTATAATTTCTGCTTTTCAAAGCATGCTTCATTCAAACATAATATTTAATTCAGTGGAACAAATAACATAAAGATTGCCAAAAGTCAGACAGAATATCTTAAAGGAGCTTTATACTTTGCTAAATATAATTGTTCTTTTTATTTAGTCAGTGTACTAAAATAGGACAGATGCTTTTTTACTTTCATTTCACATGTGAGTAAGTTAGAATTTTTAAAGAATTCCTATGCCAACATTTAAAAATTTTTTCCAACATTCCTGTCAATTGTGCCAGCACTTGTGTTTTTTTTTCCAAATCTTTTCCATCTACTTTGCCAAAGGAAAATAATTTCACAAGTAGAAGTTCCCCAACTATTATTTAGGACAGTACAAATTTTCATTTATAGGTAAGCAAGAAAATACCATGCATAATAATAAATTTCAAATTCACTTTAAATTTTATCATTCTTATAATGTGAAAGTAAATGTTATATACTAATATATATTTGCATAGAAGCAAATGAATACCTTTCAAAAACCGAACCATGCTATTCATAAGGTGATAGATTCCAAGACCCCTTTTTCTTTCATTCATGCCTCTTGATTAATTTTTTAATTTTGTTTTGCTTTTTTGATTATTTTTAAACAATAATAATATTTAGATGGAATAATAAATGCAGTACCGAATAGATGGATGTTATTATTGGCTATTATAATCATTTCACTTGTCATTGCTCTAGGTGTCTAACTAATAGAGAAACTTTTTCACCCAGCTATCCATATTTCATGACAGAATGCTTTTTATTTTCTGTTCACAATGCTTTTAGAAATTGACATGTACTAAGAAAGACCATTTCCAGATCAATTTTTAAAATAGTAAGTTCTTTTCATTATAATAGCTTCACATGGGTATGCAAATTTTAGCCAAATAAAACTTTACTAGTAAATTCAAAATTTATATTAAGGTTAGTGATAAAGAGGTCACTGTGAAAGTATAACAAAAGAAGAATTTATGAGATAATTCCATAAGTGGCACCAACTCAAAATCTATTAAAAATTAGTATACATAATTATTTTTAGTACCTAAAATTAATTTAAAAACTTAAGAGGAAGAAGTATGTGGACCCCCCAAAAGTTTACAAACAGGATAGCCTGAGGAAAAAAATAAAACATGGAAAAAATTCTTTTCTGATAGCTAACAGAACCGGTTTAACCTAGGAAGAAACAACAATAATTACTTCATTTAAAGTTCTTGTTCCCAGGTATTAATGGTCTACAAACCATGGTTGATGGGCTTTCCTAGTAGCTCAGTTGGTAAAGAGTCCGCCTGCAGGAGACCCCAGTTCGATCCCTGGGTTGGAAAGATCCCCTGGAGAAGGAAAAGGCTACCCACTCCAGTATCTGACCTGGAGAATTCCGTGGACTGTACAGTCCATGGGGTCACAAAGAGTCGGACACGAATGAGTGACTTTCACTTTTTCTTTTCACTTCCAATCCTGGTTGGCATTCTTTTAAAGCTACCAAATCAGATGACTCTTGCAGGAGCCTCCAGACAACGAAGAATGCCGTGTACTGTGGTCCCCTGTGGAAAAATCTTTCCGAGAAAGGCTACCCCAAAAGTGATTTGTGTTTCAATTGCTTTGTATTGATGTGGTCTAGTCAGTTATCTAGACATGTGCCATTCTCTTTCCAATACATTTTTTTTTGTAAAAGAAACACCATATGAAATACATGTGAAAAAAATAACAGACCTTTAAATAATAAACAGGTATTTAGGAATACAGCATCAACAAAGACCTTTTAAAATGTATTTGGCTATAGTTGTACAAAGTATCAATGCTTGCAAGTCAAGTGTTTTACCTACTAGTATTGACTCTAAGATGGCAAGTATGGGATATCTGCAAGGTTGATTTAAACTGTTTCTACATTTTGGGTAGAAAATGTACCACATATTTCCATCTAGTAATGATAAATATTACATACAGTAAAACCTTGACTGAAGTATTTGATAGTAAGATAGTCTTCATACCTTAATTCTTAACTGAGGGTTAAGCTAAAAAAACAGTTTTTGCATGATATTATAAAATTTGTCTGTTACTTTTTGATTATTTTCAAGTTAAACCTTAAACAGTAAGTATTAATTAACTCTGGTCCCTCAAGCTGTGCCTGACTCTTAAGAGACCCTGCAGCCTGCCAGGCTCCTCTGTCCATGGGATTTCACAGGCAAGAATACTGGAGTGGGTTGCCATTTCCTTCTTTACAGGGATCTTTCCCAGGGATTGGGTCCGCATCTCTTGCATTGGCAGGCAAATTCTTTAGCTCTGAGCCACCAGGGAAGCCCTTAGAAGATAATAATTCTGGATATTTTCATGCCTCTGTGCCATCAATTGCCATTATTAAATATCACAGATATAGGTATAGAAAGAAGACAGAGGACATGAACCTGAGAGATGTACATTTAACTCTAAGAAGTGTTTTCTTTTCCCCTTAGAAAAGTTCCAAGTGCTCAATCACAACTCTCTTTGCCTCCCAAAGAATTGATTTTTTTTGGTGTAATTCAAATTTCTAATGCCCACATATTACATTTTCATTCTCCTAATAAATAAAAGGAATAAAATCTGAATCTACAGGGAAGAGGATGCAATTAATGATTTTTAAAATAATTATTTTTGCCTAATTTTTAAAATAATAATTCATCTCTCAATTCATTCATCTGACAGTTCTTGGACTCTACCTAAAAGGAGTCATATGGTAGGTTTTCTTTTATGACTTTATCCTTCTGCTCAGTACTATGAATGTGAGACACATCGATGTTGAGGTGTGCAACTGTAAGCTATTCATTTATATTGTTCTTTAGATATTCCATTTAAGACTATGCCACTTCTATTAACAAGTGTTTAAATTATTTCTAATTTCTGGAAATTGTAAATTACGCTGATATAAATCATTTTGTAGTGTCTTCTGATATATATGATTTTCTTTTCTTAAAAATATTAGATATGAGTAAATTACATATATTTTATAGTTGTTTCTTTTTAACAAAAAGAAGCTATGAGTAATTTTTACTAATCTAGGGTTCCAATTAATCAATATAATCATGTAATTCTTATGATACCGAGCCTAATGTTATTTATGCTATTTTAAAATTAATAGTGGTAATATTATATATAAATTTTCTTGAATTTTCTCATAAAATGCCACTTTTAAGCAAAGCGAGCTTGTGCCCTAGTGTCATATGTGAATTTTCTCACTCAGAAAACATAAACCTCACTCATTAATAAATGAAATGGACAAGCAAAACTGTATACTCCATAAAAGCAGAACTATGATTAATTCCCTAGCAGCACGTATTTCACAACTAAAAGTCTAATCCTGGCTAATATCTACAGCAATATAGGTAATTATTGAACTAATATACTCTATTTTTGTTTATGCTTCTAAGACAAGGCAAAAAATGTGTATTAGTTTGAGAACATGCTTTTCTTTTGATTATGAAACTCTTAGTAAATCAAAGTATATTTACATTTCCAAATCCTTACAGAATGATATCAAAGTCATATTTTATGTATTCTACTTCTAATTTAGAGAAGTCTTACTTACATAGTTCAAAAATTAGCCTTGAAAATAGGAACATGAGCCAGAGTTGTGTCTTCAATTAAAATGTACAGATTCTTATGTAAAATATGGTGCCTTGGCTTTGTTTCCAGAACACATGAAAACATAATTGTAATTTTAGATTTATTTTTCAGTTAAACAATTACACTATAAAGTACAGATCTTCAGCCTATAACAGGGGGTCAATCTAAGAAATAAATATTTCTATATAACCTTGATTAAATCTTAACAGTTTCTTAACAACAACAACAAAAAGTTAACAGATAATATAATGTCTACTTTTTCCTATAAAGTTGTGCTAACATAAGTAAATTAAGCAAAAATGAATTAGGTGTCTCATCTATGGTAAGTCAAGTGTCTTACTTACTACATTTTCATAAATTGCTCTACCAATCTTCACAAAACTAACAATACATTACCTTCTAAAATGAATTACTCTAAGTCGGACCTTTATCTCTTGCCCTCTATAGGACTGGGATACTTGAACACAACTGAACTTGAGGCTTCTAATATGCAAACACTATGGCAATCATGTTTACTAAGTTATGCTCTTTTTCTCCATATGTAATTATGACTTATCAACAATATTTATGGGTTAGAGTGAAGTCCTCAAAATATGTCAGATAAATGGAAGGAGGAGAAATTTATTTTGCTAAGCTGTGTTTTGGCTCCACATAAAAGAGGTCCCATTTTTAAAAGCTGTTTTCTGTCTAATAGACTATTGATAGTGACCTTCAAAAGTAATTGCTCTAGAAGAATTGTTAAGTGCCTTACTTGTCCTGTTCATCTTATATCACTTCTCTTGCAGCTCTACCTTTCTTTCTAGTTCATCTTCAACCATAATATTGCTTCTCTTTTTTTCAGCTTCCATCCTTTCTGTGAAAATATTTAATTTGGAACTGTAGGAAATTTTGCTACAGATCTCTTGACAGTTCAAACAATATAACAGACTTTAATTTAAATAAAGCAAGAGTTGATTCACAGAAGCTCCAGGATTTTTGAAGACTATATGAAATTACTCTGTACTACCACTAAGTGGTGGAAAATGTATGAAAAACTGCCCTAAATTACTTCTGGCTTCCTTCTACTGCCTGGTATATTAGCCCATAGACATCAATGAATGTGAGCCATAATACCAGGTTCATCTTCTCTAGTTTTTAAATAAATAAATAAATGAAAAAATAAATAAATAAGTCCCGCAGGCAGATAGGAAGAACACTACCTGCAAAGCCGTCGTCGAAAACATCAGAAGCTGGCATAACACGTCCATTTTAACGGTAATGGGTTCTTTATTATTTAATCAGGACGGCTTCTGGGCGATTCATGAACCACTTATTGAATCACCGAGTTTAAGAAATCTGAAAAAAAATATTGGGAGTTGGTAAACACCATCTCCTGATTGATCAATAGCACCTAGTGTTTCAGAATGACACGAGAGACTTTTTTACTCTATTGGCATTTAAAGGCCATGGAATTGCTTTCAGTTGAACATAGTGAATAGTGAATCTCTATAAATCACAGAAAGCTATTGTTAAAATCCACCATCATCTTTGGCCTATATAGTCACTAAGTAGAGAAAAGTATGCATTCTGTTGGCAGGGCTGCAGTTCCTAAACAATTCATCTTTCAAGATTTCTTTTCCTTGAGAAGAGAAACTAAAATAAAATGTTATGAGTCTTTTTGAGCCAACTATAAAACATAAATGTAACCTCAATCCCTAATCAAAATATCACTGGATTTTTAAAAATATCACACAAAGCTGTTAAAGCAATTAAGTCCCCTGCATTAATAAAGAGGAACAAAGAAATTCAGGAAAGTTACTATTATATCTTTGTGCTCCAGTGAACTGACCTTTTTAAAGGGCCTTGTGTTTAAAAAACCTTTATTGCTTGGTCAGATTACAATCGGAGTTGTTTAGTTTACTATTAAAGAAGGGGGAAAAGATGCCAACTTCTCCCCAAATCCCTACCCATTGTCTTTCACATCTATCTTTTACTAATGGCTTTAGTGAGCATTTCCATGAGGATACAACAGAAATATTTTTATAAAATGCAGGATAATAAACCCACTAGAACCCTGTCAACACTAATTATGCTTACACATAGAAAATGCGAGAGGCAATAAGGCTTACATAATGCTTTTTGGATTAATTCTTTCAATTAATTCAGTAGAATGATTTATTGCAACTGGTAACAATTTTACATCTCTCACCAAACCAGCGGTGATTTCTTAACTGTATTTTATCAGCTATTTAGGGATTCCCTTTTGGAATGTTTTAACAGCCTTAATACAGTTTTAACTACCCAGGGTCTGGAAAGAGATCAAAACCAGTCCTTGTATTTAGTATAAAGAGATATTCCTAGCAAATGGGCTGTACAACAGAAATAAGACCGAGGAGAGAGAAATGATGTACTTGGGGAAGAAAAAAAAAAAACATGCAGAGGAAAGTCTTCAAAAATGCACAGGAATACTGAGCATTCATATAGTTTGTCTTTTTGAAGATAAGACACTAAGATTCCATTATAAAAACATGAGCCAAGTCAAGGGAGAAATTCCAGATCTGGCTTGATTTCTGGGGAGAGTAGATCTTCAACAGTGCTTAAAATTTAGGTTATATGATCTTGTTAAAACATCTCAGAAATGATATTGCTAGTGCTTTGTGTTAAAAAACTACAAAAAAATGTCAAACAAATTTTCTGTGGTCCTTCACCCAGTTTTGGCACAAGGCAAGTATTACAATTTATCTATTACAAAGATTAAAAATTGTTAGGTTATAGTATAGCTATTCAGAAGAGTTACCTTCTAAAAATACTTTCAATTTCTTCAATTTCATTATGACATTAATTCAAAACAGCCCATTTTAAACACTTGTCTTTTGATTTTTGATTGAGCAAAGTATTGTTCTCCGTAATTTATTGATAAAATCTCTTGTCTGGGGCTTTTAAAAATATGCAATTATAAGTTTTAAGAATATAATCTGGTTCTTAGCAGATATGAACCAAAATCTTAATAAGTAATGTTACCCTACGTAGTGTTAGAAAGAAAATGTTGGTCGCTCAGTTGTGTCCGACTCTTTGCAACCCATGGGCCTTGCCAGGCTCCTCTGTCCATGGAATTTTCCAGGCAATAATACTGGAGTGGATAGCTCTTCCCTTCTCTAGGTATTCTTCCCAACCCAGGGATCGAACCCAGGTCTCCCTCTGAATTTCTAAAATGTTACACAATAATCATGTTAAGGTGAACTTTAAACAAAGACAGTTTTTTAAAAGAAGTATACTAACGCATATATATGGAATTTAGAAAGACGGTAACGAGAACCCAGCATGCGAGACAGCAAAAGGAACGCAGATGTATAGAACAGACTCGTGGACTCTGTGGATGAGGGCAAGGGTGGGATGATATGGGAGAATGGCATTTAAACATGTTAATTATCATATGTGTAATCAATCGCCAGCCCAGGATTAATGCTCGGGGCTGGTGCATCGAGACTTCCCAGGGGGAGGGAATCCGGAGGGAGGAGGGAGGGGGGTTCTGGAGGGGGAGCATATGTAAACGCATGGCGATATCATGTCATTGTATGGCAAAACTAATAAACAAAAAAGAATTTCTGTTGCTCTCCTGTACTTTATGTATGACCAACTTTTTCAGAATACTTAATCTCTCCTCCTCAGAAAGAAATGGCAGAAAACAGTTGAAGGTAATGATAGAGCAACAGTGCTTAAAACCTCGATATTATTTAATATACCATGTAACAAATGTCTATTAAGTGTTTTATATACATTATAGTGTCATACATAATTATTTACAAAACAACTTAATGATATGTGTATCATTACCTAAATTTATTCAACAAATGAAGTCACTGGATATTAAAAAGGTTAACATGACCAAGGTCACACTGTTAGAGAGTGAGAGCTAAGTCTAACAGTTTCCAAAGGCTAATCTTAAAGCTCTATGCAGGTGAAATATGGAAAAACATCTGCTTTCCTAAACATAGTTACACCTGAGCTAATTTATAGTATTCAAATTTAAATAACCAGACTCTTAGAATATATGTTAAAGTACTAGCAAAGAAGTTCTCGAACTGGAGAAAAGATGAGTCACTTTAATATATTTTCAAAGACAAATTTTCATTTCCTGAGTGTTTGGTTTTTTGTTGTTGTTGTTTGTCACTATGAAATACTTTGGCATTTCTACAGAACTCGGTTTTAATTTTTTTAACCAACAAAATGAAATATGTAATTACTGAAATAAGGCTTGGCTTATGCATTACTAAATTTTGTAAATCTAAATTCTTTCTGACATTGCTTCCCATTTATTTAACATTTCTAACTCACATCATCAACCCCTTTTACAGTCTTACTCCAGTTCCTTAATCTGTTTGTGTCCCCCTAATTTAGTCTGTGTTCTATTTGAGTACAAAAAAAAATTAAAAATTTGCCACAATGATATATTAAAGTATTTGGGGGAACAGTCTGAAGTATTACTGGGACCTATAAAAGTTACTCACTATGCAAAAGTTTGAAGAACTACATATTAGGCTTCTATCAATGGCTTACTTCTGGAGCAGTTTATCATCACTCTCCAGAGATTACTTACTCTAGAAAGCTGGTGATATAGTCTCGACTGCAGGCAGACCAGGAAAAGGGATTGGTATTTGCAGTAATGTGAGCTGCCATAAGTTTTGCTGCTTCATGACCTTTTGTCCCACAAGAATTTCCAATTCCATCATGGTTCATACCAAAACTGTTTTGACAAGGAAAAAACATAGAAACATAAAGAGAAAATAAGAAAAAAATAAAACAAACCCTCAATATGTTTTATTTCCTTATTGGATCATTTATTAGCCCTATCAACATATGGCTTCTATCAAGATAGCCTAGATTCTCTAAGGAAATACAGGATTAATGTAAAGAGATTAAGGAATAATTCAATGATATAATGTGTTTCTAAATCTCTTTAAATTTATAATATACTCTCAAATGTTATCTCATATGATACAGTCTCTCCTTGAACAGACAGGGGATATAATTGACCCATAAAAATCATACAGTTACTAAGTGTTGAAATTGTTAGTAGAACCTACCTAAAACCTGCTAGAGTTCAAGCTACTTCACAATGCTAAATCCAAAACAGAATTATGAAAAGATAGTTATGATCCATAAAGTTCCAGGTTATAGGCCAAACATAAAAACTTTTTCTTATTAATATGTATATAGGAGAATTCAATACATTATGTAATTTATGTTTGTGCATGTATGTGCTTTCAAACCACCTCTTGAAAAATCTTGATGCATTTAAAGATTATAAATATAGCCTTTTCTTTAACATGGCCTCTCTGATTTCTTAAAGCTTTTCTTTGTCATTTTTTTCCTGTGTCCTATAGCCATGCTGAGTGCTATCAATGTGATCCAGAAACATATCTCAAGAATAAATCATAAAATTTTTCTGTAAGGGATCACTGCATATGAATAAATTTAAGTCTTTCATCACAAGTAGCCAGAAGTTCAGGTGAAATCACTAAAAAATATCCTTGTTGTGTCCACTGTGACATTCTAGTAAGTGCACCATTATATCTGCTCAAAGAAATAAGTAATTTGTGTGACACAAGTAAAAAACAGATAAGAATAGTTGCTGGAGAAAAATTTGGAAAAGTAGTTGCAAACAGATAGTCTCAAGCTAATAAAAGAAAGAAAGTATCAACACTTTTGGAAGTGCACAGACTTTAAAGATTTGTCAGTAAGAGTAACTGAAGATTTCTAAGCAGGAGAATATGGAATTGATCCAAACTTTAGAAAAATTATTATAGTAAATCTGTGGTGGAGACAATGGAGTGGAAAGAGAATGGAACAAGGAAGCACAGATAAAAGATGATAACCAATTGAGAAATGACATAGATCTGAAAGAGGGCACAGGATAGAGAAGGATTAGCTTTGAGACATGTATGGGAAGACAGGAATTTACAAATATAATACAAAAGAGCTATCATTAAGACAGTTATGGTGGGGGTAGGGAGGAGGAACAAATTATTCAGGTGTAGGGACTAACATAAGCAAAAGAAGAGAATTATATGAGAGCCCTAAATGAAACCACCAAATAACCTTCCAAGAATATCAATACTTAGCCTTGGGTTTGACATCAATACACTCAAGCCAATCTCTTCCAGGAACATAACGATGGAGTATACTGTTTGTAGAATTAGATATACATTTTGTCAAAACATATATAAATTTACAGCTATAGATTCACATTAAAAATTCTTTATTGTAAATTTATAATTCAATAATCTTAGTCCATATTTCTCACAAAGACTGATGCTACTATATTTTTTTGGAATAATGACAGCTTTAAAAATATCATTTCTATTTAGCAGTAGTCTCAGACAAATCCCTGAGTTATGTTAAGATAGGTGTATGCAGGCACAGATGGCTTAAGAAAATCATTTTTTAAAGATTCCATAATTTCTTATTTACTCTTTTCTATGAAAGTAAACCTTCTTTTGAAGTCATATTTCTCCCACCTTACAAAAGAAAAATTTACCTCTCATTCATCCATAATTTTGTAATAGTTCATTGCCTCAGGGCATAAAAACATGGGTGTCAAGGAAAGAGACAATTAGAAACAGTGTCAGCACTAAGAAGAAGAATGATTTCAGTGATTGAGTAACATATGCAATTTCCTGCTTTCATCAAGTTTATAGGATAATATAATCAAACTACCAGCTGATGGGTTGTTAAAAATTTTGATGATAGATCCCCAAGGTTATGTTTTAACAAATAATTCAAAAGAAGTTTAAAGAACAGAGTGATATTTCTATAATAAAATCTCTTCATTTCAACTACTTATGCGATCCAATTTTCTCAACATTCATATCTATACAAAAAAAATTAAAGAAACTGAATTTGTGCTGAAATCCTGTCTTATTCTAACAGTACATAGATAAACACAGTAACTGAAAATATACATTTAAAGATACACCTTCTATTGTTTTTTGGTCTTTTGGCTAAGATCAAGTCTAGTAAAGATATATTTTCTAACATAAACTTTACTTTTAATATTTAACTATTTATTAAAATTCATAATATGTATATGTTCTTCTAATCAATTATTAATAATAGTAATGCAATGAACATATAATCCATAAAAAGATTTTTTATGATCACAGGAAAATCAAAAATGTATTTGCAACTTAAATTTTTTGTTGTAGAGATATTTTATATAATTGAAAGTACTTTGAAGCATAAAAACATGTCTTTAAAAAATATTAAGAAATATGGAAATATGCGTTAGGATTGATATTCTGGGAGAGAAAGGAGCAGCAGATACACTGAGCTAAAGAAACGGAAAGAAAGATGTAAATTTGACTATTAAAGAAGAACCAAATGGATAAAGAATCTGTGGTACACATACACAATGGAATATTTCTTAGCCATAAAAAAGAATGACTTTGAGTAAGTTCTAGTGAAGTGGATGAACCTAGAGCCTGTTAAATTAAGTCAGAATGAGAAAAACACATACAGTATATTAACACATATATATGGAATCTAGAAAAGTGGCACTGTTGAACCTATGTGCAGGGAAGGAATGGAGACACAGATGTAGAGAATGGACTTGTGGACACAGTCAGGGACAGGAAGTGTGACAGGAATGGAGAAAGTAGCATCAACATATATACACAATCAGGTGTTGTTGTGTAGCACAGGGAGCCCAGTCTGGTGCTCCATGATGACCTGGAGGAATGAGATGGAGGGAGGGAAGTGAGGCTAGGGAGGGAGAGGATGTATGTATAACTATGGCTAATGCATGTTGGTATATGACAGAAACCAACACAACATTGTAAAAATAAGAAACAAAAACCAGAAGAACCTATTAGTGTATTTTTTAAATGCATAATGATAGTTACCAAATTGCTATAGTATTTAGATTCAATCAGGTATATTTAAGGAGGTTTTTACTTTTTACATAGTAATTTTTGCAGTACTCAAGAAACTCTATCTTTGGCAATTAGTTAGACATAACAAACTTTGGACACTAACTGAAAAATAACCAATAGTGTAGTTTTTAAAAATTCAGAAGTAAATAAGGGAAAAGATTTTAAAATGGATGAATTCAAGTATCTGAAAAAGTAAATCTTAAATTCTATTTCTATACAATCTTCATAGTTTAAGGGTCAGGTTCAGATAGCTGTCTTAAGGATCTTGGTTTCAAGTGTCTAGGAGAATGTATACTTCTGCAAATTACATTTAAAATGTAAGAAATCGAGAAATGATATGACTAATGTCAACTGGTTTACTGACAGTGATACAAAGTGAAATGGGACTTCACAATCGCCATTCATGACATCAGCTTCAAAATATCCCTCTGCAACTTTGACCAAGCTGGAGTGTGTGTGTGTGTGTGTGTGTGTGTGTGTGTGTGTGTGTGTGTATTACAGAAAAGTTCCTTCCTGAGGAAACTCTATCAGTGAGGCATTTGGCAAAAGAAATGAAACTCACTAGTGATCACAGAAAATAAATGAGAGCAAACTTTAAACCATCATATTAGCAAAAATGAGAAAGTTACCTAGGACTTAGTATTGGCAATGGTATTGAGAAACTGAGACCTTAGTATACAACAGTTAAAAGGTGGTCAGGCAGCTGTTTCATAGGGCAATTCAGCAGTACTTTGATTAAATTAAATAGAGGAAATATTATGATCCAGCAATTCTATTCTTGTAGAGATATTCCAGAAATATTCCTAAAAGGAACATGTATAAGGATGTTAGTGACAGAATTATTTACAATAGCAAGGAGTTGAAGACAATATAGGTGTTTGTCACTGGCGAATGGATAAGTAAACTTTGGCAGATGCATACTATGGAAAACTAGGCAGAAGTTGGAAGTAACAAACAAGATAGACATGTACACATAAATATAGATGGATCTTAGAAACACTGAAAATTTGAGAAAAGGAACAAGGTCTATACCAGTATATCATACAAACAAAATTTACATACATATTATCAAATAACAAAGAAAGGCCAAGGAACTGTTCTAGATTAAAGGCTGAAGAGACATAAGCAAATGCAATAGAAACTAGACTGGAGGAGGGAAGGGTTAAAAAAAAAACACTGCTGAGACAACTGAGGAAATTTGAATATGGATAACATATCAGATAATAATAGTGTATCAATGTTAAACTAACTTGATAATCATACTGTGGTTATGTAAGAAATTATTTTTTCTCCTTAGGAAAGAGATACTGAAATATTTAGGGATAGGGGACATGTCTTCAACTTATTTTCAAATAGTACAGGAAAAAATACATGTACACATACAAAAAGAGAAATGTTGCAAAATATTAACAATAAAAAAATATGACTCAAGGACATATGGGAACTTTGTACTATATCATTTTCTCCATAACTTTGAAAACATTTCAAACTTAAAAAGTTAAAAAATAAACAGACATATGTAAAACAATCTGCAATATTTTGCAAGGATACATATGATTTCAAATATGCTAAGTCACTTCAGTCATGTCCGACTCTTTGTGACTCCATGGACCATAGTCTACCAGGCTCCGCTGTCCATGGGGATTCTCCGGGCAAGAATACTGGAATGGGTTGCCATTCCCTTCTCCAGGGTATCTTTCCAACACAGGGATCGAACCCTCATCCTTTGTGCTTTCTGCACTAGGAGGTGGGTTCTTTACCACTAGTGCCACCTGTGGAGCCCAAATATAGGTATCAAATTTATTAAAAGAAAGAGGGAAGAAATGGGAGTGAAAACAGGAATATAGAAATATACATTTACATATATCAAAACAGGGCTTCCCAGGTAGCTCAGCTGGTAAAGAATCTGCCTGCAATGCAGGAGATGGCAATTCGATTCCTGGGTTGGGAAGTTCCCCTGGAGAAAGGATAGGCTACTCACTCTAGTATTCTTGGGCTTCCTTCGTGGCTCAGATGGTCAAGAATAAACCTGCAATGTGAGAGACATGGGTTTGATCCCTGGGTTGGGATGATCCCCTGGAAGAGGGCATGGCAACCCACTTCAGTATTCCTGCCTAGAATCCCCATGGACAGAGGAGCTTGGTAGGCTACAGTCCATGTAATTGCAAAGAGTTGGATACAATTGAGTAATGAAGCACAACACATATTAAAACAAGAAGGGTTCTTGCTGGAACTGATAATGATGATGTGCCAAGATTTAAGGAAAGATAGATAAATAGATATAAAATAAACTCAGCTCCCTGCTCTTGAGGTAAATAATAATTAAAAAGAAAAAGAACAAAGGAGAGTTGGTGAACCCGGTGCCCACTCCACTGAAAGAATCGTGATAGGGAGAGAATGTGATTATGGTTGGTTTTATGTGTTTAATAAAACACTTGAGATTAGGTAATGATTCTCATTTGTTTGACAGAGGGAGAGAAAGACACATATAGGTAGAGAAAGAGAGAGAAAAATGAGAGAGATGCTCCTGTGATTTCCCACACTTTGTTGAGTATAATAAGTCTGTGAGGTTTGCTCTTAACCCACGCTCCAGGACATTCCTCAGAATAACTTTGAGAAATGAGGTTACATGCCCCTGGACAAACAGCAGGTTTACTTATCACTTGTTATAAAAGTATTGGGCTTTCCAGGTGGCCCTAGTGGTAAAGAACTTGTCTGCCAATGCAGGAGACAAGAGACACAGGTTTAATCCCTAGGTTGGGAAGATGCCCTAGAGAAGGAAATGGCAACCTACTCCAGTATTTTCTTGCCTGGAGAATCCCAAGGACAGAGGAGCCTGGCTACAGTCCATAGGGTTGGACATGACTGAAGCAACTTAGCACACACAGAAGTACTAGATTCCCCAGGCTCATTGTTTCTCAGTTTTGATATAAACCCACTACTTGTGTGGCATTTATCTGAGGCCATACTGTACTGCCCACATGGGATTTGGGGTTCCTTCCAAAAGGAACCAAAGTAAATATGCTAATGCTTATACTACTTGCTGTGCTTAAGTATCTGATCTAGGAACTCACGCCTTTGCTAGCATCCATGCAACAGTAATAAGCTAACTTATTGGCTTATAAGTAAGGCAAAAACAAATTTCAAATCCAATGATAGAGGTTTGTACTTGATTAGGATAACGTCATTGGGAAAGAGCAACCCACTCCAGTGTTCTTGCTGGGAAATTCCACAGACAGGGGAGGCTGGTGGGCTATAGGCCATAGGGGTGCAAAGAGTCACGCGACTTAGTGACTAAATAACAACAAGGATAGCATAGCCATTTATGGAAAGCTAAGTAATCCTGAAACCAAAATACTACAAAATTAGTCTTAATTTTTCAGAAAATGAAGTACAAAATCTATTAAAATAAAGTATGTTTTTGCTTTCTTTCTTTCCTTCCCAGGAAATAAATTGTATGATGAACATTTTCAGCTAAACCTCCCTCAGGTGATACAAATCAAAGACTAGGAATTCCCCCTTCTTATATCTCAATACTTCTGATTGCATCTCAAAAGTTTAAAGGACACTCTTATTTCTACACTGCGAGTAAAAAGTTTTCCCTTTTCCTCTAATATATCACTCAAAAGCAATTTAAAAAACGGGGGAAAAAGAAACATAAACTCCACATTTAATGAAAAGTAGAAAACTTGTAAAACCATAAACCACCATGTCATAATATATGTGGAAGTATGACTAAATACAGAAAAATCAAAGAGGAATGAAGAAAGACACACAGAGGGGACAGTAATAATTGATTTAAGCTAAAACGAGTCGAGCATGTTCTCCGAAGTTAAGTGCAACAACCTGAGGGGCAGAACCAACAATACTTTCTTATAAACAACTGGAATAAAAGTGCAAACTGTTGGAATATACACCCTTATTCTAGTTGTCAGAAGAGTAGATGTGGCTAACTACAAACAAGCCATATTTGTAGGAATCAGTCTGTCAGTGAGGAAAGGTGAAAGAGAGATTCTACCCTGCCAGTAGTTATCAACAAAAAAAAACAAAAACAGGGTTAAAGAACTCCAGTCATGCAATACTGTATATCATTAATACATTTCTGTTGACAAAGTAGCTTTGGTCCCTATGCAACATAACTTTTTACAAGTAGTTCATCCAGAAAAGGCAAACTCATGAAAAGATGTGTGGTTCAAAAGGAAAGAGAAGTGTGTCTACAAATATATTAAATATTTAAAAGGAAAAAAAGAACAGGAAAATACAAACAGAAGATGAAGGACCTCTTGCAGAAAAAAGTATTGCTACAGAAAAGATAAAAATTGGACATGTATGAACCCAAACTTAACAAAACCATCATTTCAGAAAAATAAGAATTCATTGTAGAGATACAAGTAATCAGGGCAGATATGGTAAGACAAGAGATGAAAACATGAACTGTCAGAGGGAAAAAATGGAGGAGGGGGAGAATAAAACTATTACAAGAAAAAGGCCACGCTGAGGTAGCAAAAAGAAAAAAAGGCAACCACTAAAAATATTCCTCACAGAAGTAAAAAGAGCAGAGTTTAAAAGGATCAAAGTAAAAGAATCCAATATACGTATCATTATTATTCCCAATGAGAAGAATCAAAATAATAAACACTAAGAAAAGTGATTTAAAAGTACAAGGAAACTTTTAAGTAATAAAAATGTCTCAAATCTCATCAAATGTGAATTATTCTACATCCTAGGAAAAACTGACACAGGTGCATCCACACTGGGTCACATCCTAGTAAAATTACTGGACATCAAAACCAAAATATATTTGGGGCAACAGAGGGCAAAAGAACAAATTACCTGTAATAGTAAAATAATCAGATTAGCCTCAGATTTCTGCACGGTGACATTTAACACAAGCACACAACAGAGCAGTGCCTAGGAAAAGTCTTGCATCCAGCCAAACTGAATATGAAGTCGTTTTGAATAAGACCGCAAGAAACAGAGGTCTTATGGATCATTCTTATAACAACTGCTTCAAGATAAACTTCAGCTTTGTTTAAAAATTATGTAAAAGTGTGATGGTTTATTGACTCTAATTTCATAGCAGGCAATATATACAACACATGTGAAATTAGTTACCAGTCTCTTATCATATTTCTTAATCATATTTTCTTGTTTGTTGTTTTGTTTTTCTGGGGAGGTTAATTTTATTCTCTTATGTTCATAATATATGATATAAGAGAGAATAAAACACATATTTAAATGTTAAAGAAAAATTATAAAGCAAACATCCATGATATCTCCACCAAATTTAAGAAACACACATTTTCAGAATAATAAGAACTTGTCTCCTATACTCACCTTAACAGTTATATCCTTCTTTTCACCCTGAGAGAGAGCCACTATCCTGATTTCTGGGGTAATCAGTAATCATTCCCCATGCAACTCTAAACAATATATGTTAACTCTGCCTGGTTTTGAAATCTATAAAAGTGGAACCACAGTGTACATATTCTTTTATAACTTGCTTGTTTTATTCAACAATCTGTTAGAAAGCATCATCTCTGCTGAGCTGTCTAGCTATATACACAATTTATTTTCACCACTATATAGATGTCCACTATAAATACACCATTTAATTATCCATTCAATGATGAAGAATTTGCTGTAGTTCCTGATATGGGGCTACTATGGACAATGCTGCTATGAGGATTCTTAAATATAACTCCTGGTCAAATATGTAAGAATCCCTCTATAACAGCTTCTTAAATTTTTGGTATCCTTTACAGTCTTGAAGTATCAATGACCCCAAAGACTTTTTTATATGAGGTTGTGTGTAGTGATACTTATCATAATAAAAATTAAAACTGAGGAAATTTTTTAAGTTACTAATTCATTTTAATAATTAAATGATTAGATTCATTAATAACCCAACACATGCTAACATAAATAACCACTTTAATTTTAAAAATATTCTAAAGCAGAAGAATGTCATTGAGAATAATAGCATTGTTTAATTATATT
Source organism: Antilocapra americana (assembly GCA_007570785.1). Taxonomy (NCBI): domain Eukaryota; kingdom Metazoa; phylum Chordata; class Mammalia; order Artiodactyla; family Antilocapridae; genus Antilocapra; species Antilocapra americana. Next base: position 3,873,137 of record ML661337.1, on the reverse strand, counting down.
TTTGCTAATCTCTTTAGTATTTGCCTTATTAGAAGACAACTGGATTGTCATATTTGATTCTTCATTCAATCTATTGTGGTTCTTTGGTTTGGTGAAGTATATAATGAAAATCTGGCCGTACATTAACATATAGTTGGAAAAGGAAAGAGTATTTTCATTAGTCCTTTCAGATAATGGTAGTTTTTTTTGATTCTATAATAAAATTTGACAACTAGAAATTTCTTAAAAAGTTTAGATGCAATGCAAATTCTGAAACCATTATCAATGATCTCTTTATATCCTGTTTCATCAATTATCACCAATCTCACTGGAAAAGTCTTTAAGTATTAGGAAGCTGTCAGGCTCACACTAACAGAACTTTTACTAAATTTGAATTTTCGCTCAAAAAAATTCAAATTTTATCACTGGCGACAAACAGGGTTGGTTGTTTTCCTTGAATAGTAAGTTCTTTTGTCCACTTTTCAAGTGAATTTCTGCTAACCTCCCATAGTTTCTCATTTGTTCTTTTAAATAAAAATTGTGTTCCAGGAAAAAGCAGCTAGTTCATCTCAAACAACTGCACAAGCGCTTTTTGTTATAACAACCAACAAACTAATACATGAAGCAAAAGGAGGTTTACATACTTCCCATTTTGTGAAACAGATGATTTGTTAAAACACATGTACTTAAGGGTCATGATTTAATAAAACTAATAATTATTCTGCTTTATCAAAGACATTAAGTGAAAAATGGTGATGGTGACAAATACAATACGACTATTAGTATGGTTGCCTAGGTTCAAGCTAAAGTGCCAGTACATATTCAGCACTGTTCTTGTACAATCAGAGGAAACAACAAAACAATTAAGTCTTAGTATTATTATGAAACAAAAAAAGAATACAAAAAAGGAATGAGTTAGAAGATGTTATTGAAAGAACCAAGGGTTGGAAAACTGACCAAGGAAAAGAGGAATAAAAACAGTGATAAAAAGACACGTTCCTTCAGAAGAAAAGGCTGTTTTCATTATCAATGTATCCATAATACATTATATATTCAGTAAATATATCAGCTGCTCAGTAAACCTCTGGAATCAAATAAATTGTACATCAGTGAGAGAGTACATACTGATCAACTGTAAAGCATAACAGACATAATTTGTGAAGTATCATACATTTATACCTCCCTTGATAGTGAATAATAATATACTGAAAGTACATACTATCATATAAGCAGTAATAAACGGGCTAGAGGGCAGGTTTCAGGTCAAAATAAATGGCATCATCAGTCAGAGACAAGGTGGTTGCTATATAGAGACCAAGAGATATGCAATAAAGGTTACTCATTAAGTTTCTGTAATTGAGAGAGTCTATCATATATATTAATCTATTGTTACACATGCTTTTCTCAAATACAAGTACATAGTTTTCTATGCAAATGATATTTTTTCATTCGAAACTATATTTAACAAAACAAACTTCCCCTTTCTATGATAGACAGATATGAAGAGATATGTCTTAGGAAAGAATGTCTTCTGTTTTAAGATGTATACAGGCAGCTCATTTGTGATTACATTTTATGTCATTTCACCATATATTATATGACCATTTAACACTGCAAAAGTAATACAGTGTGTGTGTGTGTGTGTGTGTGTGTGTGTGCGCGCCCGCGCTCAATCCTGTCTGACTTTTTGTGACCCTACAGACTGTAGCCCACCAGACTCCTCTGTCCATGGAATTTTCTAGGCAAGAATACTGGAGCAGGCTGTCATTTCTATTCCAGGACATCTTCTCAAACCAGGGATCAAACATGCATCTCTTGTAACTCAAAATAATAATTTACTTTTGATTCTGATATACAATTAATACTGGTTCTTTTGGAAGATTTGTAAAAATGAAAAAGGATAAATATAAACTACTGAGTAAAAATTTAATACGCATTGTTAGGATTTCTTCTAAAAATCAAAACAGATGTTTTCAAACCTAACAGAAAATCTATATAGCTAAGGAAAATCTTAAAATGCTTAACTCAATTTTTTGTCTAAGCAGTCAATTTTGCCATGTTGCTAATATATTAACATCATTGTTCTTTTTAAAAAACCATGGTACTTTAAACTCTGCCTTTCATTTTATTAAATATAAATTCTTCATTAAGTAAGTAGATGACCACTCAGTTCTTCAAAAATATAACACATTTACAATTACAAAAAGAATAGTTTCCTAACATTTTCAATATGATTAAATTTCTCTTCAGAAAGTAATGAAATAATTATAGTCTAAATTGTGACAATTATAAAATCTCAAAACTACGTCTTCTCATTGTAGCAGAAAAATACAAAGGAACATCTTTCTTTACAATTATTTTCCATTTATTCTTTTTGATCTGTTCTTAGTCATAACTGATCTTGGCTATGAATCACTTGTTGTAAAAAAGCAAAGATGAAATTTAAGGGATGTATTCAGAAACTTCTCTACCCACATCTGGCAAATATTTTTAGATTTAACAGTTACCCACTAGGATAGCTATTACCATTTGTTCATGTGTTTTCTAAAACAGAGTTTGGAATTCACTTCTACTTTTGAGCTTTATATACAACTTACTAAACTAAGTGAACTCAAGATTCTGAACTTATTTAGGAAGATATTTAACAAGCGAGGTGCCTAAAAGAATCTAGGACCTAGACTCTTTCCACATGTGTAGAAAGCAACGTTCACATTTAGTATAAACATTTCTGAGTTGAAAGGTTTCTAGAGCCAATGATATCACTATAATGCATTTATATCTTTTCCACTTCTACTTCACACTTTTTCCTTTCATCTAACTGCAAAGATGCTAGAGGTCAGAGGAAACAAGCTATTTAAGACATACTAAGATTTTGGGTGGGGTGTGTACATATATGTGCATTTGTGTGTGTGCATGAACAGTGAAAAGGTAGGGAAGACAGAATCATGGCAAAGATAGGGAAGGTAGCTGAAACAAGGAAACCTTTGTTATTATAATCTTCTGTGTACTATGAGCAAAATGTAACTGAATTCGTTTATGGCAGCTGAAATTTATGTCAACCAGTTAGTACAATCGTGCCTGCCTACAAATTCATTCTTTGTTTTTCTTGCAAAATGAAGAGAGTACCTTATCAAAGTTCTTAAAGTTGACAGTGACTGAATTCTACTTCAGTAAGTTTAGTATTTATATAACATACATGCGCATACACATGTTTTGTCCTGTAATTCTAGACATTTAATTCAGTAATTATCTGATTGGTTTCACCTACTTTTTGTATTACTGAATGTCATAGCAAAGACTTAATCATTGAAATAATTCAGTTTGTTAGAATTTATCATAAGAACTTTTCTTTAAAAATCTTAGTGCTACTATCATTGTTTTAGCTATTATTGGGAGTATGTCTGCATATGTGACAGGCTATATATTAAAATGCATATTGTATTAATATATATAATATATATATATGTATGTGTACATATGTGCATGTATGCATATGTAGACAGGCAAGTAACATAATTTTGGCTTCTTCCTAGCCCTGACAGTAATGGAGTAGCATTTTAATAATAGTAGCAATATGTTCTAATTTGAAATATATAAAAATTTTATAGTAGACTCATAAAATCTAATACAAATAGGAAGAAACAAGCGTATTATACCATACACAGTATTACTAGTTTAGGTAAATAACAATGGCACCATACAGCTCTAAAGCTTAATCAACTGACAGAGTAAAATGTTTGTCATCTTCCATTGACAAAAAATATTTTCATATTAGAAAAAAAATAAGTTCATTTGCTTTTCTCAAAGGGTGTAAAACCTTAAATGAACCACAACATTCATTTTAGAGTTAGATCTTGTAATATGAACATTCATCATTCATTCATTCATTCATTCATTCATTAACAATTATTGACAGAATGCCTATTACCTCACAGTAAAGTATTATTTACCTCAGTTCCTATTACCCAATACATCATGTCTGGCTTTAAATAAACAATGGCAAGACATGCTGAAACACAGTCAAAAGGGTAAAAACAATCATCAAAACTGGACTCAGATATTATACAAATTTTGGAATTAACAGAATGGGAATTAAAGATAATTATAATTAATATTTAATGGCTCTAATGGAAAAAGTAGCCAACATGGAAGAAAAGATAGGTAACAGGTAGAAAAATGAAAACTCTAAGAAAAAAATCAAATGAAAATCTAGAAACCAAAACCAGTGTAACAGAAATGTAGAACTCCTTTGATGATCTCATAAGTAGACTAGACTAACAGAGGAAATAATCAGTGAGCCTGATGACAGGTCAATAGAACCTACCAAAATTGAAATGCATAGAGAAAAAAGAATGAAAATGATGCCCCCCTGCAAAAACAGAATAAAAGATCCATGAACTCTGGAACAATATCTGAAGGTATTACATGTATGTAATGTAAATACCAGAAATACAATAAAGAAAGACTACAGTTGAATAAATGTTTGAAGTAATGGCCAAGCATTTTCCAAAATCAACAGAAACCAACAACAGACTCAGGAAGTTCAGAGAATATCAAACAGAATAAATACCCCCCAAAATTGATATCTACTTATACTGACTCAAATTGAAGAAGACAAAAGACACAAAATCTTAACAGAAATATCTTCTAGAGGACAAGGATAGGAATGACAGCAATTTCTCATCAGACATCATGCAAATTCTAAATCCAGTAAAATTATTCTTCAAAAGCTCTGAAGGATAAATACTTTCTCAAACAAAAACTGAGGAAAGCTATTATCAGTAGACCTGTACTGAAAGAAGTGCTTCAGGGAAAAGGAAAAATAAATAAATTAATTAATTAAAAATAAATATATAAATCAATTTTATATAAAAATTTTATGCTAAAACTCAAGAGAAACCATTAACATTTTTAAAAGAAGCATAATTGATAAGCTATGAGAAAAGATAAAATGAAACTATGTAAAATGCTCAATTAAAACCAGAGGAGAAAAAGAGAAGGAAAAGAAACAAACTGCAACAAAGAGAAAAGTTACAAAAATAGTAGATATTAATTCAACTATATTAATGATCACTTTAAATATAAATGGTTTAAATACATCAATTAAAAGAGAGAAACTATCAAGAGTGAATAAAGATATAAGAACCAATTATATACTGAATATAAGAAATTCATTATAAATATAAAGATCCAGTGAAGCTAATGGGATGGACAGAAACAGATAAACCTTGCTCCCATGAATCAAGAGAAAACTTGGGCAGCTATACTAATTTTAGACAAAGAACACTGTAAAAGGGAGAAATTCTCAGGATAAAAATATTAAATAATAATTTAGAGGTCATTTCTCCAAGGAGACAAAAAACTTGACAAGAATGTATGCATTTAACAATAGTGTCAAACATTTGAGTCAAAACTGATACAAAAGTATGGGGAAATACATGAATCCATCACTATAATTGGAGATTTAAACATCCCTTTCCCAATAACTGATAGATCAAACAGGAAAAAAAAAATCAGTAAGGATACAGTTGACCTGAACAGCACTATCAACTGGATCCAGAGAAGACATACAGAGGGCCAACAAGTACCTGAAAAGATGCTCACATCACTAATCACCTGGGAAAATCAAAACCACAATGAGGTATAATTTCATATCTGTTAGAATGCCTAACAAGAGATTACAAGTGCTGGCAAGGATGTGGAGAAAAGGAAACTACTTTGCACTCTTGGTGAGAATGTAAATTGGTATAGCCGCTAAGGAAAATAATATTAAGTTTTCTCAAAAAAATTGAAAACAGAACTATCATATGATCCAGCCATCCCACTTCTGGATATGTAGTCAGAGGAAATAAAATCTCTATTTCAAATAGATATCTAAACTCTCATCTTCATTGCAGCATTACTCACAACAGCCAACATACGAAAACACACCAAGTATCCATCAATGAATGAATGGATAAAGGAAATGTGATACACATCTCCTCTCACACAGTGGAACATTATTCAGTCATTATAAAAAGGAAATTCTGCCATTCCCTTCTATATAGCAAAAGAAACAATCAACAAAATAAAAGGGACTCTATGAAAGGAAGAAAATGTCTGCAACATGGATGAAACTTGGGGCATTATGATAAGTGAAATAAGTCAGATAAAGACGAATATTGTTTGATCTCACGTATATGTGGAATCTAAAAAAGCTGAACTCATACAGAGTAGATTGGTGATTGTCAGGGGGTTGGGGTCTGGGAGAAATGGGAAGATGTTGTTCAAAGTGTACAAACTTCCAGTTAAGTGATGAATAAATTCTGAGGGTCTCAGGAAAGCATGGCTGACTATAGTTAATAATACTGTATTGTATGGGCTTCCCTTGTGGCTCAGCAGTAAAGAATCTGTCTGCAATGCAGGAGATGGAGGAGACACAGGTTTGAAATTTGTGTTGGGAAGATCTCCTGGAGGAGGCATGGCAACCCACTCCAGTATTCTTGCCTGGAGAATCCCATGGACAGAGGAGCCTGGCAGGCTACTCTATCCATAGATAGGGTCGCACAGAGTTGGACATGACTGAAGCAACTTAGCATGCATGCAAGCACTGTATTGTATACTTGAAATTTGCTAACAGAATCAGTTTTAAATATTCTCACCATACCCACACAAAGAAGCAATTATATGATGTGCTGGATCTGGTAACTAACCTTATCATGGTAATCATTTCGTAATATATACGTGTATCAAATCACCACGTTGTACACCTTAAACTTATACAATGTTATATGTCAATTATATCTCAATAAAGCTGGAAAAAAAGGAGAAAACACAAATTACAAATATCAAGAGTAAATGATGAAATGTCATTATCTATATTATAGACTTTAAAAAAGACAATAAGAATATTAAGAATAACTGTAAAACAAAGTTGGTAATCTTGCTGAAGTAGTCAAATAAGTCGAAAGACAAAGTTAACCAAAAAAAAAGACTCAAAGATTTAAATAAATGTTATCTCACATCTAATTTAAAATTTAAATTATTAACAATAGTCCTACAAACGAAATTCCAGGCTCATATGGCTTCTTCAGTAAAGTCTATTAAACATTAAAAATGAAATAATATCAAACTTATGTATATAAACTCTTCTAGAAAACAGAACATTTCTTAATTCAAGTTATAAGATTAACTTTATTCTGATAACAAAACTAGTCAAACAAATTAAAAGAAAGCTACAAACCAACGATTTTTTGACAAATTGGACTGAAATAACTATCTTCATATGAGGAAGAAGAGGAACTTCAACCCTTACCTCACATCATACAAAAAACATTAACTCAAAGTGCATTATAGATGTTAATATAAAAGCTAAAAGTATAAAACTGAGATAAAAATATAGAAGAAAATCTTCACAATCTTGAAACAGACAAAGATTTCTTAGGACACAAAAACACAAACAATACAAAAATCATAAATAAGATTTCATCAAAATTTTAAAATTCTGCTTTTCACAAGACATAATTAAAAAATGAATGACAAGCAAAAGACTTGGAGAAAATATCCACATTGCGTATATATGATAAAGGCTTTTATGCAGAATATATTGAGAATTCTTGCAGCTCAATAAGAAACACCTCAGTATTTTTTTCCAAATGGGAAAAGAATTTGAGTAGACATTTTAGAAGATAATAAATAACAAATATACACATGAAAAGATGTTTATCATCATTATTTATCAGAAAATAGATAATTAACTAATTAAAGCCACAATGAGATACCACTAAAATGTATAATACTGGGTAAATCAAAGACATAATAATAAATGTCAGCAAGGATCTGAAGTAACTGGAACTCCCATAGATTGCTAGTGGGAATGCAAAATGGTATATAGTCATTTTGAATTAGTTTGTTTATTATAAAGTGAAACTAACATATACCATACTATCAGCAGGACTACCCAAGAGAAATGAAACCATATGTCCATAGAAATTCTTATACATGGATGTTTACACCAAATCTATTTAAAATGGCTCCAGACGAGAACTAGCCTATAATGTGATGTATGCTACTATGATATGGAATACTATTCACAAAAAAAAAGAACTATTGATATACACAACAACAACATGAAATGAATCTTAGAACCTGTGCTGAGGGAAGAAAGCTAGTCACAAAAGGGTACCCACTATATGAATCTACTTAAAACCACAGGAAACTACAGGAAAGACAATTTTAATCTATAAAGATAGAAACTAGATCTGTGGTTGTCTGGGGCCAAGGAAAGGTGTAGAAATGTGGAGATTGACTGTAAAAGGGAGCAGAGGGACTTTTCTCAGGTAATATTTGTGTTGACATCTTGATTGTGGTGATGGGTGCATGGTTATATACATTTGTCAAAATTCATCAAACTGTACACAAAAGGGATGCATATTTATTGTATACAAATTATACCTAACAGTTTTAAAACTTACTTATGGGAAAGCAAACACTTTAGAAAAACAGAATACTTAACTCATCTTATAAGACTAACACTATTTTGATACCAAAGGCATTCAAGTACCAACTATCTTAGTGTATATTTATTATTAGCCCTCTATCAAGAAAACACAACACTTGTACACATTGCTATATTTAAAATGGATAACCAACAAAGACCTACTGTGTAGTACAGGGAACTGTTCTCATTATGTAACAACCTAAATGGGAAAAGAATTTGAAAAAGAATAGACATATGTATATGCATAACTGAATCACTTTGCTGTACACCTGAAACTACCATAACATTGTTAATCAACTATACTCCAATATAAAACAAAAAGTGAAATATATATATATATATACATATATATATATAAAGAAAAAATAAAGTCTCCATATATTATACATCCACCAAAAAAGAAAAAAAACACAGCACTGATCAAACATTTAAAGCTACTTAGGGGGTTTCCATGGTGGCTCATTGGTAAAGAATCTGCCTGGCAATGCAGGAGACACAGGTTCGACTCCTGGTCAGGGAAGATCTCACATGCCACAGAGCAACTAAGCCCGTGCACCACAACTATTGAGCCTGTGTTCTAGAGCCCAGGAGCTGCAGCTACTGAGGCTGCATGCCACAACTATTGAAGCCCGTGAGCCCTAGAACTTATGCTCTGCAACAAGAGAAGCCACTGCGATGAGAGCCCAAGCACAGCTGGAGAGTAGCCCATACTCACCACAACCAGAGGAAAAACCCGCATGGATCCATGAAGACCCAGCATGGTCAAAAATAAATAAAATAAAATTAAAGATACGCAGGTATTTGCAGCAGGACAGGGGAAGTTCGGATAAAGAGAACAATAATAATAGCTTCCTAAAAAAAAGTAATCTAATTTACAATTTTATCCTGAAGTCTTGCTACATTTCTCCTTCTTTAAAAAAATTCACCTCCTAACCCATCTTCTATAAAAAAAAATCTCTACTGGAGAACTAATATTGATACTGATTTCCAAAAGCAAGACTTATATATCCCTGCAGCTTTCAATACAACTTTCGACAATTCTTCCAACATTAGAATTATAGTTCACTCAATTGCTATGAATTAATAAATGAGTTAAGTCAAATCTAAAGGTTTCATGATTACAAAACCTGTTCATTTTTTGTGAAAAAAACCAGACATATATAATAGTAGAGTAGCATAATAAACTCTCATCCCAGCCACACATCATCAAGATCACAATATTCAAAATGTTATTTTGTTTCATCTTTCTCTTTTTTTCTTCTTTCTTTAACAAGCAGTCTCAGATGTCCTGCTACTTGAATCACATATACTTCAACATATATCTCTAAAAAATATTGATTTCTTAAAAGATTTCTTCTTAAGATTATCTGTTTTTGTACAGTATAAATATATCATCTAGCTTTCTCAATATATACATGCCTGGTTGAATTCTTGTGAATTCTCTTTAACATCATTTTTTTCAATTTCTAAAGCCTATGGCAGTTACATAATTAATTAAAAAAAATCAAAGAAGACTCTTTTCTCTAAGGTTTCATTAAGTGTTGATAGCTTATGGCCTGTGTTAAAGCCAGACATATTTAAATAAAGCATACAGATCAGTTTTTCATTTGACAAGGAAGTTGATTTCTTGCTTGCATAAGGGAAGGAACATGGTCTAGTCTTAGCTATCCACGGCTGTTTAAAATACACCATCCCCACATAAGTATGTGTGTGTGCTCAGTCATGTCCAACTCTTTGTGACCCCATGGACTGTAGTGTCAACAGGCTCCTCTGTCCATGGGATTCTCCAGGCAAGAATACTGGAGTGGGTTGCCGTTTCCTTGTCCAGTACATAAGTATACTCTGGGTGCAAAACTATATTCTATTAATACACAACCTAAAAATTAGTACAAAATATTCACAGTCTAGTAACACAGTAGAGGCACTTCTCACTAATTTATGGTCAAAGATTTTTCATAATCACTTAACATTTATCTTACTAAATGATAAAAATGATGAAAACTTTTGTCTTATACTCTATAGAGTATAGAGCACATTATACTGTTAAAAGTACCTAATATATTTACCATATTATTTTGTTTAAGCACTTTATTTTAATAATGACATGAGTTGTACCACAGTTGACTTGCTAAATTCCTTCAAGTTCAACTCTACGATCTTAGAAACAAGTAACAGAATTTTCATCCATGAAGGCAGTATGTTATGTTAAGCACACCCTACCTAGTTGTCTGAAGATAAAGGGATAGGGGAATAGTGATATAGGAATCAACATGGAAAGAAATCTAATGTCTAGTGTTTCAAATAACGTTTTTGAATTGAAGCATTCTGGCTTTCAATATAAAGCATTTTGTGGATTTCCACCCCTAATTTTCCCTCACATCATCAAACAAGAATTGGCTGTGAAATAGTTACTCCAAGGCACATACATCGTAAGAGGTATATTCTACTTCTCTTTTACATTTCTTCTACATAAGGTACAAACCATCCATCTTAGGAAGAATTACAAGGAATTATCCATAAGGTCAACAAAAAAAATCTAATAAGCTTAGAGTAGCTCAGGTAGAAATCTAATAAAAATACAAAAGAGATAAACCCTCACCCAGCCTATTTAAGTGCACGTAAGAACGGGGCTTCTGATGCACATGCTGCTGCTGACTAACTCGTGGCTGCATGGGGTAATAGTGCCCTCGTAGACGTATTACTCATCTGCCGCATGTTGCTTGCCCTAATCTTTCAATTTAATTGAACCTAAAAGATCCTATTAAATTCAGTCTGGTTGCATAAGATTATGACAGTCATTAATGAGTTAGATTTTTAAGTGAGTTCAAGATAAACTGCCTGGTTAACAGGGCTTTTCCCTTTTGTTTCCCTGCTGTTTATTGCAATGAAAACGAGAATACCAATATTTTTAGGACTTCAGTAGAAGTGTAATACTGACTTTTCCTTGTGTCTGAATTAAGTCAGGTTTGAAACTTTTTGGTTACTTGAAGTCACACATAAATCAATACCAATTTGGTAAAATTTAAATTGCAACTTTCAAACTGACCCAATTTTACTCTTCACTTAGGGAAAAAAAAATGAACTACCAGATTTATCTCAGGAATGACCTCTGAGGCAAGTATACAATAAACATTCATTTTGTTTGTTCCTTTCCCCCCATCCATTTTTCTACCAAAAAAAGCAGACAGTAAAATTTAAGTCATTCAAACAACATCAGAAGTTCTTGCAAATAGCCCGGTTCTTTTAGTTTAAAATGTTTGACTATCCTTTTAAAGTATTCAAACTTCTCTCCCTCCACACCAGCAAGCTTTTACATTTACTATTGCTGTTGTTTGAAATAAAGTAAGGGTTTTATTGCGACTGGGTGGTAGACTGGGGGAGGGGAAAGTCATAGGATAGTTTTCGGCACAGATTTATTGAAAACAAATATTAAAAACTCCAGATTCTCCTAAAAAGTAGTGAGAATGATATCTCACTACTCCTATAATATTAGGATTTTGTTTTTTACTGACACACAAGTATACCTGAAAATGCAAATTGCACAGCAGTAATTACACAAACCTAGAAAAGGCCATGCTCATAGCTGTATCAACAGTGAAAAATCAAAGTCCACTTTATGGTAATGATGTCAATAATGATTTTTAAATATATATGTATTGTCACTTAAGGAAATGAAAGATCATTTAAACAATTTGACTGTGAGAAATTGGGTGTTGAGTGGATCAGGGTAAAGCTAAATTGTTTCAAATGTATATAAAAAAAAACTTGAGTGTGGTACATTCACTACTCTGAGGACACTAACCACTGAATCAAAGAGACTGTTTGACTAAAGTCTCCAATTCTTAAGATGATTGATCCCAATACCTTAAATGATAACACCTTCTACTGAAATCAGACAAAAAGGCATAAAGTATGGTCGAGTACGGGCATTTCACACAGTAGTTATTTATGAATTGCTCAAAAGAGTGGAGCTCTAAAATTTATTTTGATTTTCTTAAACTCACTCACTTGTGACCAATCTCATGTGCAATGGTAAAAGCTGAACCCAGGCCAATGTCTTCATTAATGCTGCAGCTCCTTTCAGGCTCACACATTCCAGCCACAGAGGCCAAGCCTGAATAAACAGAAGGAGACACAAAGGGTCAAGCCAAGGTGTTTCAGTCTTAAAAAGCCCATACTTATAAATGCCTGGATTCTTTTTAATAACCTCCATGCACAGAAGGAGCAGTTGGCAAAAGGTTAACTTTCTAGTCATTTGCAAAATCACTGGGGGGAGTTTCACTTTGCCGGCTAGACATTAATATTTTTTGAACTGCAGTCAGTGCTGGAAAATGTCTAGACTAGGGGTTAGATTTATAAATTTTACTTCTGGTAACTTGGGACCACCTAGTAACTTGAGCCAGAAGAGGGAATTCAAGAAAGCATTTCTATTTTAACATTCTTCAGGCTGTAGAAAGCAAAATATATCCACATTATTTTTCTAAAGAGATCTGTTTAAGTTTAGTGGGTTCATAAAAATATACAAGCAACTTTTTAGTTACCAAAAAAAGGGAATCCCAAATGGTTTTTTAAAATGACATTTTTATAAAAACATAAATGAATGATTCAAAACAGAAAAAAAGAACTGTTAAAGATGGGAAGTTTTTGCATTTTTTTAAATTTTCTGAAATTAGTCCTGCAAGTGATGCAACAATTTCTTTAACTATTTTAATGGACAGAAAGTCATTCACACATTCAGTGTGGTTCTCTCCTCTCTCATTTCCCTAAATGAAGTAGAGTTTTAGTAACAAAGCAAAAACTATGGTGTTAATTCACTGATTCTGGTGAAATGTTATGTTACTGAAGGCATTCTTCTCTTGGGAATTTTACTATGTAAAAATTTTAATATTTATTTTGAGATGAATACTATGCTCTGTGATTAGTCCATAACTTTAAAACAGTGCTGAGAAAAAAAAGAATATTTGTGAAAGATAAAATTTCATGTGCTATAAGGAAATAGATGCCAAGTCATACTTAACACACATATGTACTTAAGTTATTTAGAATAAACTGAAGAAAGAGTAAAAAACATATTTCATATATTAATTAGTCTACTATCATCACCCTGGTATTAATAATTATCTTCCCACAAAAAGTGATTTCAATCTAATTCAATTAATATTTACTGAATGCAATAAACAATGTTCTGTGCTAGGAACAATATCCAAGATGCACTAATTTGGAACAGTAAAAGCTATCCAATTCATATTCTTATGACAAGAAAACTCTAGAAATTGTGTTTCTACTTTATCCATTAATATGAAATATCAACACTTACTACCATATTGGAACAAAGTTGAAGTTAGTATTGGATTTGATAATAGATTGTTTGATTTTCTTAATGTTTTATGTTGGGGGGTAAGCAGGAATTGGGGAAAGAGGTGATTTCTGTCTCACAGAGTTAATAGTGATACCTTTGTTCTGCTCTTCCATTCAACTAGAAGTCTTGGGACTTGAAGAACAGGTAGTAAAAAGAGAGATTAGTTGGGCAAGATGACTTAATTATTTTTCTTTTGGTTAATCAAAAAAATTTAATGAATATTACTTTTAAACTCCTCAGAGAGAAAATGAGAGGGAGGGAAAATACAAAAAAGTTTGCAGTCCATTATCTTTTTTAAGCTATTGGGTTCAATATGATCCATAATATGGGAAAAACTCTATTTGAATACTGTTTATCTATTGAGCTTTATGAAATCTGGTTTAAAAAATTGCTAATATTTACTGCTAAATTAACATTACTTATATTTCCCAAAATATATTATTCCACAGGTTATCTTTTTGTTGTTATTGTTGTTCTTGTTTGGTATGTGCCATATAGCCCTATTTTTAATTGAGAATTCTAAATGACTCCCCAAGGTGTATTTGTAAGCATAGATTTACTTCTGCATCTGCTATAAAATTGTTAGCTCTACTAAAAGAACTAAAAGAACAGTTCTGGGAAATAACTACTATTTATTGAAAAAACCAAGGTATATCTTAACTGAAATAAAAAATTTAGATGCTAATATATTTTTTACAACTCCCCACCATTTTTTCTATTCTTGTAAAATTGAAGCTGTCAGTTTTTATGTGTAATTGTATTAATAAGGGTTTGATTACCATTGGGTCATTTAGATTCCCTTGGTTTGATGGCCAGTTTGCACGCTTAAATCTACTTAGCCATGTCACAATCAGTCACCAGCAGTACTAAGCAAGACAATATCCAAGAATTGGCATAAAACCAATATGAAAGTTACTAAAAAGACCACTCAAAAAAGAAAAAAACCTGATCAACTGTGCTGATAACATATTTGCCATATATTAAAATCAACACATATATATATAATGCAGTTCATTCAGTTTTCAGCATAAAAGATAGTATAAAAATAATTCATAAGTTTATAATTTGAAAAATATAATTTATATTATGATTGAAAATACATTGACATGTACCCAAGTATTAATATATTGATTCTGGAAATTAAAATATCCCAAAGCATTAGGCAGTGTTATCACTTATGTCCCAATGAAGAATGTATCTCAAGTATAAATAAACTGCTTTTAAAAAGCAGAATAGACTATGTACAGATCCTACATATGAATATAGCCATATATATTTATTTCCTCAAAATATATATGCTAGAGAATACAAGTTGTAGCTGTTATCCTCTTTGGGACTTAGAGGATACTGTACCTAAAACTGATTAAGCACTTAATAAAGGCTAACATAATTTGCACAGTAATGGAGGGAATAAGTTAAACAGTATAGATAATTTCTACATTAAATGACACCAGCTCATTTCTACAGTACACACCCTTATATTTCCTTAAGTGACTTTAACAATATCCTTGCAGCATAAGGGCAGATATTACCCTTAACTTCATAGATAAGGAAACTGAAGAACAAAGAGCTAAACTGTAAAACGTAATGCACTAAAACTGTCAAAGCCAGTGGTTGGTTTTTAGCTCAGGTTCCATTCCTTTGGATTATACTTGGTCTTGTTAACCTAAGACACTATGAAGAAAATCTTTCTGATGTGAGCTCTCTCAGGAAAAAGAGCTTTTTCTCTGTTATGATTTTAACTAGCAAACTTCTCCACCATAATACTTGTCATTGCCAAGCTGGGATTTCTTCTTTCACTGCAAATCCTGAGGGAAATGGCCTGAGGGAAATGGTGAAGGAGAAGCCTGGGAAGGCAGGCAAAATCATCAAGAAAAATTTTAATTTCTACAGAGGTATTTCACTGACCTCCTCAGAGAGTGGGGTAATACCTTTTCTCCCACCTCTACTTTAAATTTGATCTTCTCAAAATTTTCATGACATACATAGGAAGAGATTTATAACTATTCCTTTACAGATAAGAAAAGTGAGACTTGTCAGAGAATCTAGAGAATTCACCTTTAGTTCCTTAACTTCTAGGCCTGTTAAAAGTCACCATGACACTGAAAAAAAAATATAGAAAAGGCTTCTTTTTTACTTAAAATAAGTCTAGTTGCTTAACAACTTAGTCAACCTGAAAGCTACCATTTTCCCTCATTTGTATTTGCAGTTAACTTTTAACCACTATGAAGTTATGTTCCACAACAATGCATCATTTTTTAAATTCTAGAATACTATAGAACTGCCTTAAAAATGTGATATTTGGGGAGAACAAGAAAGATAATTCTGCTTTCTTTCCAAGTCTGGCTGTAATATTTTACAAAATCGGATTTTTTTCTGTACAGGTAATAAACTTTTCCAATAATATCTTAATTTATGAGGACATAATCTTTCCACAAAATTGGATCAAAAGAAGTACTGTTCTTAATGTCTCTGCATGAAGTATCTCCCAAGTTTCTTTTTCCTTTCCTTTCCTGAGATTTGAAGGTGCTTTAATTTGTCCTCAAACTCTCAGTATTTTTGGAAAATACATTACAGAGATGGATTATATGAAAAATGAGTGGTAACTTTTGATTTAGTATTACTGTGTGATGATTTTGAAACACCTTCTAATTTGATTTTAATCATCATTCTATTTGTTTCCTAGTCAGTGACATATCCACAAAGGTCAGGGTTAATACATTATAGGAATAATTTCAGATGTGCCAGAAACGAAAATTACCAAATTAATAATGATTAAAAAGTAAAACTATTGGACCAAAAGACAATCTGAACTGTCTTCCCTTTATAAAAAACTTACCCAGTGTTCCACAGGGCTTATTTTTATAAGTGCAGATATCATATCTATAGAGGAGAAAAAAGAGAAATGAAATTTGTAATCTGATCAAATTTTTAAAATGTTTTGTATATTCATCACATTTCTTTCATGGAGCTCTGGTTGTCAGACCACAATCAGTGCAATTATAAGCAGCCAGCTGGAGTGTCGGCATTTTCAGCACTCTGGGGGACACGCCGGCTGCACTACACTCACAGCCTCTGGCTGCAAGCCAATGGGACACCTGCCAGTAAGAAAGAAAGGTTAAAGTGGATTTCTGTAATTGCAAGTTCCATAAAACCATCTACCATACTGTTCTGAAGCTAGAATAGCTTGTCTGCAGATTGCTACTGCTTCTACAAAAAGCAAATGGGTGGCTTTTTATTCCCAATATCTTTTGGACCTGTTGGAACATTTTTTTTATTATAGCCACAGACTGTATTTTATGTTTCTGAGCTATAAGCAATATTTGGAATTCCTTCAACTCTAAGGAATTGAGGTTCTTGTCTTTTTTTAAAAAAAAAATAGGGCAAAACAACAATGGGAATAAAATTGCATATCAATAATTTAGTGTGGATAAAACACAAATATTTTACAAATAACTAAAAAAATAGCTCAATAGAAAGCTTTTCTAATGTTGATCAGATATTTATTCCAATTGTACTACATTAAAACTCAATATAAGGAGGGAGGGGGGACCCGGAGGGGAAGCATATGTAAACCCATGGTGATATCATAACAATGTATGGCAAAAACAATAATAAAAAAAAAAAAAAACTCAATATAAAAAATGGAATCCATAATATTGCATATTTTAATGTATATTACATTTAGAATGCTAAATCAATATTGATGCGGACATTTAAGTACTTTTATAACATTTTTTAATCTAATCTCTAAAATCAAAGTATTCAAAGTACTAAAGTGAAAATAAAAAATAAAGTTAAAAAGACTGAACATTTTTGTTTGCCTACAATTTATGCTAGAAATGATAAGCTTTTTTGAAAAACAGAATAAACTTTCACCAACTACAGGAAAACTCAAGTTGGAAAAGTTTTTTTTTTTGTATATAAATGGTTAGTCCATATCATTTGAAGAAGGGTTAATAATCAATCTCATTTTTGTTCATTAGATCAAAATGTATTTTTAAGAAACAAATATTATACCGTTGGTTATTTCATTAAAATCTCTGAAGATTCCCTTTGCCTACTTTTGAATTTCAAAATCTTATCTTGATAACTTTATATTTGAGAAAAGGGATTTCTTCTCTTCTTGCATAACTTTATCTTCTGATCATTCACACATTCACTCCCTCTCTTTTCCTGTAATTAGTAAATCACAGGATTGCAGTATCTGGTACACTCCTAAATATAAGATAGATACCAGTATCTAATACACTCTTGAATATAAGAGAGAGGGTACTTGGTGTACTTACCAAAACACCAGAAAGTATATTCTGGGTGTCACAATCAATTAATCTTGTGATTATATGTGTAATGCCTATGACATTACATAGACACCACCCATACCAGCAGTCTTCAATATAACGTAAACAGATCTCTCATTGGTAATGCAGATACAAATGCATTACCTATTCAGTTCAGTTCAATTCAGTCTCTCAGTCGTGTCTGACTCTCTGTGACCCCATGAACCACAGCACGCCAGGCCTCCCTGTCCATCACCAACTCCCAGAGTCCACCCAAACCCATGTCCATTGAGTTGGTGATGCCATCCAGCCATCTCATCCTCTGTTGTCCCCTTTTCCTCCTGCCCCCAGTCTTTCCCAGCATCAGGGTCTTTTCCAATGAGTCAGCTGTTCGCATCAGGTGGCCAAAGTATTGGAGTTTGAGCTTCAACATCAGTCCTTCCAACGAACACCCAAGACTGATCTCCTTTAGGATGGACTGGTTGAATCTCCTTGCAGTTCAAGGGACTCTCAAGAGTCTTCTCCAACACCACAGTTCAAAAGCATCAATTCTTCGGCGCTCAGCTTTCTTTATAGTCCAACTCTCACATCCATACATAACCGCTGGAAAAACCATAGCCTTGACTAGATGGACCTTTGTTGGCAAAGTAATGTCTCTGCATTTTAATATGCTGTCTAAGTTGGTCATAACTTGCCTTCCAAGGAGTAAGCATCTTTTAATTTCATGGCTGCAATCACCATCTGCAGTGATTTTGGAGCCCAAAAAAATAAAGTCTGACACTGTTTCCACTGTCTCCTCATCTCTTTCCCATGAAGTGATGGGACCGTATGCCACGATCTTAGTTTTCTGAATGTTGCGCTTCAAGCCAACTTTTTCACTCTCCTCTTTCACTTTCAGCAAGAGGCCCTTTAGTTCTTCTCCACTTTCTTGCCATAAGGGTGATGTCATCTGCATATCTGAGGTTATTGATATTTCTCCCAGCAATCTTGACTCCAGCTTGTGCTTCCTCCAGCCCAGCATTTCTCATAATGAGTTTCCCAGCATTACCTATTAAATGGAGCCTATTTCCAAATCATTAATTTCCATTTGTACCCTTTCCTAAAGTTGATTTGCTGAAGATGCATCTGCAAGTCACCAATATTCTGTCCCTCTTTCACTTTTCACAATCAGCCTGTTTCTACTTTACAAAAAAAAGAAAGCATACTTATTACCCATCCCAAAACTTGTCACCATGGATTGTTCCCTGAGGATAAAAGTCTCCAGAGCATAATGCAAGTGGATAATTCAAGAGTGCATTGACCCTAGAGGATAATCCTTTATGTGAAAAGCAAGAAAAACTGAAGGGGATGATGCTTGTTTCAACCTGGGAAGATTCTGTGTCTGTCAGTCTACCTGACTCTTTATAAGTAAATCTATATATCTATCTCATAATTAGAATTCAGAAGTGAGATGGCTGTCATGTAGTGTATTAACAGGCTGATTTGATCTAAAAAATAAAGACATCAAAGTCTGACTTAGCTAAGTAGCTTGGAAGCTAAGAATGATGTAGCCAGTTAGATTTTATGTAGATATTTTTTCATGACAATGAAATAGGCACCTCCAAAGTTTTGAAAAGATTTATTTGAAGCATATATACAATATATGTTTTTAGCTATAGTCTCTGTAGTTACTTAAACTTGCAATTAAAAGTATTTTAGATTTAAAATATGAGAAGTGGTACATCATTTCTCAAAATTTTAGGGGTCAAATTAAGCAAAAAATTTGAAAAGCACAGACAAGCACAACTTATATTTCCAACTCTTAGCAGTCCTTTCTTCTTTCCTTGTTCTCATTTTGCCTATACCCTTTATATTACACTCATGATGAATATTATTTCATTCTGTCATGACTGAAGAAATATTTACACAAAGGCTAAAGACACCAATAATACAAGCTAAAGCATCTTAGACTAAGATATTTCTATTGGCATTTTCTTCAGCTTTCTCCAATCCTTTAATATTTCTATAGAATTTTCTATAAGCCATTCTATAGAGAAAAAGACATCATTTCTTATTGGCTTCTTCATTCAATTCACACTCTGTCCTTCTCTATTCTATACTCACAGAAAACAATTATGACCTATGCTTCACCCTTAATATCAAGTACTAAAAGTAACGTTTTTACATTCATTCTTTATATACTGATGTACTGAGTACCTATCATGTGCCCAGGTATAGCGCCATATACTTGAACCTAAAGATGAACAAGTAAGTTATAGTCTGTCTGGGAAAAGACACATAAGCAGGTAAGTTACAAAATGTGAAAAGATGATTAAATAAATGTTAAAAAGCTAAACTTACACATAATAGAGCCAATGCTTGCTAGCTACTATAATTAAGATTATTGTCACAGTCAAGTGATAAACAAAATACTGTGCAAATACAGATGAAGGAATGATTCCATAATAGAAAACTAGGAAGCAGATGCATATAGAACATAACATTTGAAATATATATCAAAGATCTAGCCGGATAAAATAGAAAAGTAAACACATTCTAGGTAGATAACAAAATAGGCAAAGAAGCAGAGTTTGGAAAGGGTATGGCATGTGCAGGGAACCATGAAAAGTTCAGAGAGGCTGAAACACTCAAAGTATAGGGTAAAATATGAGAATACAACTTTGGGGAGTTGTGGCAGGATATAGTATTAAATACTTTGAATGCCAAACAATTTTTTTTTCCTATAGGCAAAAGAAACTTAAAAATAAGTTTGCACAATAAGAAACATTTTTAAGTATGTTTATATGAATGTGTATACAGATTAAGTTTGCATACAGATAAGTGTGAAAGGTAAATAGTGGGTATCTGAGAGTGGGAGGTCGAAGAGTGGGGAGAATATAATGATTTTTACTCTTTTTACTATGTTTGTGTTCGTTGCTCAGTCGTGTCCAACTCTTTACAATCCCACAGACTGTAGCCCTGTCCATGGAATTCTCCAGGCAAGAATACTGGAGAGGATTGCCATTCCCTTCTCCAGAGGAACCTCTCAACCCCAGGATTGAACTCTGGTCTTCTGCCTCGCAGGCAGATTCTTTACCGTTCTAGCTACAGGGAAGTCTCCTTAAAAAAAAAAAAAATATGAGGCTTTAGCACCTGAACAGGGACATGAACGCTGGACCCTCAGATTAAAAGTCTGATGCTCCAATGACTGAACTATCCAGGCAATGGTATACTCTACTACATCCTCCCTAAGTGTTAATCTCTCAGTCATGTCTGACGCTTTGCAACTCCATGGACTGTAGCCCACTAGGCTCCTCTGTCCATGGAAATTCCAGGCAAGAACAGTGGAGTGGATTGCCACTCTCTTCTCCAGGGATCTGCCTGACCCAAGGATTGAACCTGGGTATCCCACATTGCAGGCAGATTTATTTACTGTCGGAGGCAACCAGGGAAGCCTAATAAATTTTTGTTTAGCCAAGATTTGATCAGAAAGCATTTTGGCTATGCGGGCCTCTGATTATCAACACGGAGATAGCTGATAACTAGCCTAATTAATGTTTAATACATGTAATACATGTTACCTGCCTCCTGAGAAACCTGTATGCAGGACAAAAAGTAACAGGTAGAACCGGACATGGAACGATGAACAGGTTCAAAATTGGGGAAGGAGTATGTCAAGGCTGTATATTGTCATCCTGCTTATTTAGCTTATATGCAGAGTACATTATTTGAAATGCTGGGCTAGATGAACCACAAGTTGGAATCAAGATTGCCAGGAAAAATATCAATAACCTCAGATATGCAGATGATACCACTTTAACGGCAGAAAGTGAAGAGGAACTAAAAGCCTTTTGATGAAGGTGAAAGAGGAGAGTGAAAAAGCTGGCTTAAAACTCGACATTCAAAAAACTAAGACCATGGCATCCAGTCCTATCACATCAGGGCAAATAGATCAGGAAAATGTGGAAACAGTGTCAGATTTCATTTTCTTGGGCTCCAGAATCAATGTGGATAGTGACAGCAGCCACGAAATTAAAAGACAGTTGCTCCTTGGTAGAATAGCTATGCCAAACCTAGATAGTGGTGAAATGTATGGAGAGAGTAACATGGAAACTTAGACTACCAGATGCAAAATAGATAGCCAATGGGAATTTGCTGTATGACGTAGGGAACTCAAACAGGGGCTTTGTATTGGTGGGATGAAGATGGAAATGGGAGGGAGGTTTAAGAGGGAGGGGACATATGTATATCTATGGTTGATTGATGTTGATGTTTGATAGAACACAACATAATTCTTTAAAGCAATTATCCTTCAATTAAAAAATAATTTTTCTTTTTTTAAAAAAGAAACCTGGATAGTGTTTTAAAAAGCAAAGACATCACTTTGCTGACAAAGATCCATATAGTCAAAGCTATGGTTTTTCAAGTAGTCACATATGGATGTGAGAGATGGACCATAAAGAAGGCTGAGAGCCAAAGAATTGACGCTTTCGAACTGTGGTGCTGGAAAAGACTCTTGAGGGTCCCTTGAACTGTAAGGCGATCAAACCAGTCAATCCTAAAGGCAATCAGTCCTGAATATTCATTGGAAGGACTGATGATGCTGCTGAAGCTCCAATACTCTGGCCATCTGATGCAATGAGCTGACTCACTGGAAAAGACCATGATGCTGGGAAAAACTGAGGCTAAGAGAAAGGGGTGACAGAGGATGAGGTGGTTGGATGACATCACTGACTCAATGGACATGAATCTGAGCAAATTCATGAAGATAGTGATGGAGAGAGAAGCCTGGCATGTTATAGTTCATGAGGTTGCAGAGTCGGACATGACTTAGCAACTGAAAAGCAACAACAAATGTTGAAAACGTGTTTTTTCATTGAAAAAAAAAATTAATGATGCTCCAGATCTGTGGATTGGCCAAAAGATAGTAGAAGTACTCTCTACTACTCTTCATGAATACTTACAATAATTCAGCAAATTTGTAGGCTATACACTAGGGTAAAGCTTCTAAGATTTGTCTTGTATGTCCATTCAGTGGTTTGAGTATTACAGTGCTAACTGACAACTGTAAGAGTAATAGAATTCTGCCCCTAAAATATGTTCATGCACAAACACAATTCATTTTTTCACACAAAGACCACCAAAACAACAGCTGAAATGTCATCCAACATATAACACAAGGAGTATGAACTATTTTTTGACTCCTTGCTTACTTTCTAAATATTTGTATGCTTAATGAAATTTGATCTAAAAACTCCCCTTCATTACAGTTGATACCACACACTCACCAAACCCTAGGAGTATGCCTGATCGTATTAGCTTAGGTCAGTCTGACAAAAATTCCTGGCTGATGGAAGAGGTGATACAGTAATACAAAAATACTACTCTCAGCACACTTATCAATCTCTAATAAATCTTGACCAACCCAAATATGGCAGGAGTCTCCAAACTTGGGCCTTTGTCTAAACTACAGGCTAGGCTAAGAAATACACTGGAGTCCTAAGTAGTGAGAGAAAAGCTGAAATATGATTAGAAAAGGTTTTCCAGATTCTGAATTTAGATAGAAAAATAGCACTTTTTCACTATGGTATTTTTTTCTTTGTTTTCTTTTCATGAAAGAATGATAAAGGGCTCAATCAAGGCGTGTGAAAAAGAGCTAAGAAAAGTGATTAAAAGGACTCTAGACAAAGCCAGATACCTAAAGAAAATCAGGAATCTTTTTGAATGAGCAGATGAATACATACATTGTCATTTCCTAACCCTCAATTCATCACATTGAATTGACTGAGGAAGATCAAAACCAGAGTTAGCTAAATATCTGTTACCATAACACTGGTATACTTTTCTTTTGTGGATACTTTATTTTATTTTATTTATTTATTTATTTATTTTTTATTATTGTTTTTGCCATACATTGTCATGATATCACCATGGGTTTACATATGCTTCCCCTCCGGGTCCCCCCTCCCTCCTCCCTCCCCCCCGGGAAATCTCGCTGCACCAGTCCCGAGCATCAATCCTGGGCTGGCGACTGATTAGACACATGACAATTAACATGCTTCAATGCCCTTCTCCCATATCATCCCACCCTTACCCTCATCCACAAAGTCCACGAGTCTATTCTATACCTCTGCGTTCCTTTTGTTGTCTCCCATGTTGGGTTCTCGTTACTGTCTTTCTAAATTCCATATATATGTGTTAATATACTGTATTGTTGTTTTTGCTTCTGGCTTACTTCACTTTGGATAATGGGCTCCAGTTTCGTCCATCTGAGTAGAATTGCTTCAAATGAATTTTTTTTTAATGCTGAGTAATATTCCATTGTGTATATGTACCACAGCTTTCTTATCCATTCATCAGTTGATGGGCATCTAGGTTGTTTCCATGTCTTAGCTATTGTAAACAATGTAGCGATGAACATTGGGGTACACGTGGCTCTTTCAATTCTGGTTTCCTCGGTGTATATGCCCAGCAGTGGGATTGCCGGGTCATATGGCAGGTCTATTTGCAGCTTTTTAAGGAACCTCCACACTGTTTTCCATAGTGGCTATACTAGTTTGCATTCCCACCAACAGTGTAAGAGGGTTCCCTTTTCTCCACATCCTCTCCAGCATTTATTGCTTGTAGACTTTTGGATGGCAGCCATTCTGACTGGTGTAAAGTGATACCTCATTGTGGTTTTGATTTGCATTTCTCTGATAATGAGTGATGTTGAACATCTTTTCATGTCTTTGTTAGCCATTTTTATATCTTCTTTGGAGAAATGTCTGTTAAGTTCTTTGGCCCACTTTTTAATTGGGTTGTTTATTTTTCTAGAATGGAGCTGCAGGAGTTGTTTGTATATTTTTGAGATTAATTGTTTGTCTGTTGCTTCATTGGCTATTATTTTCTCCCATTCTGAAGGCTGTCTTTTCACCTTGCTTATAGTTTCCTTTGTTGTGCAAAAGCTTTTAATTTTAATTAGGTCCCATTTGTTTATTCGTGTTTTTATTTCCAATATTCTGGGAGGTGGGTCATGGAAAATTACTAGAGCTAATCAGTGAATATAGCAAAGTTTCAGGATATAAAATCAACACACAGAAATCCCTGGCATTCCTATACACTAACAGTGAGAAATCAGAAAGAGAAATTAAGGAAACAATCCCATTCACCATCGAAACAAAAAGAATAAAATACTTAGGAGTATTTCTACCTAAAGAATCAAAAGACTTGTATATAGAAAACTATAGAACACTGATGAAAGAAATCAAGGAGGACACAAACAGATGGAGAAATGTACCGTGTTCGTGGATTGGAAGAATCAATATAGTGAAAATGAGTATACTACCTAAAGCAATCTATAGATTCAATGCAATGCCTATCAAGCTATCAGAGATCTTCTTCAAAGAATTAGAACAAATAATTTCTCAATTTGTATGGAAATACAAAAAACCTCGTATAGCCAAAGCAATCTTGAGAAAGAAGAATGGAACTGGCGGAATCAACCTACCTGACTTTAGGCTATACTACAAATCCACAGTCATTAAGACAGTATGGTACTGGCACAAAGACAGAAACATAGATCAATGGAACAGAATAGAAGCCCAGAGATAAATCCACGCATCTATGGACACCTTATCTTTGACAAAGGAGCCAAGAATATACAATGGAGAAAAGACAACCTCTTTAACAAGTGGTGCTGGGAAAACTGGACAGCCACTTGTAAAAGAATGAAACTAGATCACTTTCTAACACCATACACAAAGATAAACTCAAAATGGATTAAAGATCTAAGCATAAGACCAGAAACTATAAAACTCCTAGAGGATAACATAGGCAAAACACTCTCTGCTATAATCTTTTGTGGATACTTTAAACTGTTTAATCTTCTAATCAATTTGGCTAGACAGGGCTATCAGAGGAAACTGACCAAAACACATCATGAAGCTCCATTTTAAGGTCTGTAAAATACAGTGCTACCTTACAGTGTGGGTCTTCCCTGGTGGCTCAGACGGTAAAGCGTCTGCCTATAATGCTTACAGTGTGTGAGACCCAGGTTCAATCCCTGGGTTGGGAAGATCTCCTGGAGAAGGAAATGGCAACCCTCTCCAGTACTCTTGCCTGGAAAATCCCATGGACAGTGGAACCTGGTAAGCTACAGTCCATGGGGTCGCAAAGAGTCAGACATGACTGAGCGACTTCACTTCACATTCGCTTTGCAGTGATGTAATACCTGGATGGGTTCTTCAGACCTTTCTTCAAAAACTACATTCCATTCTTATGCAACTGAAACAATCATTTCAAAGAAACATTCCTTTCAATGATTTACTTTTGAAAGTGAAATGAGTCACATCTAAAGCTTGAGTCTCATTTGTTAAAACACCAAAGCACAGACTAACAGAATGTCCTATGTACTGTGCTGTCTCATTTTGTCCTCTTAGATGTGGTGGCAAAAGCCAAGTGATGGTGACATAGCACTTGTCAGCTTTCTTTTTATGTACTAAGGCTCGTTATTAAAAAAATGCCCTCAATTACAAAAAAATAATTGTAATTAAATAATGAGAAAAACTACTTTAACCTAACATAAGTGAGAACCTTGGAATTTCAAGCTCCAGGTGGCTGCAGACTCATTGTCAGCTGAGAGCCCACTGTCAAGCTTGTACACCACTGACTTCCTAGTGTCTGCACATGACCTTTCATTGGTGCTTGCTCAGGAAGAGACAGAGAGCCCTGGGTCTCTTCCTCTTCTAATAAGCGAACTAATTCCATCATGAGGACTCTATCCTCATGACCTCAAAGAAACCTAATTACTTCACAAAAGCTCCACCTTCAAATATCATACTGGGGATTACGACTTCAACACTGGAATGGAGGTGTGGTTCAGTTGTTCAGTCGTGTCTGACTCTGCAACCCCATGGCCATGGACAAGAACACTCCAGGAGGGACATACATTCAGTCCATAACATTCCACCTCTACCCACTAAATTTATGTCCTTCTCATGTCCAAATTTTTCCAGTAGTCATGTATGGGTGTGAGAGTTGGATGGTAAAGAAAACTGAGCGCCAAAGAATTGATGCTTCTGAACTGTGGTGTTGGAGAAGACTCTTGAGAGTCCCTTGAACTGCAAGGAGATCCAACCAGTCCATCCTGAAGGAGATCAGTCCTGGGTGCTCACTGGAAGGACTGATGTTGAAGCTCAAACTCCAATACTTTGGCCACCTGATGCAAACAGCTGACTCATTGGAAAAGACTCTGATGCTGGGAAAGACTGGGGGCAGGAGGAGAAGGGAATGACAGAAGATGAGATGGATGGATGGCATCACCAACTCGATGGACATGGTTTTGGGTAGACTCTGGGAGTTGTGATGGACAGGGAGGCCTGGCGTGCTGCGATTCATGGGGTCGCAAAGAGTCGGACACGACTGAGCAATTGAACTGAAATGAACATGTCCAAATATATTCATTCTATCACAGCAACCTCAAAAGTCTTAACGCATTCCAGTATCAACTCTAAAGTCCAGAGTCTTACCTAAGTATCGGCTAAATCAGATACAGGGAAGACTCTAGGCATAATTCATCCTGAGGAAAAGTTCCTTTTCAGTTGTGAACTTTTGAAATCAGAAAAGTTATGTGCTTCCAAATGGAGGGACAGGCATAGAATAGATGTTCTTATTTCAAAAGGTAGAAATCAGAAGAAAGAAGGGGGTGATGGGTCCCTAGTAATTCTAAAATGTAGCAAGCAAATGCTATTAGACCTAAGGCTTGAGGATAATGCTCTCTGATATGACGTTCTCCCTTCTAGAACCACTGGTATCATCACAGCCATGGTATTATCCCATGGCTTCCAGAGATGGCCTCACCCCTTAGCCTGGCAGAGTGTCACCCACCTGGCTTCACCCACTCTGCTTTCTGTGAGGGTCCTCCCATGCAGCTCTGCAGGGCAAAGCCTTGCCCTCTGAAACCAGGTAGAGGCAGTCTTGTTTCCCAGGCTGCACAGTCTGGGCCTGTGGTGGGAGAAGTAGCCCTGCTGGTCTGAATTGTCTTTAGGGTCTTTCTTCCTTTTTCTTGAAGAGTAATTCACGTTCACAGCTTTCTTTCATTCCATCCTATTTTGTGTTTGCTTTTGTCCCAGCTGGCAATGTTTTTCCTAGTACAATCCCATTTCTATTCCTGACTGTTTAGATGGCTGAAGAGGTCTGTAGCTCATAACCACACTACTCTCCTTGTCAAATGGTTCAGTCAGTCACAGACTTAGTGTTCTCTTTTGAACACGTTTCCTCACTTTTTGCAATTTGGACAGGATGAGGATTTTCCAAATCTTGAAGTCTAGATTCGTTTGTTTAATAATTCCTTCTTCATTTCTCTCTTCTTATATTTCATTTTAAGCAGTCAGGAGGAACTAAGGCACTCCTTCAGTGCTTTGCTTAGAAATCTTCTCGGCTAAATATCCAATTTTTTTCTCACAAGTTCTACCTTCTACAAAACACTAGAACATGAACATAATTTTGCTAAGCTTTTTTGCACTTTATGATAAGGTTCAGTAAGATGCACCTTTTCTCCATTGTCCAATAACCTTCACTTCTGACAGAGACATCACCAAAATGGTCTTTCTATCCATATTTTTATCAACATTCTGCTCACGATTATTTGTGTATTCTCTTAGAACACTGAAGCTTTCTCTACAACTAACTTTCTTCTTTTTATGAGCTCTCACCAGAATCACCTTTAAAAGCCCCTTCATAGCAACTTAGCTTCTAGCAGGCACCTTAAAACTTTTTCAGTCTTTACACACTACCCAGTTTTAAACCTACCCTACTTCTCAGTGCCAACTGCTGAATTAGTCAGCTTGGGCTGTGTAACAAAATACCAGAGACTGAGTGGCTCTATCAACAAATATTTATTTCTCATATTTCTGGAGCTAGCAAGTCCAAGATCAAGGTGCTGGCAGATCCTAGGTCTGGTGAAGGTCCTCTTACCAACTGGCAGACAGCCACCTCTTTACTGAATCCTCACATGGCAGAGAGTGGGGCTCTGGTACTGCCATCTTATAAAGGGAACCAATTTCATCATGGGGGCTCTACCCTCAAAACTTCATCTACTCTAATTACTTCCTAAAGGTCTCACCTCCTAATACTATAACCCTGGGGGTTAAGATGATGACATATGTATTTTAGGGAACCACATTCAGTCCACAACACTACTTTAAACAGCAAATTTGATGCAATTTATGAACTTTACTTCAAGTTATATTTTTTCCCCAAGTTACATGTTTTATAATACTTATCTCTTTATCCAAATGACCTTAATTCTTGGAAAAGTTACTTGCTAATATTTTTGAACCCTCAAAACACAAGACTAACCATATGTACATTATCTGATAAGGGGACATAATTATTATGTGAATACCTTATACATTAGTCCTCAAAGATGTCAGTTATTTGTTTAATAAATATTAGACATATTTAGCTACTAATTCCTGTCTTATATCAGAGGTTACCCATGTTTTTGCTCATGGGACGAAATAAAGATTTACCTTTAAACTGTAAATCACAACTCTGGTTATTCACATTATAATATGAAATTTCCATTCAGTCTACTAGGATTTTTCTGTTGGAAAGCATAAAGATAGTTAGCTAAGAATGATTTTGCAAAACATTTTACAGACTATTACAGCAAAATGTTGATCTACCTGACAAGATTGAAACTTTCATATGTAAGTTATAAAAAGCCTACCAACACAGGATTTTCATTACTTTACAATCACCAGTAGCCTCAATTCAAAAGATTATCACTTTGGTCCTCTAGGCCTATCGTCAATAGCATTTCAATCTTTCTACAACTCCTGGTTAACTAACAAATTTTCTCCTTGATTGTTTTGTCACTAAATCATGATATATTATTTTCTTTTTTTTTTTTATTGTTTTTGCCATACATTGTCATGATATCACCATGGGTTTACATATGCTTCCCCTCCAGAACCCCCCTCCCTCCTCCCTCCCCCCCGGGAAATCTCGCTGTACCAGCCCCGAGCATCAATCCTGGGCTGGCGATTGATTAGACACATGACAATTAACATGCTTCAATGCCCTTCTCCCATATCATCCCACCCTTACCCTCATCCACAAAGTCCACGAGTCTATTCTATACATCTGCGTTCCTTTTGCTGTCTCGCATGTTGGGTTCTCGTTACCGTCTTTCTAAATTCCGTATATATGCGTTAATATACTGTATTGTTGTTTTTGCTTCTGGCTTACTTCACTCTGGATAATGGGCTCCAGTTTTGTCCATCTGAGTAGAATTGCTTCAAATGAATTTTTTTTTAATGCTGAGTAATATTCCATTGTGTATATGTACCACAGCTTTCTTATCCATTCGTCAGTTGATGGGCATCTAGGTTGCTTCCATGTCTTGGCTATTGTAAACAATGCAGCGATGAACATTGGGGTACACGTGGCTCTTTCAATTCTGGTTTCCTCGGGATTTTCCATGAATAAATTTTTTCTATATTTCTACATATTCACAAAAATCAGGATATTGCATTGTTTGAATTCTGTCTGTTAGTTAACAATATATTTTGAGCATCTTTTTATGTTAGTAAAGAAATATGCACATCATTTTAATGACTTTATCAAGTTCTACCATAACAAAATTTATTTAAACAATTTTCTATCGTTGAAAACATAAACGGTTCCTAAGTTTTCGCTGATATAAACTTAACCACAATGAACATCACTATGTTTTGGCACATTTATCTGATAATTTTCATATTAAAATCCTAGAAAAGAAACAAATTTAAGGATTATCATTCATATTTTAATGATCTCATCCTTGCTCACTTCAATAACCTTAGGTCTACCTTTGTCCCCTCTCTACAATCAAGTTGTATTTGTCTTCTTTTGGTTTCTTGAACATATCATATTTCCTCTCATTTCATGAACTCTGATCTTGCTCTTCCCTCTCTTTGAAACACTTTTCAACCAACCCTACTCTCTTTGCTGGGTTACTCTTACTAATCTTTCAAATTCCTAGTCAGTGCACTTCCTCAAGGAAGTCTTTCCTGACTAGATGAGGTTTCCCTAATCAATACTTGTGGAACTCCCTAAATTTTTCCTTCATACCTTTCCATACCTTTTCCTTTCCATCAGATAGGTATTTTGATATCTATGTCTTCCCACTAGACAGTAAATTATTTGAGATTACAGATTAGACTGTTTGCTCACTACTGTATCCGAGTACCCAGCAAAAGGCCTGGCACACAATAGGTATTTAGTGTTTACAGAATTAATGTCCTCTAGAAAAATATCCCATTTTTGTGAAAGTGTAGAAATATAGAAACAATTTATTCACAGTAAATGATATATCAGGATTTAGAAAGAAAATCAAGGAGAAATTGTACTCATTTGTCAGTTTATGCTTCTGCAAGCATATTTCCCAATGCCCCTGCCACTAGTTATTGAGGAGAAAGTTATTTTAAGGTACTAAAACAAAGTTAAATAAGGAAGTTCTTGTGTGTTTGTCAAGGAAGCAGAATTTTTTTAAAGGTACATTTAACATAGCAATGCCTAGATAATGGAGTAAGTTTGATTCATTTAAAAAATTATCTACTAAAAGATTCTCTCATATTAATAAATTTAAAACATTAACTCATTTTTTGAGCAAATATTTACTGAGAGTTTACCATGTGTTGGGGTAGGGAAAAACATGGACAAGACAAACATATTTCTCATCTCAAGAAGCTTAGAAGCTTTTCTAAGATCAGTAAAACATTAATCAGGTATCACCAAAAAGAGCAAATCTTTTCGCTCTTTTATACCAGTGGAGTACAATTTATTGGACTCAACTTTAGTCATTTTAGTTATTTTTGTGCCCTACTTTTCCTTTGTTTCTTTAACAAGAAGTGGATAACCTTTTCTCAGGTTAGTCGTATTCTTCCTTTGAGTTTCAACTCTACTCATAACTCCCTAATTTATATGCTATGTATCTCTTGCTGAGGTGAATGCAAAAGTCTTTTATCCAACTCTACCATATATTATTATTATTATAATACCAAAAGCTTAGCTTTGCTCATACCATTCTCCCACTCAAAAATTCAATTGTCTCCAAAAAATCTAAACACTTTAGCTTGGAGTTCAAGACCCTCAAAAATCTCAATTTACCTTTCTATAACTATCTTTTACTTCTCCCTGCATACGTCTTTCACTTTAGCTAAATTTGACATAATATTCACCACTGTCTAAAAACTGGTAGGAATGTAAATTGCTATAGCCATTATGGAGAACAGGGAGGTTTCTCAAAAAACTAAAATTTGAGCAATGTAAATTGCTCAAACTCTCCTACACTGTTGGTAGGAATGTAAATTGCTATAGCCACAATGGAGAACAATATGGAGGTTTCCTAAAAAACTAAAATTAGGGCTACCATACGACCCTGAAATCCCACTCCTGGCCATATATCCAGAGAAAAACATGATCCAAAAGGCTATATGCACCCCAGTGTTCATGGCAGCACTGTTTACAATAGCCAAGACATGGAAGCAAACTAAATGTCCATCCAAAGAGGAATGGGTAAAGAACACATGGTACATATATACAATGGACTATTAATCAGCCATTAAAAAGAATGAGATAATGCCAACTTTAGCAACATGGATGGACCTAGAGACTGTCATACAGAGTGAAGCAAGTCAGACAGAGAAGGAGAAATATCATGACACTTGTCATATTGTGGACTCTAAAAAGAAATGATACAAATGAACTCACAAACAGAAAGAGACCCACAGACTTAGAGGGTGAACTTATGGTTGCTGGGGGAAGGATGAGGGCAGGGACAGTTAGAGAGTTTGGGATGGATATGTACACACTGCTATATTTAAAATGGATAACCACAAGGACCTATTGCATAGCACATGGAACTCAGCTCAGTGTTATGTGGCAGCCTGGATAGGACAAGAGTTTGGGGGAGAATGGATAAATATAAACGTATGGCTGAGTCCCTTCACTGTTCATGTGGAACTATCACAATATTGTTAACTGGCTATACTTCACTGCAAAATAAGTTTAAAAATATTTTTTAAAAGCTTCAATTTCCCTGTAACCCATACTTTGATGATGAAATATTCTCTCCCATTTATAATTCTAGAGATACTTTGAGCTCATTTCAAATATCTCATCCTGCATTATGCCAGATGTGATCTATTCCTTATCTAATTATTACAGCATTCTTATATTTTACATTGCTGCTTTACACCATAATTACTTATATAAACTTCATTTTCTTCCCAAATGCTGTCATCAGTATTTAGGAATTATAATAAAATCTGCCCATCACTGTACCCCTCCAAAAAAGAGAGAGAGAGAAAGAAAACAAAAGACAATAATGAGAATTTGATGGATTTCTTATCCTTGGGATATTTATATTTATCACTGAAAAATTATTAAATGGCTCTTAGATTATGATTAAGCTTTTCATGTGATTTAGCAACACGGAGGAAAAATGCTATGTTAACTTGTACAGTTTAGTTCACTGTCAGTCATATTTGCTACTGTAAATTAATAATAAGTGGCGCATTTTTATTTCATATAGATCAGTTTCAAAAGTCTGGTTAATTGTGAGTAAATCTTTAAAAGTGGATTTGAATGCTGACAAAAATCAGCTTTTTAAATCTCCAAGGTTAAGCACCAGGTTCTAGAGCATCTAAAGTCACCTAATTAATAAATACCACCCTGAGATATATACTTTCTTCTTTAGAAAGTAAATACGAATTTCAATATTCTCTTGCAGTTGCATGAACAAACATGTCATTTCTTTCTTTCACTTTTTTTCTTGCTACATGGTATGTGGGATCTTAGTTCCATAACTAGTGACTGAACACACACCCCCAACGGTAGGAGTGCAGAGTCTTCACCACTGGACCACTGGGGAAGCCCCCCACATCATATACTTTCAATATTAAAATATTTAAAATCATTAGAGCACCTAGAACAAAAAACAATAAGATTGTTGTATGAAAAAAAAAGGTTGGTTTTCTAAAAATAAAATTTCTCTTTGGTTAGAAAATTAATTAGCTACTTGTAAAAAAAATACAGCTTCCTTTAGCACTAGGAAAAAAATTACTTTTGATATCAACATATGCTGAAAATGCTTTATAAACAATGAAAAATCAATCAGTCCATTTTATGTTATTTATAATATAAAGAACAACTTATACAAATAACTTTACACATTTACTACATCTAAAATGTTTTTTCTTTCTATATTTTTACTATAGCATCTTTTTAGTTTTATGGAACATGGTAGACCACAAGAGCTCTCTGCCTTAAAATAAAGTACATAGCTTATTTTGTCTTTTTCCTCAAAAACCTCAAAACCAAAGAAGCTATTTAAAGCAAAAAAGGAAAAGCATAATATACATGTAAAGCACTGCTCAATAGGGAGAAGAATTTTTCTGTTGTTAGTATGTGGGTTTTTTATATCTAGCCACAAGCAAACAATAGTCTAGCTCTGTCTCAGTACTTTAGTAGTTGATTTGCAAATATAAATAACGTTTATTTATGGTCATCAAATTATTTTACATCACTGATTTTAAAAGTCTGACTGCATTTTCAAAATATATATGAAAGGGCTACTCTTAGAAAAAGACACTACCATATCATTTTATCATTTGTAAATATGTACATTAAATAGAAATCTATTTTAAAACTTCAAACTAATCATTTCCCTCTTTTATTGATATTCACAATAAAATCAATGAACACCTGTCATTTGTCTTCTAAAGCATGGTCTAAAGAAACAGGGCGAGGAGGTCATACTGACTATTCTGATTTAATAGAACATTATACTACACTGTTATTAACAGAATTGATAATAACTTGAATTACATTACCTCCATCAAGTCAATTTGGAGAAGGAAATGGCACCCCACTCCAGTACTCCTGCTTGGAAAATCCCATGGACGGAGGAGCCTGGTAGGCTACAGTCCATGGGGTCACAAAGAGTCAGACATGACTGAACGACTTCACTTTCACTTTTCACTTTCATGCATTGGAGAAGGCAATGGCAACCCACTCCAGTGTTCTTGCCTGGAGAATCCCAGGGACGGGGGAGCCTGGTGGGCTGCCGTCTATGGGGTCTCACAGAGTCAGACATGACTGAAGTGACTTAGCAGCAGCAGCAGCAGCATCAAGTCAATTAGAAACATTTTCCGAAAAGACTGATCATAAGTCAGAATTAACTGTTAACGTTCCTTAGGGAAAAAAAAAACAAAACCCAAAACAAACGCAGGCTTACCTAATGAGCTACTGTGATCATAAAATGCCTCAAATGCCCTTTGAGTAGTCTGATGTAATCAATAAGGATCTATAGTGTTGCAAACGTTTCACATATACCATAGTCATTTATTTTATCATTCTATCTGTAACATTTTCTTCATATCTAATCTAAACCCTTCATGACACAGTTTAAATTGATTTCTTGTTTGACCTTCAGCGAAGATTGAGACAATCTGTTCTCCATCCTTTAACACATAAATTAAATACCTCTAAGTCATCTCTGGAATAATAAAAATCCCTGCTACTTTAAAATTTTTCTTTTAGGTTTCTTTTTCAACCCTTTAATCATCTTTGTGGTCCCCCTCTGAACTTCCTCCAAGTTCTCCATGTCCTTCTTTAGTGGTAGAGCTCAGAACCAGAAACAATGCTCTCAAAATATTCTGATCGTGGCAAGTGCAATGGGGAAATACTCTCAAGTTTCCCACATTTTTGATTCTTATTTATATGACCTTATAATGTGTTTGCTTTAACCACAACATTACATAATGTTAACCCATAACTGTTAACCCATAATAACCTTATTATTTCTTTACTACTGAGGGGCCTTCTAACTTTACTTAAATTCAGTTACTTATCCTTTGGAGTTCATGATATTTTTTATTTCTAATCACATTGCTTTATATCTGTCCCCTACAATATTTCATTATACTAGTTTCTAATCTATATTCCAATTTACTAAATTATTTTAGTCTAATACTACTTTCTAACTCTGACATAGTAAAGTATTGACGTCTCTTGCCATATATCTCTCTAATTTCAACTTCTAATACTTTATCAAGAATATTAAAATAAGTAATCACCACATGTCTGTAAGAGGGGATGAGGTGTTCTTTAAAAAAAAAAAGAAAAAAGGAATGCCAGGATTCATCCTCTTAAAAAGTATGATCGTAGAGATCTTAGCAAATTTGCTCCATCACCTTCAGGTCCCAGCCTCAAACTGTCCATCTCCGGAGCTAGAGGGTAGAATATATGATGGACCAAAATGCTTTCATAATTTCCAAAGGTCTCAAAGAGCTACGTTAAAATTTTCCCAATATACTGATCAGTCCCTTTTGCAGAAAACAATAAAAAGCTTTCAGGATCACAATACATTATAACTATTTGGGTTTCCTTGCTCTCTACTAGTAAGGCCTTTCATTCTATCATTAACAGAACAAGATTTGTTTGAATAAGTTTGCTAATAAATACAAAAAAAAAAGCACTTTCATAATAACCTTATTATACATAGAGCCTTAACAGATAAAATACCAAGAAAATTAAACTGACCTGGTTTCTGCTGGGTCGTAATTTATTACGATGGAAGTATAGATAGCCAGATAAAAATTCATCAGGTCACCTATTGCTATCACACAGACATGAATTATATATTAAACACTGCTGCTGCTGCTGAGGCTAAGTCGCTTCAGTCATGTCTGACTCTGTGCGACCCCGTAGACGGCAGCCCACCAGGCTCCTCTGTCCCTGGGATTCTCCAGGCAAGAATACTGGAGTGGGTCGCCACTGCCTTCTCCAATGCATGAAAGTGAAAGTGAAGTCGCTCAGTCAAGTCCTACGCTTCGAGACCCCATGGACTGTAGCCTACCAGGTTCCTCTGTACATGGGATTTTCCAGGCAAGAGTACTGGAGTGGGTTGCCATTGCCTTCTCCATATTAAATACTGTTGAAGAGTAAATATACTTGAGAGATGAAAGACAAAGATGAGTACATAAAAGCCATGAAGTAAAATAATCACGGTGCTCTATGCTCTATCTGAACAAAGCTGTTACACACAACTTTTAAAAGTATCAAATGAGCACAAATACTGTCTTCTGCAAAGTGCAAAAGCAAGACATATAACTTTTCAGTTATAAATAAGAAACAAAAGTTAATTTATTGTTTAAATTTAAAATGATTATATTAGGAAGATGGGAAAAAAGTTAATGGTTTAAATCAGTGAAGTTATTATCCATAAAAGAAGCAAATAAAAGAGAATGTATAAAATTGACAAATCAAAAAGCTATCATAAAAATCATATTTTTTATAGACAGAGCACTAACTCTCAGAAGTAACAGCTGAGAAGGAATTGGACAAGAGACAATTGTTTAGTAGCATAGTAATACATTACTTTGTTAAAATTTTTCATCTCTTTATTAAAAATCACAAATTCCAAATTTCACATCAGTAAAAACTGCATAATCTAAAAATAACAATAACTCTTTTACTGAAGATTATGAAGCAATTAACAATATTTTAGTTTCTGCAGATTCCCTCTTAACTGAATTCACAAAGCATCTATTGAAAGATGATATTTATAAAATTATAATGTAACTAATAGCAAGCTAGGAACCACCTTGAAATTTATTCTGAATCTTCAACAAGGTTTCCTTGGAAGTTGCCAAACAAAAAAATTATTAGCCCTAATGCAGTTAAGATAAATGAAGTGTCAGGAAAGGTTCTGTGGCAAGTATGAAGGCCTGTTTGGCTGGTAAATTTTTTCTATCTGCCAGTTTAAAGAATACTTAACCTTTCTTCCAAAACCACTATTCTTTTAGTCTCGTGAGCACTGTAAAAGTAGTCAGCTTTTTTTTTAGAAGAAGTATAAATTAAATTTGAAATCCCCAAAGTGCTCTTGCTGTTTTTTTTGCCAAATCTAGTATATCTTCTAGTTTTTCCTCTTGTTCTTTGCTCCTTATATTGCTTCCAAGACTAAAAAATTTTCTGAGCAAAAGTCCTAATGGCCACTTTTGTGGATTCATCATAACCCAAAGGTGTGTCACAATGTAATGTAGTAATGTTCTGCCACAAAACAATGATACTGATGTGAATATGAGTATAACATGAAAATGAATCACTGTGTAAATAGTTAAAAGGTATAATGACAATGTTATGTTAAAATTATACAAAGACAAGGCAATAATCAAAGGTGGGATCATTTTTTAGAGACAAAGAGCAAAATGAGCAAAATTCTAGAATGCATAATAATCTTCAAAATAAGAAGATAGTTCAAAAAATGTGTCTTCACTCAAAGTTTCAACTTCTATTATGAACTTATGCTATATAGGATATGATTCTACTCTCACCAAGGAACCATTATGGTAAAAGGGCAATTGAACTGTGACATTCACATTTGGCATCAATGAACCAAGGAAAAAAGGTTTGACCAAAGTAAAAAGTATTTTACTCATTGAAATCAAATGACTTCTCTAAATCCTTCTTTAGCCTGGCACCTAGCCACATAGGTTTAAAATTAATGATCACTTGAGACATAAAACAAAGCCACCTTGTATAAACAGAACTGGGTTTACTTGATCCAAGGGAAATGAGTAAACAAGAAAATCAAACACCCTCTCCAATGCATGGCCACAAGGATATTTTACTAAAACTATCAGCTTCAAATAGGCGAACATTTTAATGATACTAACAGTATATATTCTTCAGGTATGAGAGGATTTCATAAATATGTCTGGAGTAATAATTGCTGTCATAACATTAAACTGTATATTTTAATTCAGTTTCTTTACTTTTAAAAGTTGTTCTCTTCCATTCCCTAATCTTATCATCGCATTTCTCAACCCTAGTTGAAACACACACACATTCATAAACAAAGTGACACTAAGAAACCATTCATGTAATATGAGGTTTTTTTTAATATCAGAGTTCCTACTTTCAGTAGACATATTTTTAGCTTACACTTAAATGATTTAAAATGTATATACCTTTTTTCAGATTTTGTCAATATATTTCATACTTCCAATTCATTGATATGATATTTATTTGGCAAGCTTGATAGCCAGAAAAATAAAAGAAATCACAAAAAATTAAAGTAAGGCCCATTTCAATAATAATCTACTGAAATAATCTCAGTTATATTTTATCTTCAAAATAAAACATTTTTGTAGGTCTCTTTCTAACTAGTGTTCTCACAAAAGCTCTGATCTAGGCAAATAGGAGAACTACATCCTGTCTTGATGGTGGTGTGTCAGTGAACCTTTCCACAACTATGTCAGATGAAGAGTGCTATTCTTTCCCTCTTGTTTATCTCAAAAGCAGAGTCTGTAATAATGGAAGGCATGCAGTGTGAAAGCAAGAGCCGACTAGGACCCTACTTCCCAAGATCCAGAGAGCAGCTGGCTAGCCCCAAAGAGCTATGCTTTTCATTTCTTGTCTGAGAGAATGCATTTTGCATTTTTTCCTGTTTAGTATTTAATATCTTTTCTTCATATATTTTTTCATCCCTGCCAAGGATGCCCCCCGTATATGTCTCTTCTGATTAATCCAAGCCAATGATACCATTTATCACTTTGCTCAAATTCTATTTTGCTGGAAGTTGGAATTTATTAGAGATTTTAAGTTCCAACCAAATATTGATGCAGCTACTCCCTAAAATTTTAAGGGTATGTTAAAATTGTGAGTTTTGGAGAATGAAAAATAAAGGTGTTCGGTTTCCTACGTCTGCTTTCCTTCCATATCTGAACACACTTTTATTAAGCTTTCAGTTTTAAATGAAG
This sequence comes from Antilocapra americana, assembly GCA_007570785.1. NCBI lineage: Eukaryota > Metazoa > Chordata > Mammalia > Artiodactyla > Antilocapridae > Antilocapra > Antilocapra americana. The sequence continues at coordinate 3,833,267 of ML661337.1, read as the reverse complement.
ATAACATAAAATTTTCAGGAATGATAAAATTAATAATGAAATAGCCTCTAGTGCAGATTGGAAGGAACTAACTGGGTTTGGCATGGGGTTTGCTGCTGAGTATGGCAGCAGTGAAAGTAAAGAGGAGTACCAGATAATTAAATAATAATTAACAGAATTTATTGCACTCAAAACTATGTATAAAACTACTCCATGACCAAATATTTATAGTCAATTAAACTGCAATAAAGGAGGCAAGAATATCCAATAGAGAAAGGGCAGTTGCTTCAGTAAGTGATGCTGTAAAACTGGACAGCTACATGAAAATGAGTGCAATTAGAACATTCGCTAACACCAAATATAAAAATAAATCCAGATGGATTAAAGACCTCTATGTTAGGCTGGAAACCATAAAACTCCTAGAGAGAAACACAGGTAGAACACTACTTGACATAAATCATCACAATATCTTGTTGACCTATCTTCTAAAGCAAAGGAAATAAAAAATAAGCAAATGGGACCTAATTAAACTTAAAAGCTTTTGTACAGTAAAGGAAACCATTGAGAAAAAACAAAAAGACCACCTACTAACTGGGAGAAAATATTTGCAAATGGTATGACTGATAAGGGGTTACTGTCCAATATACATAAACAGCTTATGCAAATCAACATCAAAAAATGAACAACCCGATCAAAAAATGGGCAGAAGACCTGAACAGACATCTTTCCAAAGAGGAAATGGAGATGACAAACAAGTACATGAAAGGATACTCAATATCAGTAATCATCAGGAACATGCAAATCAAAAGTATAATGAGATATCACCTCACACCTGTCAGAACGGCTATTGTCATAAAGAACAAAAAAAAAAATAAATGTTGGTGAGGATGTGGAGAAAAAGGAATCCTCATACTTTGTTGGTGGGAATGTAAGTTGGTGATGCCTCTGTAGGAGGTGCAACCTCAGTAGGGAGGTTTCTCAAAAACCAGACAGCTACCATATGACCCCGCAATTTCACTCCTGGATGTATATCCAAAATAAGCGAAAATACTAATCTGAAAAGACATATGCACCCCAACATTCACAGCAGCATTATTTACAATAACCAAATTATGGAAGTAACCTATGTGTCCATCAGCAGAAGAATGGATGAAGGAGATGTGTTATATATGTGCTACACATAAACACAATGGAATACTACTCAGCCACAAAAAAATTAAATGTTGCCATATGCAACAGCATGGAAGGGCTGCAAGAGTATTACGCTATGGGAAATAAGTCAGACAGAGAAAGACATGCTGTACGGTATTACTTACATGTGGAATCTAAAAATACAACAAACTAGCGAATATCTCAGAAAAAGAAGCAGACGCACAGATACAGAGAACTAGTGATTACCAGTGGGGAAAGGGAAGTGGGGAGGGCAAGGTAGGGGTAGGAAATAAAGTACAAGAATATACACTATACAACACAGTAAATAGCCAATATTTTATAAGTATAAGTGGAGTATAACTTTAATAAATTGTAAATCACTATATTGCACAAATGCAACATATTGTACATCAATTAAACTTAAATTTTAATAAGGCTTGAAAAAAAACAAAAAAGCTATTCCATGTGTTATAGCACATGAGAAGCAATTAGATAAGATGGTCTTGTAATAAATTAATGAAAGTGTAGATTTTAAGGCACGATGATATTTGTAATTTAAAATCATTTCCGTTATTTCATGCACACATTGAGAAACTACCACAACAATGCACTTTGAGTAGTCCTTTGTCCCAAAGACCTAAGAAATACAGTGAATGGGAAAGAGAATTAAGAGGAGAAAGATAGCATGCCATCAAAAGAAGTCCAAATTTAACTATACAGTCCATGGAATTCTCTAGGCCAGAATACTGAAGTGGGTAGCCTTTCCAGGGGATCTTCCCAACCGAGGAATCAAACCCAGGTATCCTGCATTGCACGCAGATTCTTTACCAACTGAGTCACAAGGGAAGCCATTTCATCCATAGAAGCTGTTAAAATACAACCTTAACGCTATGTCTCTTTTATTAAATGTTTCATATTTTTTAGCAGTTAGCCATGCTGGACTCATATTACTTTAAAGTAAGCTTTTAGAAGGTATTGATCATACTTTCTATCTATGATGTAAGCTCTTCTAAGAACTTAGTGAAAACTATGAATCTTCACAAAAGTATATAATCAGATAGAATAGTATCAACCTCCTTTGGGACCATCTAGAAGTGATTCATCAGACCCATGAATGTGAATCCCAAAGTGAAAAGTGGAAGCTAGTCTTAGACACAAAAACTACAGACCAGAGGAAAAATTTTTCAGTAAGAGCAAGATGGTTTAAAATAGTTTATACAAACATGAAACGAGTTTTGTTTGGATTCTAAATTTGCAGTGAATTTATAAGCCACCCTGCTTCAAAATTCCTCTTTATAAGATGTACAATTATGTTGAATGCCTCAGTATTCCAAAGACACTCAAATAGCCACCACTACCATCTACCTTAAAAAAAATTGTTTTAAATATATATACACAAATTTAGTACTCAAAGTTCAGTACCAATACCACTTCATAGAACTAGGCACCTCAGTTTCAACCTACAACTCCCAAATTGTTTCCGTTTCTACACCACTGCAACTAACAATCCTGCCAGACTGCACAAAACCATCCAGTGGTTTTGTCTGATGTGGAAAAACATCCATGAGGGACTAGGAGGTGCCACCAAATTCATGCCAGGATAAAGATCTAAGTTGGTTGTGCTAGAAATTGGTGCCTTAACCAAATGCATCACCTTATTTCCATTCTCTATCTTTTTGAGCAAAAATTATTTTTACCATGGTAATTTTGTATTTATCACTCAAAAAACCTGCTGGATATGAACTAATGGTAGCGTATCTGAAGGAATCATTCTGATAGACTTTTGAAACAGTGCACTTTTATAATGGTAAAACTTTAGAGCACAGTAATCAACAGGCTATAAAAAGAACCTGTGATTGGCTAAAGAGAACAAGAAGTCAGCCTGTCAAAAGATCTGAGTTCTAGTTCTGGTGCTACCAGCATCTAGTTATATTCCCTTGACAAGTCACCTCGCTGCGCCATAACTTTCTCATACTGCCTCTGTCAACTTCACACTATCCTGCCAGGAGAGCCAGATGAAATATTCCACATGCACAGAAAAGTACTTAATGAATATAATAAGCTAGTGAATCAAAATTAATAAAAATAACTTCATTTTGTTTTTTTAATCCAGAGAATTCTGTAAATGAATATTATTTATTCTCTAAAAAATTTTCCAAGGCTAAGTACTTTTCTAAGGCTGTTTCTCAAAAGATCAAATTATAAATCTAGAAAAGGAACACTATTCAAATCATATTCTGTAGACATTTATTATATTAATTCAACAACAGAAAACAGCTTGAAGAGTATCCCACATGTTTCATATGAAAGTTAACATAATACCAGGAATTACTGGACTCAATTCTTCTAATCACATATTTTATTTCTCTCTCGCTAACTTTTCTTGACTTCAGAAGAGATTGCTGCCTTCAGTTGAGGAAGAAACAAGTAAGGAAGAGACAAAGCCCAGTCTACGAATTTCACTCCAGAAAATAAGTCATTCATAAATGTGATTTTAAAACTGAAGATAATTATCCTGCTTCAGTAGAAAACTTTTTTAAAAAGGAATATTTTAAATATCACTGAATAAAAATAATTTCTTTCCAAAAATATGACATCACAGAATGCAGGAGTACATAACAAATCCCAGTTATCCAAAATCCAAGAGGTAAGATTAAAACAACTAGCATTTTCCCAGAATTCTGTACAATATCTAAAATTCAAAAAGATATACCCAAGACAATGCAGGAGCCTATCAAAATTTTTGATGCATCATGTATTAAATTATATTGAAAGTAATCTTCATACAAGTATTCCTTATAGCCTAATTTTATGAATACATATTAATCCATGGATACATGCATGCATGCATATGTGTTCTGTCACTCAATAATGTCCAACTCTTTGCAATTCCATGGACTGTAGTCCACCAGGCTTCTTGGTCCATAGAATTCTACAGGCAAGATACTGGAGTGGGTGCCATTTCCTACTCCAGGAGGCCTTCGTAACCGAGGGATCAAACCTGCATTTCTTGCATGTCCTGCATTAGCAGGAGGATTCTCTACCAACTGTGCGACCTGGGAAGTCCCCAATGCATGGAACAAATATAATTGTCATATAAATAAAATACCAAATACTCCATCTTTTTGAAGAAAGAAATAGAGAATACTCTAGCATGCTACTGATGTAATAGGTGATTCAAATAGAAGAAGCATTTAAGATGCTTCAGATACTGGTTTCCCAGTTTTCCTACTTGTAAGTCAATATAAGATACAAAGATAGTAATCAATGCCAAAAAGGTTGCAGCAAAAGTTCAACCTCTTTTACAGTAGCAAAATTATATATCCTTTATGCCCAGACAGCAAATAATGCTATTTTGGCAAATTTTAAAGTTAGCATTAGGAAAGTAAAAAAAATTTTAACATTAACATACATTTCTAAAATTAAATTTTTCCTTCAAAATGATACTTTCTAACATAAGATACAAAGTTTATTGTTAATTCATTTCAGACCAGTATTTATTATTCTTTTGGCAATGCATGTTTCTGTATCTTGAAAATGCATTTAAGTTCACTTTACTATTACTGAATCTGTTCATCAAATCTAAATTATCCACTAAATGCAAATAATTTTTCGAAACATTGATTAGTGCATTTTTATGCTGTGCAACATATTCAATTAAAGGTAAGAGACTTTTAAATAATCTTTACAGAGAGCCACTTGCCAAACCACGCAGAGTTTCTGGTAAGAAACTTATCTTTGAGATTTATAATTTCAAGTTAAAATAAATAATCAACTATTCAAAAAGAACAATTTTCTGTGCCAAATAGAAATGGTAACATCACAAAAAGCTTGTATCTAATTATGAATCATTTAAAAATCATCTCAGGATACATCAGGTTGATCTAAGCCATAACAAAGTTCTCAGAGCTAATTGAGAGTTACTTTCACAATCTATTTTGAAAAATTGAAGTGCAAACATCACACAAATATATGGTAAAGATTCTGGTGTTCTGAACTCTTGTCACTTTGACAAACAGTTCACTATCTAAAAAACCTCTCTGTGTGTGGAAGGGGCATGCATATTTTCAACTTAACTACAGGACATGGTTCTCTCTCTTTAAATATTGATATGAAAGTCTTTTGGCAAAGTACAAGGACTATTTTTCCCTGGAGAAACTGCAGCTGTGAGAGTTGACCTCAGTCTTTTAAGATCAAAGAATTCTGTCTGGGAAAATGATTTACTGATTATCAGAGTTAGCCAGAATAAAAGACCTCAGTCTTCAGAGCATCCTCACCAAATAACTACTGTCTTTTAGTATCCCTAATACATCATGGAGTACTGCCATGTTGCACAACTCTACAGGATAACATTCAAAGAGAATTACAATATGAATGAGTATGCAACCCTGGTATTACCATCATAGTAAAAGCTTTTTTGACTCCCTGCTAAGCTCCTCATTATGAAACCCTGATTTATGTTGATATAATCTATTTACCTTCGATATGCTGCCTAGATTAGGCCACCTTATCACCTTATACTTCTTGGGAGCCTCATAAAGACCTACATCTCTTATAACCTATAAAACTAAGATCATGCCATCTAGCCCCATAACTTCATGGGGAAAAAGTGGAAACAGTGACACATTTTATTATCTTGGGCTCCAAGATAACTGTGGACAATGACTACAGCCTTGAAATTTAAAAATGCTTGCTCTTTGGAAGGAAAGCTATGACAAACCTAGACAACATATTAAAAAACAAAAATATGTGCCAACAAAGGTCTGTATAGGCAAAGCTATGATTTTTCCAGTAGTCATGTATGGATGTGAGAGTACGATCATAAACAAGGCTGATCACCAAAGAACTGATGCTCTTGAACTCTGCTATTGGAGAAGACTTCTGAAAGTCCCTTGGACTGTAAGGATATCCAATCTGTCAATCCTAAAGGAAATCAACCCTGAATAATCATTAGAAGGACTGGTACTGCTGGTGGGATATAAACTGATATAGCCACTATGGAGTACGGGTATTTCTTTAAAAACTAGGAATAAAAATAGCACATAATGCAATCCCACTAGTGGGCAAATACCCTGAGAAAACTATAACTGAAAAAGACACATGTATCCCAGTGTTAACTGAAGCATTATTTACAATAGCCAGGACATAGAAGCAACCTAGGTATCAATCAAGAGGTGAATTTATACATTGTGGTACATATAAACAATGGAATATCATTGAGCATTTAAAAGAATGAATTTGAGTCAGTTCTAGTGAGGTGGATGTACCTGTTACACGGAGTGAAGTAAGTGAGAAAAACAAATGTACATTAATGCATATAAATGGAATCTAGAAATACAGTACTGATGAATCTATTTTCAGAACAGGAATAGAGACTCAGATGTAAAGAACACTTACAGACACAGCAGGGACAAGAGAGGGTAGGAGGAACTGAGAGAGTAGCATTGAAACATATACATTGCCATATATAAAACAGATAGCTAATGGGAATTTGCTGTATAACACAAGGAGCTCAACCTGGTGCTCTGTGACAACCTAGAGGGCTGGAATGGTGGGAGGTGGAAGGGAGCTTCAAGAGGGATGGAACATATGCGTATTTATGGGTGATTCATGTTGATGTATGGCAGAAACCAACACAATATTGCAAAACAATTATTCTCCAATTAAAAACAAATATTTTTTAAAAAGAGAATGAAATAATGCCATTTGCAGCAACATAAATGCTCCTAGAGATTATATGTAACTGAATCAATTTGCTGTATACCTGGAACATCCCTGGAAAGACGAGAGTGAAAAAGATGGCTTAAAACTCACCGTTCAGAAAACTAACATCATGGCATCCAGCCCCATCACTTTATGGCAAGTAGATGGGGAAACAATGGAAACAGTGAGAGACTTTATTTTCTTGGGATCCAAAATCACTGCAGATGGTGATTGCAGCCATGAAGCTAATAGAAGCTTGCTCCTTGGAAGAAAAGTTATGACCAACCTAGAGGGCATATTAAAAAGCAGAGACATTTGCCAACAAAGGTCCATCTAGTTAAGGCTATGGTTTTTCCAGTAGTCAGGTATGGATGTGAGAGTTGGACTATAAAGAAAGCTGAGCACTGAAGAACTGATGCTTTTGAACTGTGGTGTTGGAGAAGACTCTTGAGAGTCTCTTGGACTGCAAGGAGATCCAACTAGTCCATCCTAAAGAAAATCAGTCCTGAATATTTATTGGAAGGACTAACGCTGAAGCTGAAGCTCCAATCCTTTGGCCACCTGAGGTGGCCAGTTCTTCTTCAGTGACGAACTGACTCCTTGGAAAAGACCCTGAGGCTGGGAAAGATTGAAGGTGGGAGGAAAAGGGGACAACAGAGCATGAGACGGTTGGTGGCATCACCGACTCAAAGGACATGAGTTTGAGTAAGCTCCAGGAGTTGGTAATGGACAGGGAAGCCTGGTGTGCTGCAGTCATTGGGGGCCCAAAGAGTCGGACACACCTGAGTGACTGAACTGAACTGAACCGGAACACTAAATCAACCATACTTTAAAAAAAATATTAAGTCTTCTCAATACTATTTGAATATAGCAATGTTAAATAAACTATTTGGAACAGAATTTCCAAGAGTCTGTTTGTTCTAAGTACTGGGGCTTCCCAGTTGACTCAGTGGTAAAAGAATCTGCCCATTAATGCAGGAGATGTGGGTTTGATACCTGGGTCGAGAAGAACCCTGGAGGAAGATGGCAACCTACTTCAGTAATCTCGCATGGGCTTCAATTCATGGAGTCACAAAGAGTTGGATAGGACTGAGTGATTGAGTATATATATGCACAGCACATACTGTATTTAGAGTCTCTTAAATGGGTAATTTTTTATGTAAATCTAGCTCAAATCAAATTAAAGAAGCAAGCATTGTCATTCTTTCTACAAGGTAGAATAATGATTACTAGATTATCATACACAACAGTGTTTTTACCTACTAATTGTTTTACTTATGTACAGACTTTTTAGCACTTTAGAGATTTACTGTATAGTTTGAGGGAATAAGCATTCCTATATAAGCAAATGATAGTAGACAAACTTCTAGTTCTGCTTTTGGACTTTACAGTCATCAAATGAAATGAAAAACATCTCTTTTGATGCCATAGGCACAAAGTCATCAACTAAACTGAAAAACCAAAAATTCATTTTCTAAGTTTAAACCAGATGACTTATTTCATCAGATTTCCAAAAACTAACCTGAAAAAAGGAACTAATTTCATAAATGCAGCCTGCTAAGGAACAAAACTTTTCATGCTACATAAAGGCAGAAGTTGAGAATTATTATTCAAAGAATCCGATATCAGTTAGTTCAAATTCTTTGCTAATGGTAATGGTAAAAAAAAACTGACCTTTTCCAGTCCTGTGGCCATTGCTGAATTTTCCAAACTTGCTGGCATATTGAGTGCAGCACTTTCACAGCATCATCTTTCAGGATTTGAATTAGCTTAACTGGAATTCTATCACCTCCACTAGCTTTGTTCGCAGAGATGCTTTCTAAGGTCCACTTCACTTCACATTCCAGGATGTCTGGCTCTAGGTGAGTGATCACAGTATCATGATTATCTGGGTCGTGAAGATCTTTTTTGTACAGTTCTTCTTGTATTCTTGCCACCTCTTCTAAATATCTTCTGCTTCTGTTAGGTCCATATCATTTCTGTCCTTTATCGAGCCCCTCTTTGCATGAAATGTTCCCTTGGTATCTCTAATTTTCTTGAAGAGATCTCTAGTCTTTCTTATTCTGTTGTTTTCCTCTATTTCTTTGCATTGATCACTAAGGAAGGCTTTCTTATCTCTCCTTGCTATTATTTGGAACTCTGCATTCAAATGGTTGTATCTTTCCTTTTCTCCTTTGCTTTTCCCTTCTCTTCTTTTCACAGCTATTTGTAAGGCCTCCTCAGACAGCCATTTTGCTTTGTTGAATTTCTTTTCCATGGGGATGGTCTTAATCCCTATCTCCTGTACAATGTCATGAACCTCTGTCCATAGTTCATCAGGCATTCTGTCTATCAGATCTAGTCCCTTAAATCTATTTCTCACACGCTAGTAAAGTAATGCTCAAAATTCTCCAAGCCAGGCTTCAGCAATATGTGAACTGTGAACTTCCAGATGTTCAAGATAGTTATAGAAAAGGCAGAGGAACCAGAGATCAAACTGCCAACATCTGTCAGATCATCGAAAAAGCAAGCAAGTTCCAGAAAAAACTCTTTCTGCTTTATTGACTATGCCAAAGCCTTTGACTGTGTGGCTCACAACAAATTGGAAAATTCTGAAAGAGACGGGAATACCAGACCACCTGACCTGCCTCTTGAGAAATCTGTATGCAGGTCAGGAAGCAACAGTTAGAACTGGACATGGAACAACAGACTGGTTCCAAACAGGAAAAGGAGTACATCAAGGCTGTATATTGTCACCCTGCTTATTCAAACTATATGCAGAGTACATTATCAGAAACTGCTGGGCTGGAGGAAGCACAAGCTGCAATCAAGATTGTCGGGAGAAATATCAATAATTTCAGATATGCAGATGACATCACCCTTATGGCAGAAAGTGAAGAGGAACTAAAATGACTCTTGATGAAAGTGAAAAAGGAAAGTGAAAAAGTTGGCTTAAAGCTCAACATTCAGAAAACAAAGATCATGGCATCTAGTCCCATCACTTCATGGGAAATAGATAGGGAAACATTGGAAACAATGTCAGACTTTATTTTTTTGGTCTCCAAAATCACTGTAGATGGTGATTACAACCATGGAATCAAAAGATGCTTATTCCTTGGAAGGAAAGTTATGACCAACCTAGACAGCATATTGAAAAGCAGAGACATTACTTGCCAACAAAGGTCCATCTAGATAAGGCGATGGTTTTTCCAGTAGTCATGTATGGATATGAGAGTTGGACTATAAAGAAAGCTGAGCACCAAAGAATTGATGCTTCTGAACTGTGGTGTTGGAGAAAACTCTTGAGAGTCCCTTGGACTGCAAGAAGGTCCAACCAGTAAGTACATCCTAAAGGAAATCAGTCCTGGGTGTTCATTGGAAGGACTGAAACTCCAATACTTTGACCACCTCATGCAAAGAGTTGACTCACTGGAAAAGACCCTAATGCTGGGAAGGATTGGGGGCAGGAGAAGGGGATGACAGAGGATGAGATGGTAGGATGGCGTTACCGACTTGATGAACATGGATTTGGTAGACTCCAGGAGTTGGTGATGGACAGGGAGGCCTAGTGTGCTAAAATTCATGGGGTTGCAAAGAGTCGGACATGACTGAGCAACTGAACTGAACTCAACTGAATGGTAAAAGGTTTGGAAGGCCTAAAAAAGTAGCTACAACTATTTTTATCTATAACTTTTATTTTATCTATAACTGTTTTTATTTATAACTTTCATTCTGATTGTGTCTTCAAATTGCCAAAGAGAAAGAAGAAAGAGTGAGAGAAGGAAGAAGAAAATACTTAATAAAGTCAGCCAAGATCTACCAATCTTATTTGAATCCTGGAGTACAAGAAGCACAAAGCCAAAGGGAGATAAGTAAAATGATGCTTAAATCATCACTGATTTTTTTGGCCTTGTGGATTTACACTCCAAAAAGTGTAATCTTGTTACTTAAGATGTGTAAGACTCTCTTATAACTAGTGTGTCTTGTTATAAAAATGCATGTTCATAAAATTATTATTTTACTGATCCCATGTTCTCACAAACTGGTCATAGACTTAAAGTCTAGGTTATTCTAAGTGTAAAGTCTGTGAAATCTAAATTCTTTTTTTTTTGAGAAGGTAAAATTATCATCATTTATTGGGGATCAGTTCCCTTTTATTTATTTATTTATTTATTTGTGCTTTTTTTTTTTTTTTAATTGTGTTGGTTTTGCCATACAATGACATGAAACTGCCATGGGTTTACATATGCTCCCCCTCCAGAACCCCCCTCCCTCCTCCCTCCCGATTCCCTCCCCCTGGGACATCTCGGTGCACCAGCCCCGAGCATCAACCCTGGGCTGGCGATTGATTTCACATATGATAATTAAGATGTGTGAAATCTAAATTCAATTCATCTTATTCCTGTTCTTGTAGTCAATACAAGATATCCCACCTTCTACCCCCTACTAGGTTCAGTAGTAAGCTGCTCTGTTCTATAAATACAGTTGCTTCTGGATGATTTTCAGGGAAAGTCCAAAAGAAAATAAATTATAGCAGATTAACCAAGAGGCAAGGAAGGTACAGATAACAACCAAGACAGATTCTCTCTTTTTTAAGTTTCCATTCCAAGAAAAAGAATGGGAAGCAAGAAGGGATTCTTTTAATACATGCCAGTTAATTTATGAGGCAGGAAAAGAGAATGATGTCAAGCATAATTCTTAAAAATACTATAGAGATAATTATGGAAATGCACTAAAATGAATAGTCCCAAGAGTAAATTAAATTTAAAACTAAAAAAATTGAAAAATAAGTCACTATTCTTACTTAGCATTCAACATATGCAGAATGATATTACTAATGTGATTTATACAATTAACATTTCTGAAGGCAGGGGAGACTAAATGAAGTTCATAGTAATCTTAAAAAAAGCCTGTTTATTAGAATAAGTCACTTTTTAATAGTTCAAGAGCCTTAAATAAAAGCACATATCAGTAAAATTGGCACAACACTGCAAATCAATTCTACCTTAATTTTAAAAAGTACATATATCTGTAGATTTTTCACTTAGCATAGGTAATATTCCTAAAAATTGTAATGTAAAAAGAAATTTGTAAGTTAAATCTGATTTTCCTATGGTTACAATGTTATAATAGAAGAATTTATTCTGCAAATGGATATTAGCCCTCAACTGTCATTCCTCTCCAAGAATTACTCTCAGATCTACAGATCACTTTGTTCAAGATTACACTACCTTGGTGGCAGATTGCATCAAATGACTTCTCAATGTAGGGGAACAAAGACCCAGCCGGCTTACTTCACCCTACATCACCTCTGAACTGCCTCTCTGTAGGTTTGGTTAAGGCTATTGTTCTAGTTGAAGCAGCACAGCCCTATTCCTCCTTCAGTCCAATTCTGCTTCCTTCCCTTTACCCACTAGTGTAAATCCCAAAAGTTCTCACTAACAACATCCAGCATATTAATCCTGCTTCCAGGGAACCAACCTGCACCTACTGTAGATAAATCAAACAAGATTACTTACATAAATTAAACAAGACTACATATATAACCAATCACATAAAATCCTATTTATGATCATACTATATCAAAACTTACTGCACAAAATTCTTTTTTCTTAATTCAGGCTTGCTTTTTTTTTTTTAATCAGAAGGGTATGAAGTAAGGAGATCTTGAACTTACCTCCTCCCACTGACACACCAAAACTATAACTACATAGAAGACAACTATCTCTGAGAGGAAACTAAAGACTTAACAGACTTTAATGTGTTTTTGTACATTTTTCCCGAGGAGGAAGTTAGGGGAAAGGAATAGTTAAAAAGAAGAATCAAGGATGACCCTTGTGGTGCAGCAGCTAAGACTCTGTGCTCCCAATGCATGGGTCAGGGAACTAGATCCCATGTGCCACAACTAAGACCCACTGCCGCCAAATTAATTAAGTAATTTAAAAAAATCAAAGAGTAGCATCAGCATCTGCATTAGTTTCCTGTGGTTGCCATACCAGAGTACTGCAAACTCTGTGGCTTAAGACAATAGAAATTTATTGCATCATATTTCTGGAGAATGTAAGTTTGAAATCATAGTGTGAGCAGGGCTGCACTCCCTCTGAAATCTACAGGAGAGAATCATCCTTCGTCTCTTCTAGCTTCTGGTATTTGCCCGTGATCCATGGGGCTTCTTGGCTTGTATATACCTCACTCCAATACCTGACTCCATCATCACATGGCCATTTTCTTCCCATGTATCTTTATTTCTTTGTCTCTTCTCCTCTTCTTATAAGGACACCGGTCATATTGGATCAAGGGACCATGTTATTCCCATAAGAATTCATCTTAAGTAATGAGATTTGCAATGACCCTATTTCCAAGTAAGGTCATTGGGGTACTAGGGGTTAAGACTTAAACATGTCTTTTAAACAATCCAACCCACATAACATATGACAAATGGATATTGCAAATTAGATATCTAACTATCCCATCAAATATAAAATGCAGTATTTTTTCTTACAAAATTTTTATATGCTCCCAGATCTCTTTAATATTTTACTTATTCTTTTCATATCTATCAACCTTTCTTTCAAGATGGCCCTAATTCAGTTTAATCCACTGAGTCAGATTTGTTTCAACAGTCTCTGAATTGGCAGCCTCCTACTTTCAAGGTCTCCTCATTCAGACAATCCATTTCAAATATACTGTTTTCTTCACTTCTTACCAACATGTGAATTCCCTTTAAAAACTCCATTAAATATATATAAAGTGCTTAGAAGACCAGTTCATAGTATTATTTAGTAAAAAAAAAATCTATTATCATTTTACTATATTTATTGTTACTCACATTTTTATTATTTATTATAGTATTTATATTTTATGAATAATTCTTTCCATATAAAGATCAATAATTCCTCAAAACTAATTCAGATTCCCAGTAAATTTTAAAAGCAACAGGACAGAAGGATGCTTGTCCTTCATATTTACTATGGCATGATATTATACCCAAGTATTGAATATTTTACAAACAAAAGGGCAAATACATCCAGTTCTATACCAGAGAAGGTGGGGTTGTAGGAATTTAAAAATTATCAAAAGGAATAATGTAGTATGAAAAATATCTCAGAGTATAAGACTGCGCATTTAAGTTTCAATGTGGTCCTTACAATTTACCACTACTCATTTTGGCTCAGAATGGAGGAAGCACTAAGAATTATGGGGCAGTGATGACCTCTATGGTCAGAGAAAAGAGAAGATGTTTATGGTGACCAGATTTTATCAGAACTCCTCTAGTCTGATATTTGAGTATTTTCACAATAGAGGCTCTGTAATTTACTAATAAAGCTATAATTTACCAGAGTCATGGGTACTCTACAAAAATTATAGCATTGGTGTCTTGGCTACATCTTTAGACATGTTTCTTCTAATTAAATTTTAACCTATATACTATTACATTTTGCCTGGGGATTAAAAATATCTCATTTTTTAACAATAGGTAATGAGTACATCTGCTCTATTTTTGTGTACATTTGAAATTTTACACTTAAACATCTTCCTTTACTTGATTTTTAAGTTGCATCCAATTTTCTTCTATATAAATAATGTGGTAATGAATATCTATTTTTCATAAAGCTTTAATGATGTATCTGTTTACATCCTTAAAAGGGATTCCAAGAAATACACTTGATGGATCTAAAGATATATAAATATTAATGCCTTTAATTCATATTGATAAAATGCCTTTTGGCAATCTTACACCAATTTATACTATGAAGCACAGGGGAAATGAGGACGATTGACACAATACCTTAAAAAACATTGCTACTAGCTTCTTTAATTAACATTTTAACAGCACTGACTATTTACCTTTTAGGTCTCAATGAATATAAAATGCTTAGTGAGAAACAAAGATGATTTCATTGGATTTGTTATGGAAGGGAGAACAATATTGTAAGCTGGTTTCTATGTTAGTCATTTGGAAACTGTACAATTTTAAAATTATCTCATGTTGTTCTTCCATGGTACCTGAAGTTCTTCCTTCAGTAGAGTTACTCTTTGGTTCAAAACATGGGGCAGTATGTATGATAACTGACATTTATTGATCTCAGCATAGGTGATCTACTAATTTAAAAAAAAATTATCAGTGCTAAGAAACAAAACCAATGCTATCAGTCTGAATTTTAGTGTGAAAGCTGTAAAACGAGCTGCATATATATATATATATACATATATATATATATATACACACACACACATAATTACCCTAAACCACAAAAAGTATATTCATAGTCACTTCATTTAAAGCATATTCATAATAAGAGATAAAATGTAACTCATAGATTAGCTAAAGACATCATTCCTTAGTCATTAAACTATTATGAATAGATGTTCAGTAACACATTTTTCAAACTTTATAATTCTGTCTTCAGCACAGGACAAGAATTTTATACTTTACATATGGTGACAGTGTACTTAAATCAAAGGTTTTAAAGTGTCTGACAGGTGGACAGTAAGGTCACTGTAAACTTCAGGTTCATGGTCAAGTCAAGCCCACCTGACATCTGAGTGGTGGAACAGCACACTGGACAGAATGAACAAATGTCTTAATCCCCAAGCGTGTAAACATCAGCAGTTTTACAGAAGTGATATTTATGATCTCAGAAGGTTATAATGAAGGAGACCATCATTAGTAAGTTTTTTGATGTGCATCTCATGTGGATTAAACTCATGAGCTACCCTGAAAATTTTCATACTGAGGTTTGTTGGTAAATCCAACACACTATACTGTCCAAGAACAGTGTAGTTTACCATATGCTACCGTATATTAGACTATTCAGAGAACTTAAACAATATTTAACACCACATTCTTTTGCTTAAGAATACTTACATAAGGTAGGAGACCAAAGAAGAAAATAAATGGTAGAAATTATACAATAAATACGGTAAGACTGGTATAGTAAGAAAACATAATATGCAAGTATATACAGTAAGTATAATACACAATCCAACCCTTACCACTCCTCCACTATCACTCTTCTATAGTTTGTTGCATCTAAGGGTTCTCCTAAATCTATTTTCTATGATATGATTTAAAGCAAGTTATGTAACTTTTCTGAACCTCAATCTCATCTATAAAATGGTAAAAAATAATATCAACCAAGGGTGTTAGTAATGATTAAATCTGATAATGTAGTGTCTCTCATCCTGGGAGTGCATATACTTCTTCTGGTCATGGATTTATTGATAATTGGGGGTTTTTTTAGATTTTCATTTTGAGGACAATCTTTTAAAATAATGAACATAAGTATGATAAAAAATAAACACAAGTATGATTAAAAAATAAAAAATAAGCATGTAAAGTGAATGAACATCTTAAAGTACCAGTATGCAGTGTCAGTGCTGCTTCGGCATTTGTGTCCTGGATCACACTGTCCCCCAAAAGGACTACTTTAATTGTCATAGCTTCAAGTGAAAAAAAAGTCACCTTTAACGGCCATTCTTGAAAAATTATCATTAGATATGTATGCCTTTGGTTCAACAAAGAGAACAGGATGTAAGGTATTCAAGGGAGCTCTCAAAGCTTAGACTCACAGGATTTCCTAGAAGCAGCAGCAATTAGGGCTTAACAGGTTACAAAGTAACTCTAGTCCTAACAATTCTGAAAGTAGAAGTAGAAAGTCACTGAAAACAAACTAGTTTTATTCATTTAATTCTAACCTCTTTCTGTAAAGAATCTGATATAAGCATATTAAAATTAACAAAGCAATAGATAGGACAAATTTCATCACAGACCAGGTCTCCAGGTCTAATGCGTGAGATATCACCTGGTGTGACTTGCTTAGACAAGCGTTTTAAAACTGCTTCAGCTGGTCAGCATTCCTCCTGACAAGTTCATAAGAGGGACTTTTATCACTGGGTCAAAGACAAGAGGGGAAAACAAGTAAGGAAGGCACTGACAGAGTAGACTGCCAGAGATTTCAGGAAGCTGGAGAAAATTACGGTAGATTAGAATATTAATATATCTAATTACAGGGCTGCAGAACAGAAGTAAAGGGAGCTTTCAAAGCAAGATACAAGCAAAGGAATGGTTAATATGGTAGCACAGATTGGCAAGCAACTATTTTCCCAAGTAACAACATAAATTCATAGTCATTCAGGTCACTGAAAATAACACATATTGTTCTCTAATTCTACAGTTCTAGAAGAAAGAATAATAGTTTGAGTTTCTTTTTCTTACTTCCACATTTGAATACCTCAAAACAATAGAAAAAAGTTAGGACATTACCAATTAGCTCACTTTTTCCTTGATCTTTTCTCACAGCTTTGATTATACCAGCAGTCAAAATCACAGAAAGAACCATAGAAAGAAGAAGAAAAAATTCCATCTTGTTGTTCACTTTGATACTTTCATGAAATAATCTTTTTAACATCTTTGAGATATAGTTTCAAATGTCTCAAAGTAATGGATATTCTACTAGCTTATTAATTGAAATTATTTAGTTTTGCTTTATTTTATCTTTTAATCCTAACATCAGCTAGGTTTTCTGTTCCTTAAAAAACAAACAAAAACAAATCTTAATTGAAAATTTCAAATTTACACAAAGATGCCAAAACAAAAGGAGCACAATGAACACATATATCCAGACTCCTCTATTGTTAAACCTTTTACCCTATTTGCTTTATTATTTGCACCACACTCTCTATACACATATATAAAATATTGTTTGAACTATTCAAGTCACATACACCACAGTTCTTTAACCCTAAAATTTCAATGGGTATTTCCTAAGAAATCTACTTATGGATACTCTCTTATCTAACCACAAAAATTAGAAACTGTATACATTATATATTGATAAACATACTTGTACCTAATATTCTAATTGTTAGTTGACGTAATAATGCTGTTTACAGTATTTACTTTTCTCTCCTACAGTACTATAAACAGCATAGGGTTAGATACTATATTTAGTTGTCATGTCTCTTCTATCTCTAAACATTTCCACAGTCTTTGTCTATTTGACATTGACTTTTTTTTTGACATTGACATTTTTAAAGGACACACTACTCACTCCTTTCTTTAAGTAAAACATTCATCAGTTTGCATTTGTCTGATATGATTAGGCTGAAGTTATGCATTCTTGACCAGAATGTAACAGCTGGAGACATGCCAGGTCTGTCTTTCATTCATTCTATAAATTTTAGTCACATGGTCAAGCTGTTACATGATTTCTCCACGCACATTATGGATATTTTTTTTAATTGCAGCTTACTAAGTAGACTCACACTTGAAGTCAATCAAACATCCAGCTTCTCATCAAAATTTTGCCCTAGATTTATCATCCATATATGATCCTTCCCTGATCTCTCTTTATTGCGATGATTTTCAAACTCAAATCTTGGTATTTACAATTAGCCCTTAGCATTCTATTATAAGCAAGAGCCCCTCTTTCTCTTCTATTTATGGTAACAAAACTTTACTGTAAACCTGAAAGTTACTAAGAAAGTAGATCTTAAAAGTTCTCTTCACAAAAAGAAAAACAAAAAAAGTAGCTATGTGAAGTGATGGATGTTAGCTAATTTTATTGTGGTAATCATTCTATAATATATACATATCAGATTGTTGCATTGTATACCCTAAACTTACACAATGTTGTAAGTCATTTATATCACAATAAATCTGAGGCAGAGGAGAAAAAGAATAGAGTAGGTATGAGCTTAATTTAGCATGAGTAAACTACCCAATCAATCTGTGAAACAAAGATAAAATGTTAGTTGCTCAGTCGTATCTGCTTCTTTGCAACCCCATGGACTGTAGCCTGCCAGGTTTCTCCATTAATGGGATTTTTCAATCAAGAATACTGGAGTGGGTTGCCATTTCCTTCTCCAGGGGATCTTCCAGAACCAAGGATCAAACCCAAGTCTCCCACATTGCAGGCACACATCGTCTAAACCACCAGGGGATTTCAAAACCAGAAATGGGCTAATAACTAATGTTCTTTAATACTGAATAACTGTCACTACCTATGGGCACTAGCCACTGGTGGTAGAGGAATCAGGATGTTCATCTCTACCCCAGAAGCTATTCTTGTCAACTCCTTGAAAATATAGGTTATCAAATTCAACAAATGTCTATCAAGTACCTACCCAGTGATAAATCAGCAACTAATTTTACTTAGAAAGAAATGACAGCATATTCTGAAGACGATGTGCACATAACTATAACATAGTATAAAGTGACAAATATGATAACATGTACAGAAAGTGTCAAAGGAAATAAGAATAAACATCATCACTATCTATCTTACCACAAGCTGTTCTCCCTAATAAAAGTGACTGGAGTCTCAATGCAAGCCAATGGCAATGCATACTTCTAACATATGCTTTCCAAACTAATATTTAGTTTAGTTCCGTTCAGTTCAGTCACTCAGCTGTGTCTGACTCTTTGTGACCCCATGAGCTGCAGCACTCCAAGCCTCCATGTCCATCACCAACTCCTGGAGTCTACTCAAACCCACATCCATTGGTCGGTGATGCCATCCAGCCATCTCATCTTCTGTCATCCCCTTCTCCTCCTGCCCCCAATCCTTCCCAGCATTAGGGTCTTTTCCAATGAGTCAACTCTTCACATCAGGCGGCCAAAGTATTGGAGTTTCAGCTTCAGCATCAGTCCTTCCGATGAAAATTCAGGACTGATTTCCTTTAGGATGGACTGGTTGGATCTCTTTGCAGTCCAAGGGACTCTCAAAAGTCTTCTCCAACACCACAGTTCAAAAGCATCAATTCTTCGGCGCTCAGCCTTTTTCACTGTCCACCTCTCACATCCATACATGACCGCTGGAAAAACTATAGCCTTGACTAGATGGACCGTTGTTGGCAAAGTAAATGTCTCTGCTTTTTAATATGCTGTCTAGGTTGGTCATAACTTTCCTTCCAAGGACTAAGCATCTTTTAATTTCATGGCTGCAATTATCATCTGCAGTGATTTTGGAGCCCCCAAAAATAAAGTCTGACACTGTTTTCCCATCTATTTCCCATCAAGTGATGGGACCGGATGCCATGATCTTAATTTTCTGAATGTTGAGCTTTAGGCCAACTTTTTCACTCTCCTCTGTCACTTTCATCAAGAGGCTTTTTAGTTCTTTTTCACTTTCTGCCATGAGGGTGGTGTTGTCTGCATATTTGAGGTTATTGATATTTCTCCCAGCAATCTTGATTCCAGCTTGTGTTTCTTCCAGCCCAGCATTTCTCATGATGTACTCTGCATAGAAGTTAAATAATCAGGGTGACAATATACAGCCTCGATGTACTCCTTTTCCTATTTGGAACCAGTCTGTTGTTCCTTGTCCAGTTCCAACTGTTGCTTCCTGACCTGCATACAGGTTTCTGAAGAGACAGGTCAGATGGTCTGGTATTCCCATCTGTTTCAGAATTTTCCACAGTTTATTGTGATCCACACAGTCGAAGGCTTTGGCATAGTCATTAAAGCAGAAATAGATGTTTTTCTGGAACTCTCTTGCTTTTTTGATGATCCATCAGATGTTGGCAATTTGATATCTGGTTCTTCTGCCCTTTCTAAAACCAGCTTGAACATTTGGAAGTTCACGGTCACATATTGCTGAAGGCTGGCTTGGAGAATTTTGAGCATTACTTTACTAGCATGTGAGATGAATGCAACTGTGCGGTAGTTTGAGCATTCTTTGGCATTGCCTTTCTTTGGGATAGGAATGAAAACTGACCTTTTCCAGGCCTGTGGCCATTGCTGAATTTTCCAAATTTGCTGGCACATTGAGTATACCACTTTCACAGCGTCATCTTTCAGGATTTGAATTAGCTCAACTGGAATTCCATCACTTCCACCAGCTTTGCTCGTAGTGATGCTTGACTTCACATTCCAGGATGTCTGTCTCTAGGTGCGTGATCACACCATCGTGATTATCTGAGTCATTGAAGATCTTTTTCTACAGTT
Organism: Antilocapra americana; assembly: GCA_007570785.1. Taxonomy (NCBI): domain Eukaryota; kingdom Metazoa; phylum Chordata; class Mammalia; order Artiodactyla; family Antilocapridae; genus Antilocapra; species Antilocapra americana. Next base: position 3,812,503 of record ML661337.1, on the reverse strand, counting down.
CTTCTGTGTATTCTTGCCACCTCATCTTAATATCTTCTACTTCTGTTATGTCCCTATCATTTCTGTCCTTTATCGAGCCCTCTCTTTGCATGAAATGTTCCCTTGGTATCTCTAATTTTCTTGAAGAGACCTCTAGTCTTTCCCATTCTATTGTTTTCCTCTATTTCTTTGCATTGATGGCTGAGGAATGCTTTCCTATCTCTCCTTGCTATTCTTTGGAACTCTGCATTCAAATGGGAATATCTTTCCTTTTCTCTTTTGCTTTTCACTTCTCTTCTTTTCACAGCTATTTGTAAGGCCTCCTCAGACAGCCATTCTTTTTTTTTGCATTTCTTTTCCATGGGATGGTCTTAATCCCTGTCTCCAGCACAAAGTCACAAACCTCTCTGTCCATAGTTCATCAGGCACTCTATCGGATCTAGTCCCTTAAGTCTATTTCTCACTTCCACTGTATAATCATAAGGGATTTGATTTAGGTCATACTTGAATGGTCTAGTGGTTTTCCCTACTTTCTTCAATTTAAGTCTGAATTTTGCAATAAGGAGTTCATGACCTGAGCCACAGTCAGCTCCTGGTCTTGTTTTTGCTGACAGCACACTTCTATTAAATAAATATGACTTCAAATAAAATTGAGGGTTTTTTCCATTAGCTCTGTCAATAATATTTCCAAAATGATGCTGAATTTAGATTTGAGAGGGTTTTTAAAAAGTAGTCCTATTACTGTTTTTTCTTCCTTATTCATATGTAGCAGGAAATTTGTGCAATTTCAAAAAAAAAATGAAACTAAGTCATTCAACATTGTGGTTCCAGAGAAGTCAGGATAACAGGTGGAAGAGCTATATATGAAATAATAGGATCAATCATCATTCATATGGCAGATTATTTTTTCCAAAGATGGTCATAATAACATCTCTAATGCAGTGATTTTGACACTTCTATCAAGAGGTGAGATGTTTCTTCCTCTGGAATCTCAGCAGGTTTGTGACCTCAGAGGTGAGGTCATAATAGGCATCACACTTCCTCCTGTTTTGTTCAGGATACTATCTTTTGGATTCTCCTGTGAGCAGGCTGGCTGCCCTAAAGTCAGCGTGTTGTGAGAAACTCCCAAGAGATTACAAAGAAAAACTACATGAAGAGACAAAGATGCCCAGTCAGCCTTCAGCTACATCGACTGCCTTTATCAACTCTGGCCGAAGTCTACCTACAAATGCCTAGAGAATGAGCAACAACTGCTCAGCTGAACATTTCTCAAATTCTGACCCAGAGAACCCATGAGCAATAACAGAAATGATGGCTGCTTTAAGCTTTGGGGTGATGTTATGCAGTATAACAAGTTAGCATTCCAAACAGTGAATAGTAACACCATGGACTGGTTTGAAAAGGAATGTCAGGTAAAGAACTGAAGGTATGAAAATCATGCTGAATATTTATTATAATTCTCATTCAAGTGTCCACAGGGCTATCAGTTTTCCTCAAAGTTCACTGAGTAATGTTGATCTAAGAAAAAAAAAAAAAAAAAACATGAAGAATAAGTGATAAAGCTAACTTTGGTCTGCTAGAAAGAGTTAGCAGCAACATTAAATAGAGTTATGATTCCAATAACTGGATCTACTGCCAAAGTTCCGGAGACTTAGCTTCTGATTTACCTACTCTAATATACTAATATTATATATATTATATATATATATATATATATATATATATGTTCATGCACATGGTTTCATTTAATCCTATGAAGTAGCAGAGCCTCATAGAAAATTGAGACTCAGAGAAGATACACAGGTTGCTTAGAATTGAAGAGCTGGAGAGTGGGAAATGTTTTTAATCCAAGTAAGTAGAAGCCTTGATCTTCTAGCTGACCTGGGATTCAAGGCATAAGTACATGCATGGAGCAACATGATATGTTAGACTCTAATTGTCACTGACCATGTGGTGGTATATGCTGGAAATGTGCCATTCACCAAAGAACAAAGACTCAGGTATATATTAAATATTATGCTCTTAAATGTTATACTCTTCTTGCTTTAAAAAACCCTCTCCTGAAAAACTTACTTTTTTTTATTATTCTCTGGATAATCACCAAAGGCTATTCCAAGGAATAGTCTCAGGAGCCTTATAATTTTTTAAATGTTAAACAAAGTAGGTGCTATTTCAAAATCCAAAGTTTTGATTTAATGAATGCCAAGCATCTCAAATCCACAGAAAAAATTTTTAACACAACATTGCTGGAGATCCTCCAAAAAGGAAGGTGTTTAACATATGGACCAAATGGAAATCTAGAACTCCAAGTACTGCTTATCAGGATGGAAGATATTTGTTGTTATCATTGTTTTTGTTCAGTGTACCCAAACATTGATTATTTACAGGAAAAAAAACAAAGTTTTTTTATTCTTTGCCCTACTACCACCCCTCCCTCACCACTGGAATAGTTCCATCTCCTTTTAACAACTTCCCATTAAACCTCATGAACCATATCCTGTACTTAATGAGCTGTTAATATTTTAAAGCTTCTGTAGTTCTACTGTAAATCCCTAGTCCCTTTTGCAACATTGAAAAGATAGACCAAAAATATTCCTCCAACTGATGGTACAAAGAAACCACACATCTTACACTTTGATAGCTAAACAATAAGCTGTAGTATTACAACAGACACATCACTGGCTTCAAGCTACATGTCATGCCCACCACAGGCCACCACAAGCTTAATCATTAGAATGGCACTTCAAAAAAAAAAAAAGAATGGCACTTCAGTGCCTAAAAAAATAAGTAATAAATACAATCAAGGTAATATGCCAAGAGAGTTTAACCTGATTATTTCCCTCTAGAAAATTTATGGAGAAAAAAAGATAATAAGGTAAACTAACTAACTCAAGGAAGTAAACTAGACCTCTAAAAACATTTTGTCCCTCCCTCCTTTTTTGGGAAAATACATAAAAACAGTTGAGATGATGTCATTTCTAGTTTCTATGCCCATTTTTATGCATTCATACAATCTTTTAATAATTCTTGCCAAGAACTGGAATGAGATAAGTTTTATCTAATTTAAGTTCAGAAAAAGAAATATTATGATAAAATTTACAGGACTTAAAATGTCTTGATTTGAGATAAGGAAGAAAAGTACACTACTATCTGATGGGAGCAGATGTTTCCTATCTACAGCCACCCAGTTTATCCCCTGGTCACTCCTCACCTAACCCATCTGGTTCATACTGTCAGCCTCTCCTCTGCTTCTATTTTCAGCTCTCCAACTTCCTCTTCAGAGCAGAAAGCTGTGAATTTTATATAAATAGAATATATCTATGATGAATGGGACATCATTCTTCCTTAAATTCTAACAGATTTTTTTTTTATGTACTAAAACCATTCTTGAAATTTAGTTTTGTTTTGTTGTTTAACTTCTGAAAATTTTCTCAAATGTTTAACTACAATGCTACTTTGCCTACTAAAATCAAGACTAGTGTATCTTAACATTTTCTCTTGGCTATATAAACAAGCCCCTCCCCCCCAAAAAAGCCCCTGAGTTAGTTCATCAAAACTCCAATACTTTGGCAACCTGAAGAACTGACTCATTTGAAAAGACCCTGATGCTGGGAAAAATTGAACACGGGAGGAGAAGGGGACGACAGAGGATGAGATGGTTGGATGGCATCACCAACTTAAATGGACATGAGTTTGGGTAAACTCCGGGAGTTGGAGATGGACAAGGAGGCCTGATGTGCGGCAGTCCATGGGGTTGCAAAGAGTTGGACACGACCGAGTGACTGAACTAAACTGATATAAATAAGCATCTTAAAATTAGCAAACCAAGCTTGCTTTTCCTCTAAAAACCTTCCCCACCTCTTGAAAAAAAAAAAAAAAAACAATTCCATTCAATCACTTAGTCAGCCTAAAACTTTGGAGCTTTCAGTTACTCCTCTCTTTATCTAATGCCACTGGCCCCTATACAATACACTGGGATAATTCTATTAACTCTGCCTTCCAAGCATATATTTAGAATGTGATTCCATTGCCACAATACTGGTTCAAGCTCCTATTACATCTTATTGGAAGTGCTGAATAACTTTTAATTGGTAACTTGACTTTCACCCTTGATCTTTATAGAGCATATTATCCACCTAGAAGTCAAAATGATTTCTCTCTCACTTAGAGTAAATATTATCTTTACATTGGTCTCCCAGTTCATAAGTGATCTAGTCCCTGAACCTCTCTGATCTTACCTTCTACCTCTCCCTATTCCTATCATTTATTCAACTCCTGCCACACTGGTCCCTAGATTTTCCCTTGAATATGTTTAACTTGCTCCTGCCTCAATGCCTTTATTCTCCCTGTTTCATTTGACTGGATGCCTTTCTCCTACTGTCTCCCAATATCTACCTGGCTTACTCTACCACTTTGACTGAGTCTCTAAAATTAAATTTCACCTTAAGAGAAGCCTCCTGACCACATTATATAAAACAGCAATTCCTACACACATGCATAAACATATTCTGTGACTCTCTTGACTCTAATGTCTTCACAGAATTAGAACTAGCAATTTATTCTGTATTTATTTATCTTGCTTTTCACCTGTGTCCCCAATTTAAATGCAAGCTCTCCCAAAGACAGGAGGAATTTTGTTTGCTCCTCACTGTACTTCAGCTCTTAGAATGCATGATACATAAGGGCTCAAAAAAATAAATTCATGAATATTACACTTTATCCCAATTTAAAATGACTGCTTAAGAATCTTCATCCAGGTTGTCTGTTATATCCAGATGTGATATATCAAATCCTAAAAATATCAGAATAAAGTTTCACATTTTAGTATTGATATTAATCAATGAATTAAGAAACTATATTTGACTCAGTTTTTAATATAAACACAAAGGTTGCCTAAATGCATTGGCCTCTATGAAAATCACATACTCGAGGAAGAGAAAACATAGTATTTGTAATTTCAGAGGACTGAAATTACAACTCCATTTGGTTGAATTTATCATAATATTCCCTAAAAATATACTTATAGTCCCAGGCAACAGTAGGAGCAAGGAAAGAATGAGAAAGGGTATCAAAAAGAGAAACTTGGAGTCCCACTCACAAATTTGGCGATGTCGTAAGTGCTCAAGTCCTGGACATTGTTGGTAACCAATTAAGGAACATGTCTGTTTACTATGAAAAATAGCATTTGTTCTTATATAAATTATCATTATATACAAATTCAATCATGTAACAGTTTATTGACCCATGCACAATTCATTAAGTCAAATAAATTACGGATACAAATTAGAACTAATATAGTTCCTAGCATTCTTTTTCTTATCTTATAGATTGAATATTTGTGTCCTCCCCAAAATTTATATGTTGAAGCCATAATGTCAATATGATGGTACTTGGAGGTTGAGCCTTAAGAAAGCAATTAGATTTAGTTGATGTCATGAGGATGGATCTCCATGATGAGATTAGCGTCCTCAAAAGAAAAAGAAGAGACCAGTTCTCTCTCTCTCTCTCTCACTCCCTCTTCCTTTTCCCCCATTGCTGCTGCTAAGTCACTTCAGTCGTGTCTGACTCTGTGCGACCCCAGAGACAGCAGCCCACCAGGCTCGCCCATCCCTGGGACTCTCCAGGCAAGAACACTTGAGTGGGTTGCCATTTCCTTCTCCAATGCATGAAAGTGAAAAGTAAAAGTGAAGTCATTCAGTCGTGTCTGACTCTTAGTGACCCCATGGCCTGTAGCCCACCAGGCTCCTCAGTCCATGGGATTTTCCAGGCAAGAGCACTAAAGCAGGGTGCCACTGCCTTCTCAATTTTCCCCCCATTAGGGCACAGCAGAAAAGTGGCTGTCTGCAAGGCAGAACAAAATCGGGAAACAGAACTGACTGTCACCTTGATCTTGGAACTTCTCAGCCCCCTGTGAGAGATAAATTCCTGCTTTTTAAGCCTCCCGATCTGTGGTATTTTGTCACTTGCATCTTGAGTTAAGACAACTTAAATGGAAAAAAATATATTTAAAAGTTAAATTTGTATAAATAACTCTAACAGAAGTCTACTATTTCTTTCATAAGCATTTTATTCCTATTCCAACTACCTCCTACCTTATGCTACCAATACATCCTCCTCACAGTCTGTCTAGTCCCTGTTCCTTCTCAAATTGGAGTATAAGTAATGAGAGGAGCTTGGCAGGTTGCCATAAAGTAGGCAAAGTCATAAGATAAATATGATGCCTCTTCCGGCTCATTCAATTTTATTCAAAGATAGGGGTACACTGGGGAAAGAAAAAAACAACTTAAAAGTTAACAGAAAACATTTATTATTAAAAATAAACATGGATATTAAAACCACAGTGCACAGAAGCCTTGAAAGATATTATATATATCTTGAAGGCTGTCACAAGCTAGAAGTTGTAGGTTCTCCTGTAGACCACATTACTATGCCCTTAAGGGTAGGGAAATAGGGAATGAGAGCTGCACTACAATATATTCCATCTGTAAGTACCCCTACTAAGTCAATTAATCTCACTAGGGTGCTACATATTAATAATAGCTGCCATTTATTGAGTGCTAATTTATACCAAGAACTGCTCTAAAATACAAGAATTATTTCATCATAATCAGTCAGTGAGGTAGGTCATTATTACAATCTCTATTTTATAGGTGAGAAAATTAAGCACAAAGAAATAATCTGTCCAAGGACACACAGGAAAGCAAGGGGGAATCTATAATGAATGATTATGATGTGACATATATTCTGGGAGAAAATATATTTTCAAAGGTGCAAATACAATTATCAAAAGCTAAAAGCTTTCAGAACCAAGAAATTATATTTTAAGAGTAGAATGACAAACACAAATGCAGAGTCTCAATTATCAATAGTCCTTGGTGGAGTGAATTATGATTGTAAAGGCATATGCATAGGGATGTTTTTGTGCAAGCACACATACATACATTAACTTTACTCATTAAACATAATTCCATATTGTATAATAATGTCCTTTAAATATTTTAAAGCAGTAATTTTATTATTCTTACCATGACAGTATGTTGTAATCTATTTACATGTCATGCAGTCATAGCACACTCCCCAATAATATATGCTTACACAAGTAAACTTGGAGGGTAATTTATATACACCTGCTTTGGCAATAAAGTTATAGATGATTAATACTGAGATATGATAGTTAAATTACTGGAATATTACATATAAAAAACAAAAGAAAAGATTGTTCATGCGAAATATACTTGGTTTTGAGTAACAGAATTAAATAAAACTAAATAATGTAATTGAAAACAACAATGAATTTACTGAAAACTATTCCAAATAACACTGATATAATGTTTTCTGAAAATTCAGCTATATGAAGCTGGAAACCATTTAATGTTAAAATACAAGTCCCTAATCATGTGTATCTTAGAACTTTCTGCTGTATCGCTTAATTTTATAAAAAACAAGTTATCCCAAACCTTTATAACTGGCTTGTGCGTGCTAAGTCACTTCAGTCATGTCTGACTTTTTGCAACCCTATGGACTGTAGTCTGCCAGGATCCTCTGTCCATGGGAATCTCCAGGCAGGAATACTGAAGCGGGTTGCATGCCTTCCTCCAGGGGAATCTTCCCAACTCAGGAATCGAACCTGCGTCTCTTACATCTCCTGCATTGATACATGGGTTCTTCACTACTAGTGCCACATGGGAACCCCTATAAAGTGCTTTGTAGTTTGCTAATAGATAGCCCTAATCTATATATTAAAGATCAAAGTGCACAGAGCTGTATTTACTTCTCTGTAGCACCCAAGGAAGAACTTGTAGTTGTGATCAATTTGTCGTCTCTGAAAATGACCGTATAAAACCTAACAACAGGCCTCTATATCTTCTTAAAGAATCACTGGCTACAACTATAAGCAGACTCAGCAGCACATCCTCTCAGATGATAATGGTTTCTCTAAAGAAATGTGACCCCCTACATATGCTGTCAATAAGAGACCCACCTCAAACCAAGGAACACATATAGACTGAAAGTGAAGGACTGGAAAAAGATATTTCACGTAAATGGCAACCAAAAGAAAGCAGGAGTAGCAATACTTATATAAGATAAAATAGACTTTGAAATAAAGACCATGAAAAGAGACAAAGAAGGACACTAAATAATGATCAAAGGATCAATTCAAGAAGAAGACATAACAATTATATATGCATCCGACATAGAAGCACCTAAATATAAGGCAAATGCTAACAAGTATGAGAGGGGAAATTGAACAGTAACACAATAATAGTGGGAGACTTAAATACCCCACTCACATTTATGGTTAGATCAACCAAACAGAAAATTAGCAAGGAAACACAGCTTTAAATGATACAATGGACAAGTTAGACCTAACTGTTATCTATAGGGCATTTCACCCCTAAACAATGAATTTCACCTATTTCTCAAGTGCACACAGAACATTCTCAAGGATACATCACATCCTGGGCCATAAATCTAGCCTTGATAAATTTTAAAAAAATTGAAATAATTTCAAGCATCTTAGATGTCAGTTACAGGGAAAAAAATACTAAAATACAAACATATGGAGGCTAAACAACATGCTTCTGAATAAACAACAGATCACAGAAGAAATAAAAAAGGAAATCAAAATATGCATAGAAACAAATGAAAATGAAAACATGACAACCCAAAATCTACAGGATGCAGTAAAAGCAGTGCTAAGAGGAAGGTTCATAGCAATACAAGCTTACATCAGGAAACAAGAGAAATATCAAATAAATAACCTAACTCTACACCTAAAGCAACTAGAAAAAGAAGAAATGAAGAACTGCAAAGTTAGTAGAAGGAAAAAAATCATAAAAATCAAAGCAGAAACAAAAAAGAAATGAAGGAAACTATAGCAAAAATGAACAAAACTAAAAGCTGGTTCTTTGAGAACATAAATAAAGCAGAAAAACCATTAGCCAGACTCATTAAGACAAAAAGGGAGAAGAATCAAATCAGTAAAATTAGAAATGAAACTGGAGAAATCACAACAGACAACATGGAAATACAAAGGATCATGATACTACTACTACAGAAATGGTATGGACCTGACAGAAGCAGAAGATATTAAGAAGAGGTGGAAAGAATACACAGAAGAATTGTACAAACAAGATCTTCACGACCCAGATAATCACTATGGAGTGATCACTCTCCTAGAGCCAGACATCCTGGAATGTGAAGTCAAGTGGGCCTTAGAAAGCATCACTACAAACAAAGCTAGTGGAGGTGATGGAATTCCAGTTGAGCTATTTCAAATCCTGAAAGATGACGCTGTGAAAGTGCTGCACTCATTATGCCAACAAATATGGAAAACTTAGTAGTGGCCACAGGGCTGAAAAGGTCAGTTTTCATTCCTATCCCAAAGAAAGGCAATGCCAAAGAATGCTCAAACTACTGCACAATTGCACTCATCTCACATGCTAGTAAAGTAATGCTCAAAATTTTCCAAGTCAGGCTTCAGCAATATGTGACCATGAACTTCCAGATGTTCAAGCTGGTTTTAGAAAAGGCAGAAGAACCAGATATCAAATTGCCAATATACGATGGATCATCAAAAAAAGCAAGAGAGTTCCAGAAAAACATCTATTTCTGCTTTATTGACTATGCCAAAGCCTTCGACTGTGTGGATCACAATAAACTGTGGAAAATTCTGAAACAGATGGGAATACCAGACCATCTGACCTGTCTCTTCAGAAACCTGTATGCAGGTCAGGAAGCAACAGTTGGAACTGGACAAGGAACAACAGACTGGTTCCAAATAGGAAAAGGAGTCCGTCAAGGCTGTATATTGTCACCCTGATTATCTAACTTGTATGCAGAGTACATCATGAGCAATGCTGGGCTGGAGGAAGCACAAGCTGGAATCAAGACTGCCAGGAGAAATATCAATAACCTCAAATATGCAGACGACACCACCCTTATGGCAGAAAGTGAAAAAGAACTAAAAAGCCTCTTGATGAAGGTGACAGAGGAGAGTGAAACAGTTGGCTTAAAGCGCAACATTGAGAAAACTAAGATCATGGCATCTGGTCCCATCACTTTATGGGAAATAGATGGGGAAACAGTGGCTGACTTTATTTTTCTGGGCTCCAAAATCACTGCAGATGGTGATTGCAGCCATGAAATTAAAATACACTTACTCCTTGGAAGGAAAGTTATGACCAACCTAGACAGCATATTAAAAAACAGAGATATTACTTTGCCAACAAAGGTCCATCTAATCAAGGCTATGGTTTTTCCAGTGGTCATGTATGGATGTGAGAGTTGGACTATAAAGAAAGCTGAGCGCCGAAGAATAGATGCTTTTGAACTGTGGTGTTGGAGAAGACTCTTAAGAGTCCCTTGGACTGCAAGGAGATCCAACAAGTCCATCCTAAAGGAGATCAGTCCTGGGTGTTCATTGGAAGGACTGATGTTGAAGCTCAAACTCCAATACTTTGGCTACCTCATGTGAGGAGCTGACTCATTGGAAAAGACCCTGATGCTGGGAAGGATTGGGGGCAGGAGGAGAAGGGGACGACAGAGGATGAGATGGCTGGATGGCATTGCTGACTCAATGGACATGGTTTTGGGTGGACTCTGGGAGTTTGTGATGGATAGGGACACCTGGCGTGCTGAGGTTCATGGCGTGCAAAGAGTCAGATACGACTGAGCAACTGAACTGAACTGAAGTGATGTGACGAACTGACTCATTAGAGAAGACCCCAGTATTGGGAAAGACTGAAGGCAGGAGCATAAGGGGATGACAGAGGATGAGATGGTTGGATGGCATCAGCAATTTTATGGACAAGAGTTTGAGCAAGTCCCGGGAGTTGGTGAAGGACAGGGAAGCATGGCATGCTGCAGTACAAGAGGTCACAAAGAATCAGACAAGACTGAGTGAATGAACTGAACAGAACTGAACTTTCATTGTAGATAATGTTACTTGTTTTTTTTCTGAAAATCATTAACTTATTTTACATATTTGAACTTTCCTTAGGACCATGTTACACACCAAAGTACTTTACTAGCAATTTTGATGATTTTCTAGAGTTTACCTGGCAGAAATCCAAAGAGATGCTCAGTCTATACTGAATTGACCTTTGCACAAACAATAGGAAATCAAAGCTTTCTTTCAAACTAGAGTAAGTATCATAACCAAAGTTCTTAAGAAAAAAATTGAGGAAGTGAAAAATTGTCAATCGTAGGAGCAGAGTCAGTGGGAAATAAAAATAAATTTATTATATACATAATATTATTTACCATCATACTACTGAATGATTAATCAGAATTAACCAACCCTAAGTAACAAGACAAAATTAAAATTAAGTTGTTAAATTGGATGCGTTTTCTTCTTTTTTTTTAAATTTATTTATTTTAGTTGGAGGCTAATTATAAAATTATAGTGGTTTTTGCCATACAGTGATATGAATCAGCCATTCGTTTACATGTGTTCCCCATCCTGAACCCCCCTCCCACCTCCCTCCCCTGGATGTATTTTTTTTTTAAAGTCAATAAATGGAAGGCTAGTAATACATCTGACATAGAAAAAATACACTATAATTCTATTTAAATAATCAAGATTTTATAAACAAAACTGTAAACTACTACATACTATGCACTCTAATCATGTTTGATTTTATAGGCAGTATTTTAAGAAAGTAGGCATTTTAATAACTGTATACTCAATGATAGCTTCCATGAAGTCACAAAACTATACTTAATATAAACTTTAACTTATCTCAGATTTAACAAATTTTATCTATTCCACATACTCTGTTAACCAATATCACTTGAAGTGAAGTAAAAGTTGCTCAGTCGTGTCTCACTGTTTACAACCCCCATGGACTATACAGTCCATAGAATTCTCCAAGCCAGAATACTGTAGTGGGTAACTGTTCCCTTCTCCATGGGATCTTCCCAAGCCAGAGATCAAACCCAGGTCTCCCGCATTGCAGGTGGATTCTTTACCAGCAAATCCACTAGGGAAGCAATTATCATTATGATAGCTAACTTCAGCTATCATTATCAACACTTGTTCTGTATTTCTGAAAGATTTAAATACATTATCTTTGCAAAAAGGAAGTGGAAAATTAAAAATTAACCACCTCTGGGACTTCCTTGGTGGTCCAGTGTTTAAGAATCCACCTTGCAATGCAGGGGACATGGGTTCAATCCCTGGTGTGCGAACTAAGATCCCACATGCCTCAGGGCAACTAAACCCCTGTGCCACAATGGAGAGCCAGCATGTGGCAACTACCAAAGAAAACAAACAAAAAAAATTAACCACTTCTGAAAGGACTGAGACAAGAGGTTGAAAACTGAGATTAGTACAAAAATCTGTACACTAAAACTTGGGTATTTCTACAAGTCTAGAAAATAGTCCTAACCTCCAGTTTTGTTATCTGCAGAAACAAAAATAGAGAGGCTCAGTTTCAAGCATATCTTACCCAGTGAAAGGCAAAGGTAAAGCCTAAGGCTAAAAAAAATGAGAATGTGCATACATGGAACCTCTCTACCCCGTCATCCATCTTGCTTTCAGAACATGTGCAAATGGGCAGGAAACTCTTGGTTATTTTCTGGAGAAAAAGAATGATCTCAGGGAAAAGCCCCCAAAACACTGACACTTTTACTCACCCACACAAAAAAAGTCAAACAACTTGAAATCACCTTAAGGAAGCCCTCCTCAACAAGCCCTACCCAAAGTAAATAAGGTTCCCAATTAGGATTTTTTCAAAATAAACAGACAGCTAAGGGTGCTCATAGAAAGAGAAAGCACAAATAAGTGAGAAAAGAGTGAATGTGCTTGTACTTATAGCAAATACTCTCATAGAAGCTCAACTCTACCATTTCTTTTACTTGCTAGTGTTTATTATTTGCATATTCTGTTTCCTTTGCCTAAAACATATATATGCCCTTGTCATTTCCTCCTCCAGTAGGCTTCATCCTTCAGAATTTTTAAATCAAGTCACCTTATTAAAGAGACTTTTCATAGTTTATATATATATCACACTCATTTCTTTATTTATTTATAATCTATTTCCCTCTGTACAATATAAGCTGTGCCCAGATTTTTATCTCAATCATTGTGATCCTAACAATTTACATTCCATAAATGCTAAATATATGTTAATGTTGTAGAATGTCTTAGTGAATGAATAAATGCAGCTTTAAGATATTTCTTAGAAGACATAACAATTTCTTTACATTTCAAGATTATTTTTAAATTGTTTACTTATTTCTTTTTCCACTGCAGACCTATAGGGCTCAATAAACATTTCGTCTTAGTTTTTGCTTTCTCAATTACTTTGCCATTAGTAAAATGGAAAAAGTTTATTTTTTGAAGAAACTTTTGAAAAGTTACTGTATTATTTCAAATGTTTCTTTTAGGCCCCTAAACTCATTTGGAATTTAAACCCAAAACTTCAGAGAAATGGACTGGGTTGGCAGTATCCCCTGAATATATCATTTACCTTTACAAGAACCATAAATCATCTTCTTTCCTCTTAATAGTGTTTTTAAGTTTGTATGTTTTGCTAATATTTAGCTCATGCATATGTAAACTATGAGGATGCAGGAACAAAGATATGAGAATTAGCAAACAAAAAATATCAATTTAAAGCAAGGAAATAGAGGAAATGCTTGAAAATTCTATAATAGCTAAATATATATTAATTTCCCAGTATCAAGTTATAATTTCTCAATATTAGTTCCCTAATTGGAACTTCATTCATTTTTTACGACAGGCAAAAATACTATTATTGCCATTCAGGGACAACCTGAAATAAGAAAAGCTACAGAAAGAGCAGGCTTAAAGGAAAGACTGGGAATCTGGTTTAGTTTGAGATACATGAAGATGTCAACTATGCAACTTGATTAAAAAAAATACAGAGTTTAGGGGAGGGACCCAGATGACGATGTATATTTAAATATAAGTGGTGCTTAAAATTATATAGATATACCTAACCCTATAGATGGTACTTAAAATCATGAAGAAAAAAAATAAGATCACTAAAAGTAAATGTAAGCTGAGAAGAGATTGTAAGAGAAATTGGTAAAAGACATAAATACTACTTTTTCTTATTCTAGAACAATTTTTCAGAATTATTTCTATCAACATTTCTTTAACATAGGCTTATTATTAAGGTGCTGAGAATTTATGAAGTGAGAAAGATATCATTTATAGGGATTCTGATTTTTGATAACTTTTGGGGGAGTGGATAAGAAAGATAACACCAATTTGGTAAATATTGTCCCAAAAGAATCCAGTGTAAAATTAGTAAAACAGAAGAAGAACATATCTTAAACTTCAAGTGGAGGTTTCCCCCCTTTTAAGCCCCAAATCTCTTTTTCCTCTTTCTCCTTTACCCTTTTACGTCACTCATCAAGAAGTCCTCATCTTCCAACACCAAAACTCAAAAGATTTTTGCCTGACATCCAATTCTTCAGGATAACAAGAAAAAGGAAAGTGAAACGCCAATTCAAACGGTTCTAAAAAGCCTTTCTAAACTGGAGAGAAAAGAGGCATTGAATTTTTTTTCTACCCATTTTTCACTACTTTGCATATATTAGCACTTAATTCTCTCTCTCTCTCTCTCTCTCTCTCTCTCTCTCTCTCTCTCTCTCT